>CM034531.1:13740064-13972564 GCA_020002185.1 Paraescarpia echinospica
GTGTATTGCCCACTATTCTGCAAGGTATACTGCCCACTAATCTGTAAGGTGTACTGCCCACTAAACTGCAATGTGTTCTGGACAATGTATACTGCCTATTGACCTGCTAGATGAATTGATCACTAACGTAGAAGGTATACCACCCACTAACCAGTAAGGTGTACTCCTCACAAATCATATCGCACAGCTAGGGTATGTTTTTGTCTAGAAAGAGTATGTGTGTGCGAGTGTACGTGCGTATTTTTTCGTGTGTGAATGTGGGTGTGTGTGCGTGTACGTGTGTATGCGCGTGTGTGGTTTGGTACAAGTGCGTGCGTGGTTGTGCGCTTGTGTGTATGGGGTGTGCGAGCATCTGTGTGTGTGTGTGTGTGGGTGTGTGTGTGTGAGTGTGCGCGTGCATGTGTGTTTGCCTTGCGTGAGTGTGTTGTGTGTGTGTTACGTGTGCGTTTCTTATGTGCATTGTATGTATGTTGAATGTGTGTGTGTTGTGTGTCTTTTGTGGGTGTTGTATGCGTATTGTATATGTTTTGTATGTGTCTTTTGTGGGTGTGTGTATGTGTGTGTTATGTGTGTATGTGTTGTGTGTGTGTTGTGTGTGTTTTGTATGTTTTGTGTGTGTGTGTGTTGTATGAATGTGTGTATATGTGTGTTGTCGGTATATGTGGTATCTGTGTGTATGTATGTTGTGTGTGTGTGTGTGTGTGTGTGTGTGTGTGTGTGTGTGTGTGTGTGTTTTGTGTGTGGTTTATGTCTTGTGTGTGTTGTACTGTTGTTTGTGTTGTGTGAGTGTTGTGCGCGTCGTCTGAGTTGTGTGTGTGTTGTGCTTGTTGTGCGTGTTGTGCTTGTTGTGTGTGTGTTTTGTGTGTATTGTATGTATGTGTGTGTTGTGTGTTTTGTGTGTGTTTTGTGTTATGTGTGTTGTGTGTGTTGTGTGTGTTGTATGTGTTGTATGTGTGTTGTGTGTGTGTTGTGTATTGTGTGTGTTGTGTGTTTTGTGTGTTGTGTGTGTTGTGTGTGTTGTATGTGTTGTGTGTGTTGTGCATGTTGTGTGTATGTGTGTTGCCCCAGCGCGCGTTCTTTTTCGTGTGGGTGTTGTATGTGTTGTGTGTGTGTTGTGTGTTTTGTGTGTGTTGTGTGTGTCGTGTGTGTGTGTGTGTTGTGCATGTTGTGTGTATGTGTGTTGCCCCAGCGTGCGCGCGTTCTTTTTCGTGTGTGTGTGTGTGTGCGCGCGCGCGCGCGCGCGTTTACGTGTGCGTGTGTATGCGTGCGTGTGTAGTGTGGTACAAATGTGTGCGTATTTGTATTCGTGTTTGTATGGGGTGTGCAAGCATGTGTGTGTGTGTAAGTGTGCGCGTGCATGTGTGTGTGTTGCGTGTGTATGTTGTACGTTTTATGTGTGCGTTTCTTGTGCCCATATTATATGTGTGTT
Source organism: Paraescarpia echinospica (assembly GCA_020002185.1). Taxonomy (NCBI): domain Eukaryota; kingdom Metazoa; phylum Annelida; class Polychaeta; order Sabellida; family Siboglinidae; genus Paraescarpia; species Paraescarpia echinospica. Next base: position 13,741,494 of record CM034531.1, read on the forward strand.
GTATGTATGTTGAATGTGTGTGTCTTGTGTGGAAGTGGACAACACACACAATACACACACAACACACACACACACATACATACAACACACACAACACGCATACACACAACACACACAACACACACAACAGACACAACACACACGGCACACAAAACACACACAACATACACAACACACACACAACACACACACAACAGTACAACACACACAAGATATATAAAACACACACACAACACACACACACACACAACATACATACACACACATACATACTACACACACACACACACACACACACACACACACACACACACACACACACACACACACACACACACACACACACACACGAACGCGCACACTCACACACACATGCCCATACACACACGCGCACAACAAAGCACGCACTTGTGCCACACCGCACGTACACTCGCACAAACATATTCTTTCTAAAAAAACACCCATACCCTAACTATGCGATATGATTTGTGAGGAATACACAGGTTAGTGGGTAGTACACCTTGCAGGTCAGTGGGCAGTATACATTGCAAGTTAGTGGGCAGTACACCTAGCAGTTTAGTGGGCAGTACACCTTGCAGGTTAGTGGACAGTATACCATGCATGTTAGTGGGTAGTATACCTTGCAGAATAGTGGGCAGTACACCTTACATGTTAGTGGGAAGAACACCTTGCACGTTAGTAAGCAATATACTTTGCAGGATAGTGGAGAGTATACATATTAGGGGCAGTATACATTGCAGATTAGTGGGCAGTCCGCCTTGTAGGTTAGTGGGTAGTATACATTGCAGGTTAGTGGGCAGTATACCTTGCAGGTTAGTGGACAGTATACATTGCAATATAGCGGGCAGAATAGCTTGCAGGTTAGTGTGCAGTATAGCTTTCAGTTTAGTAGGCAGTACTCCTATTGGGTTTGTTGAACTGAAAAAAAATGTTGTTTGATATAGAAATGTACAATTATTTCAATATTAATTACTTGTGATATGAAAGTGAGAAAAAATGTGGAAAACAGTTAAACAAATATGTTGTTCGTTTTTCATACATGTTATACCCTATAAGAGGCGGTCATTAGCCATCCACCACTCCTTCTCCCGTACACGCACACACATACATGCACTAAAACACAAGATGTTACATCCCATTAGAGTTAATCATTACAAATTTAATATATGGTTTTTTATACTTGCTATACCGACACGATAAAAGGTGGTCAGTAGCCGTCCTCCCTTACACGCACACGCACGCAGACATGCGCACGCACGCAGCGTTTTGTTGTTCGACATCTGGTTATGATAATACTGGTTAGTTGCGTAAGAACAACAAAGAATGGATACTGATTGTTGGTGATTTGTTGAACTTGCAAGTTAGTGGGTAGTATACCTTGCAGAATAGTGGGCAGTACACCTTACATGTTAGTGGGAAGAACACCTTACATGTTAGTGAGCAGTATACCTTGCAGGCTAGTGGACAGTATACATTGCATATTAGGGGTAGTATACATTGCAGATTAGTGGACAGTCCGTCTTGTAGGTTAGAGGGTAGTATACATTGCAGGTTAGTGGGAAGTATACCTTGCAGGTTAGTGGACAGTATACATTGCAGTTTACTGTGCAATATAGCTTTCAGTTTAGTGGGCACTACTCCTGTTGGGTTTGTTGAACTAAAAAAATGTTGTTTGGCAGTTGACAAAAACAAAATATGTTATATCAGCGTTTTGTTGCGCGACAACAGGTTATGATAATAGTGGTTAGTTGCGTAAGAACATAAAATAATAAAACGTCGTTCGCTACTGTCAACAACAGCTGGTTTTGATTAAGTCACCAAGTACACACTGTGTTTTTGGTGTATCACCCAAATGTAAGCACATATTTTTAATATGATTCCTACAATATTGTGTTTGCAAAGGATTTATTAAACTTTTTAGCGTTTTTTTCTATGATATAGGAATGTACAATTATTTCATTATTAAGTGATATGAAAGTGAAAAAAATGTGGAAAAAGTTAAAAATATGTTGGTTGTTTTTCATACATGTTATACTCCATAAGAGGCGGTCATTAGTCTTCCACCACTCCTTCTCTCTTACACGCACACACATACATGCACCAAAACACAAGATGTTACATCCCATTAGAGTTAATCATTACAAATTTAATATATGGTGTTCGTTTTTTATACTTGTTATACCGACACGATAAAAGGTGGTCATTAGCCGTCCACCAGCACACGCACACGCACGCAGGCATGCGCACGCACGCAGCGTTTTGTTGTTCGACATCTGGTTATGATAATAGTGGTTAGTTGCGTAAGAACAACAAATAATGGATACTGATTGTTGGTGATTTGTTGAACTAATTAAATAATTGTTCGATCTTTGAAGTGTGGTAACGCTTATCGACATCAAGCACTAAATGTAAGCACACATTTTTAACATGACTCCTACTATAGACAATTCTAAACAAATAGCGGGACCATAGCAGAAGTGAGTTATATTCTATAATTAATAAAGTCTTAGTAAATTGTAATAATTTATTCATTGATACACTTAACCTATTCAGTGATTCAAATTGGTTGTAATAAAATAAACCATCTTCTTTAAAATATAAATATTAGTTTAGCAGACTACACGGGCCCATATACACATTTAAACTTATGCGCGCACACACACCAAATCAAGAAAAATGGATGTGATAACCGTGAGTTGAAATAGGTCTTTGTTGTCTTCTCTCGTTAGTAAAAAAAATATCGTCTGAATTTATTCTATGCTTGTATCAACTTAATACTGCTTTGTGAGCAAATACACGAGGTGAAAATATGGCTAACGGATCGTAACTGTCGCTTACCTCGAGCTTGTATATAATCCCCTCTCGCACAGAGCCAAGGCAATTGTTTTCTGACGAATCAAGATAACACTTCTCAGCGGGGATGGCAGCAACATATCATAGCGAAGCATTCGTGTCTTTGTCTGACATCCAGAAGGCGGTAACTGGGAATTTTATTTTCAACCACTCCTTAACAATAGTCACTTGTGCAAGTCAGGACATACACACACACACACACACACACGCACACACACACACACACACACACACACACACACACACACACACACACACACACACACACACACACACACACACACACACACACACACATACAACACATACACATATAACACACATAACTATAACACAATTCCATTCAACTATACTACAACAACTGTAATATGTGTTTATCTATAACTACTAAACAAAAAATTTGGATTAACTCTGAGCCCCAAATTATCCCTTATTTACCCATTAGTTAACCCTAGTTACCTCTTAGTTGCTCCTAATTACCCACAATTACCCCTTAGTTACCCGTAAATACCTGTTCGCTACTCTCAACAACATCTGGGTTTGATTAGGTCGCCAAGTACACACTGTGTTTTGGTGTATAAGCCAAATGTAAGCGCATATTTTTAACATAGCTCCTACAATAGAAAATTCTACAAAAAGAGCGGGACTAGACATAGCTAACTACATGTCTCTGATTGGTCAATTTCATGTCATAAAAAGTATCTTAGTTACCACTTAATTACCCGTAATTACCTCTTAATTATCCTTAAATACCTTTAATTACTTCTTCACTACCCCAAATTACAGAAGATACTGAAAAGTGTGTTATGTTTGTATAATTAATAAAGTTTATTAAAGTTAAATAATTTATTCATTGATAATAATGAGGGAAAAGTCATATTCTTTAAGATATGTATATATCAGTTATAGAAGACTGATTGGTTGGCTGTATGTTTTCAAAGTCTGTATAAGGCACAGACACTTAAAAAAAACAAATGCGCACTCTAACACGCACGGTAAAGAAAACCAGATGTGATGACCAACGCTTCGAATAACTGTTTTCTGAAAGGGCGTATCATACACTTTGAAAAATGTGTGCACTCACACACACACACACACACACAGTCGATTATATTATAAAAAGAAGATATTGAATAACCGTTATGTTGTAATCTCTTTGTTGTTTGGATAAGGCGTCGAATACACTTTAAAAAAACTGTGCACTCACACACACACACACGCACACGCACACGCACACGCACACACAAACAGTCGATTATAAATCGGTTTAAGTAGGTCAATAGTCCCCAGGGGGCGATCCTAACCGAAATAAACGCATGCATACACTAAATAAGAGATAGTCATTTGCCGTCCACTACACGCTCAAGCATGCACAACTAACGTTCCCAACACTCCCTAGGGGGATGGGCGATAATGAGGGGATATGACGTCAACGGATTAAGTACACCAATGTCACATAGGGGGCGCTCCTTACCGGAAATGAGTCAGCATCTTAGGTCCCTCATTTTCATACAGCCTCATCTAATGTACAAGATGGACTCACAAGTTACATACAACTACTGTAATTGTGCAATTATGTAATTGTTTTTATGTGTGTATTAATTAATGACACAAGTTTACGCAGATCCACTAACAACGTTATACAAAGACTATGTTTTTGTCTCGTTTTTTTATTTTTAAATTGATAATATGTTAGTTATTATTGTACTACATGTGATATGATGTGGTATCATGTCACGTGCTAATTGGAATGGGGACAGTATTTAATAAGTATAACACTTCAACTGTCCCCATTTCCACAAGAAATATAAAATATTAATGTTATAAACACATGTACACGTTGATTGTGGACATAAACATTAATTAATTCATTCAGACCAAATTATCGATAAATTGTTTGTAATTTTAAAAATTCTTGACTTTGTTAGTTTTGTTTAGAGCTTGCTTGTTTGAATTTTTTATCTTGCATTACACAATTGGCATCGATTAGCACATTTTCGTAACTGCTTGCCATGTATGTATAAACATATGCTTTACCTGCTCGATATCTGCATAGAACGATGAACAAATAACGTAATATAACACAAAACTGTGTCATGTTAGTACACCAATCTGCAACATTTGCCTGGTAAATGTCACATAAGAAATGTTGTCCTCGAATAAAATATTGCGGAATACAAAAGACATGATATTACTGTTTTGTTGTAATTATACCTGTGCTCGGTTATGATTTATCAGTACTTACAAAAAAAGTAATGAATACAAACAATATACCGGGTATTTAAGTAGACAAGGCTAAAATTCGTAATTTCTTCGTACAATACATGTCGCTAATTTCAATATTTTTTTCATACAAACAAATAATGGGTGGTCACATCTGCTTTTCTGTAGTTTACCCATAAAATACATATATAAAATGTACTGAAATAGGTAGCAGATGGCTTATCTGTATTATAAAACAATATAGTTCACAGTCTGTTTGTCGGTTAGACTGTGTGGTGACTCATATCTCCGTTAGTTTTGCATGAATGGGGCTGAACATTTGTGTGCGATATAGCGAGTCCATTGCGGTGGTTCGTAGATTTAGATTTTTCGAAATTCGTCTGGGGAGTGGGGATGTCGGGAGGTCATAATTTAAAAATGGCAGTAATCTCCGTCAGTTTTGCAATTATGTGGCTGACTACTGGGGAGCATCCAGCCACGCTGCAATTTCTGCGCGAAGACTAATACTCACCGTATATAGCCAGGTACTCATTCACATAGCTAAATAAACGAACTAGCCTATGGTTCGACACGACATTGTTGAGATGCGCTGTGATGGCGACACTAAGTGCAAAATCGCACATGTATGCTCTGGGTTTTCATTGATTTTGCCATGCAGGCTTTCAAGCGGGTGCTGCAATAGGTCACGGGGAGAATCACAGACGCACTTGCACCATGTCGAACCTTTCCCATCAACAAAACATTTCATTCTGTTCTTTCTCCCATGGTATCGTAAATGCCTATTACCATCCCGCTGGCCGCATTGCCATTGTATGCCATCTCGCTTTGAGTCCGCTGGCTGCATTAAATACCTTCGCGCGGAGTTGGTCCGCGGGCCGCAGGTTGCCGAGTCCCTGCTCTAGCTATCACTGCGCCAGTGTACCACTGCGCCACTGCGCTCCACAATATAGCGAGACTAGGCAGCCCGGCGGCAGAAGTTGAACGTCTCCACGACGGCGTAATGTTTCAGAGTTTTGTATGATGGCTGAGAAGGGCCATCACTTTTTGTGTGGATATTCGCAACGCCATGGGGCGATGACGCGATGCGCTGTAGCGAAACATTTGGTCGTTGAAATATTTGGTAGTTTTGTACCTATATCTGGTCGGCGAAGAAGTCGTATGCACACGAGCGGAAATAGATAACCGAATATTTAATTACTTAGGCGAAACATTTGGTCGCTGAAATATTTGGTAGATTTTGATCTATGACCTTTACGTATTGTGTAGTGTTGAAACGCAAGAGAGGAAACAAATCGACCAAATATTTCATTAAAGGTCCTCAACCAATTCGTTTGCCCATCGCCAATCCGGTTCTTTTAGGTCCAGATGTGTAATGTGCGCACTGTCGGTTTAATAAAAAATGCGTACTTGTTTTTTAATCGTCAAAAAGAAAAGATTTGTCGTTACACCGGGTATAGCTGACGAAAGTCAATTGCGCTGTCGACCTCCTGCGCCATTTCGGTCACGTGCTTTATGTGAGATTGGCATCCCACGCATTTGAAAACAATAACAACATACACTTGCTTTGGTGTATCAAGATGAAGATTCCAAAGTGGTTGTACGAAGGTACGTACTACACTATCGCAGTTAGCAACAAGAACGCGTAGCCGTGTATTAATTCAACGAGAATTGCAACTTGCGAACGTCTACACTCGACTCGAGGCTGACTAAGACTAAGACTAGTAAGAGTAAGTCTAAGGCTAAGCCAGTCACCAGGTCCATGACGATATCAGCCAGAGATTCAGACAGAGGCTGTGACAACGAGTATAATATTTGATATGCATTGTATTTGGTTACGTAGGATCTTGTTAATAAACTATGCTATTGCGACAATACATATAGTCTTTATTATAGAGAATAGATGACGTGACAGTTCGAAATGACAAGTAACATTGGTTTGGCAGTAGGCTCCTTTTGTCTTGACCGTGCAAGTAACTTAGTCAGGGAGCATTCGTAATTTTGTGCAACAGAACGTCAAACACGGGAGTATTATATTGGTGATCATAATTATTAAAACAGTGTTTTGTGACTCACATTTTGATACTATTACTGCAGAATGTTGTTGATTTGCATTGTAGTTTATACAAAATAATTGAGATTTTTATATGACAACCATATCCATGATGGTGATGATGATTTTATTCAATATAAAAATGTAAACGTGTAAATACATAAAATATAAATACAGCTAGAGTACACCATATATAAGGATTACACAAGATTATGCTCGCACTTGTTTCCGTTGTGGTCCTTGGTGCCTGGCTATAGTTTATGTAATTGGTATCCTGTGATACCTTTCAACTGACATATGCCAGCTATTCTTGTGTATTTACCAATGTGTATATATTCTCACCACAGCAATATATGAATGCATAATACGTAACTTGAATTATGATTTTGCTAGAGGCCACACTGCAACCCAAGAATGGGAATGAGAGGAGGCAGAAGAGGAGCTAAGGCGGTCATCTGGGTCAGGCATACTCTGCGGGAGGCCCACATTTGATCAATCCAGGTAATTTCAAATTTATAACAATCAATCACGTATAAATTGTCAACAAATTTTAATGTGCACATTTACATATATATTTGTTTTCATACACATTTTAATAATAACATCTTGGACATGGAAAACAAAGTTGACTTCTGCACTTATATTATACCCACAGACATATTAATACACCTTTTAAAAGTATTTAGCATATGGCGATGACTCAGAAATAAGTTTATAAAATAAATTATTCATTTTTTAAGAAGGTAAACATACATGTTATGAACCTTTGAATACTTGGCGAGGAAAATATACTGTTAGCATCACAATAACACCTCATTTTGTCATTTCCAACATTCACCTTGACCATTCAACCTCAGGCAGAACCTTAAAATGTGAAACATGAATATGTGTAGTAGTTACACATGGCAGACACCGACATGAATTTGTATACTGAAAAAAAAAATATATATAAATGTGCTTTACTGATGCTTTAATAATAATAATAATAATATTAATTTTTTTATAGAGCGCAATTTCCAATAAAATGCTCAGAGCGCTGTACAAGAAGCTAATATCATAAAACATTAAAATTTAGCAAAGGTATGTGCACAATAGATATAAAATACAAATTTGATATAATAATTATAAAAACAGAACAATTTTATTTAATTCACTAAAAATATATAAATAAATATATATATATATATAAAGCTGTTATTTAAACATTATTAAGATATATAAGATACTTTATGTATATATAGAATAAATAATATATATAATATTTACATATATGCAATCATGGGTAGATAAATAAAATATAAGTTTAGGAGTAAAATGTCAAAGAAAGTAAAATGTCAACAGTATTCCGCTTTTAACATGTGCGTTTTCAGAGTCCGTTTGAACAGTGTTAGGTTTCCACTACATTTTATGTGAAACGGCAGCAGATTCCATAATCGAGGTCCTATCACTTCGAATGCACGATCACCAAAACTAACAAGCTTCGTTCGCGGCACGTGTAGCAGATATTGTCTCTTCAGCATGTTCTCCAGGTACAATGGTCCGGTGCCGTTCAGACATCGATACACATGCATAAGAATCTTGAATTCGATTCGACATTTCACAGGTAGCCAGTGCAGTTCTTTCAGGATTGGGGTAATGTGATCTCGGCGAGGTGTAAGAGTAATGATTCTTGCTGCCATGTTTTGAATGCGTTGGAGTTTATTCAAATGTTCAAGTGGTAGTCCAGCAAGCAGCGCATTCCCATAATCCAGTCTGGACATGAAGAAGGCGTGGACTAATGATTTCGCCGCATCTAATGTAAGGTAACGTCTGATACGGCTAATGTTGTGTAGGTGCATGTATGCTGTTCGGCAGATGGCACAGACATGGTTCGCCATGCCAAAGGATGAGTCGAATATGACGCCAAGGTTACGAACATTAGATGATGCGCTCAGAGTTGCATCACCGATGATTATGCGGATATCCTTCATCAGTGGCAACTTGTGCTTGATGCCGAATACCGCGACATCCGTCTTCTGGTCGTTTAGCTTCAGTGAATTGGACCGCAACCATTCCCCTATATGCTCAAGGCAATTACACAGATTGTCTATTGAATTCACTTGGTCATCTCCGCCGGAACAAAACGAGACGTAAAGTTGCGTGTCGTCTGCATAAAAATGATAGTCCACCCTGAATTTCTTGATGATGTCGCCGAGCGGTGAGATATATGCCGTAAAAAGCAACGGCCCAAGCACAGAGCCTTGCGGCACGCCAAACGGCACAGGTATTGGTGAAGATTTGTCACTGCCAATACGCACGAGCTGCTGCCGTCCGGACAAGTACGATCTAAACCACTCGAGCGCAGCGCCTGTTACACCAAATCTACGAGTCAATCTATTCAGCAGAATGGCGTGGTCAATGGTATCGAAGGCTGCGATCAAGTCAAGCATGACTAGAACAACAACGTGGCCTCGGTCGACTGCAGACAGAATGTCACTATACACTTTAAGTAGAGCAGTTTCAGTGGAGTGATGTTGTCGATATGCGGATTGAAACTGGTTGTGCAAATTATTCTTTTGCATGTGGTCGCCAAGCTGCATTGCTACAACGCGCTCAAGCACTTTCGAGACAAATGCCAGATTGGAGACAAGTCGATTTGGATTTAGTCCATTCTTCTTTATTAATGGCGATATGTAACTGGTCTTATATTGATCAGGAACGACAGACGATTTCAGTGATTGCATAATTATGCGTGACACGATCGGAAGAAGTTCATCAATTGATTCCCTCACTAGCCAAGTCGGTGCTGGGTCAAGGTCGCACGATTTTGGTGGTGCGTCCATGACGATTTTCTTTATACATTCTGTTGTTGGCATGGAGAACAATGGCAGTTCACATGTGCAGTGGTTGTCTAGCGTTCTAGCAATAGTACTCGGCAACTCGCTACGGATATGGCTTGTCTTCTCAGCGAAGAACGTTGCGAATCTCTCGGCCAATTCAGATTGCGAATCATGTGTCGGAAGCTCTGTGTTATTATTTCTGTGAAGATTAGCATAATTCAAATCAGTCTATAATATTGATCAGGCATCACTGTAATGAAGCTGAACAATTTTTAATTCATGTCATGACAATGAACACCTTGTAAAGAAAAAATAGTTACAATTTTTCACTGTTTTGAAAAAAGAGCATATTCTACTAATGTCTGCATGCAATGTAGAATGTAGGTTGCTCGACATACGAATATGGTGACGCCTGACTAGCTCGGCAGTTGGCGATGGAACGGTGGGTGCCAGGGTCTGGCAGATATAGCATGAGTCTTCGGGTAACAACTCTTGATGCTGTGAGACAGGTTCAGTGTCGAGCATTCTTCGGTGAACTACATCGGTTTGGATATCGATGACATCACTGTATGTGTTCGCTGTCTTCGATGGTCCTGCTCCTGATATTTTGTTGTATATCCGAATCTACCTATACCGGAAACAAAGTGACAATTAGCATGGCTCTGACATGTATGATATTTTATATGTGATGACACATTTATCGAAAGTCTATAATACATGGTATTTGTATTCAATTAAACTTTAACTTTTAGCAGTGTCCATGAAAAAATTCATCAATATTCCAGCATTGTTACGGTGGTAGGGTTTCATTGTTTTTGTGTTGCTGATAGTCAGTGGCAGCCAGCTGAGTTCTTGCAATGTACACTAGGTACTTGTTATGTACAACACAAGTTAGTGATGAAGTAATGGTATTGAAAGCCTTTTCACATTTTTTAACAACAATCTGTTGATACACTGACAGCAGCATTTTATTTGTTTAAGTTCTCTATGTATCATGAGGACTGTTATACTTTTCATGCCACGTTTCATATTTCTAAATTATTCTTTTTATCACTGGTTTATATTTTCACAAATAATTTACATTATATTTTCACTTCGCATGATGATTATACACCTGTACCCATTGTACTAATTATTTTATAAACAACACTTGAGCAAAGTTAGTTCTGATATGGTGTAGTATCCAATCCTCAGGATTACTCAAAGCGCATTTCACTTGACTCCCTGGCAGACTTGTTAAATCGAACACCATCTCGACTTATGTGGGAAGCATTCAGCCACACTGAAATTAATATGCGAAGGCTATTTATACAAAAATATTGCGGTCTGTAGTCGGCACTCTTCATACAGCTGAGTAAACCTGAGCAATGTAGCATGTAGTGATTGTACATGTAATTCTCAGTCACATGGCGGTGACCCTGACTAGTCTAGTCACTATTATTTGCGAGTTGTAAACATACATACCAAGCATTGCATAAACTACAACATTTTCGAATTTTATGTCATTGATGTTTTTTTAAACAAAGAACCATAAATTATGATTCTTCGTTAAAAAAACAATTATGATTCATAATAGTTATTATTATTTGATATGTACAGCACCTGTACATATTACATTTGTTCAACTAAACATCTTCCTAAGTAATTTTTTCTCATTGGTTTACATTTTATGGGCATGCGATATTAAACATTGTTGTTAAATAAACATAATTGTTTAGTCACTAAGTTGTAAACATACAAAGCATGTATAAACTACAACTAGCATTTGACATCATGTGTACTAGTGTTGTTTTTTGTAACAAAGAATCTTGATAAAAGTATCTGTTTGTTTTTTATATATACCTGACATTTTGTCAACCTCTTCCTAATTTTTGTTTCTATTGTTGTTTTACATTTTATGTGCATGTGATATTAAAAACTATTACATTATACACATCAAGTGCAGTGATTGTACCTGTAGTTGTATTGTACTTTTCATTATTTTGTAGTCAATCTCATCAAATAGTTTCAATAAAATGTTTTTACTTTACATTGTCTTTGCTTTAATTCACCTGCATTTCTAACAATAATATGCAATTTAACGAGGACACACATTACTGCAAAATCCTCATGCAGACAAACAAAACTATCACATACACGGGTGGATCAAGAAATCGAGTCTGGGGGGCACGAAAACTTCCACTGGCGGCCGAACCAAATGGTGTCTAAATTTTGTCGCTACCACGCTGCCATAACTTCACCCGCTCCACTGGAGTGGTGATATTGGAAAACGCCATAACTTTCAGCTTATTATTATCACCTAAACTGAGGCACATTTCAAACGGTCTGGGAAGACACAATCGCGTGGGTCCATTATAAAAGATTTGGAGACACGCCAAATTCTTAAGGTCTAGAGGGGCACCTGCCCCCAGGCCCACCTGGATCCGCTTATGACATACCTGTTTATTGCTTGTATCTATAATTTTGATAACAGGTTTGGTGACAGAGTAACCACATTTGACAACACTCATTTGCCTGAAGGTGAAGCTTTGAAGCATACATCTGCATGTGGTGTTGACACACCTCGAGTTCTGAAAATATAGTACATGTATTAATAGTCAGCACTGATTGTTTCTAACAATAATCATTTTAACGTACTTGCAAAAGTTGCAATGCAATGAACGACCACCTGCCAAATGCAACCAATGCCAACGGTTAAAAGCTATCTATCTATATATATACACATGTTATGGGCATTATATTTCACGGTATTGAGAGGCGCTGGTTTTCTGAACATAATAAAAACTCACAGAAGGGGCAATAAAAAAACCTGGTGAAACTAATGGAATATTATTTTCCTTGTGTCGTACTGTTAACTGATATTAGTCTATAGTAAACAGGGCCCAGCCAGGCCGCCCATACCGCCATTGCCTATGACTAAAAGGTAAACAATTAAATAATTTGAGTATAAGCAACATTAATATACGTGATTATAGCTTAATAATGCGAAATTACTAAACCTTTGCGAACGCTGCATCTCATCTGTTGATGGTTGTGACTGACCCCACGCCGCGGCACGGGCAACGGCCCACGGCCACTGGCATTATCGCCAACTCCTGTTTACTTTGTCTCGTTCCATAGTCGTTCCCAAATAGAAATACACCTTTATGCGTGGGTACTGTTTTTGTCAGTCTATTTTAGCCCATTTTGCCGTGTCGGTGGCATCTATGCGACCTAGTGATCAGTCGCGCTGTGGACCAGTCAGTGACGTCAGTGACGGTCAAGCCTATGTCAATAGCCGATCATCACTGTATTGACTGTGTGCTGGCGGTGAGCAGGCCATTAACTCTCCCCATCGCCATCCTTGTACGTGACTTCCGCCACTTTCAAATTGATCTTTTTCGGGAAGATATCGCCTACCAATGCGAACAAATTCTACTTAGACACCCAGAAAGCACGCCAGACATGGTTAACATCTACGATACAGTATTGCGTACGGTCTTGGACAGACACGCTCCAATCAAGAATAGAGTGAGGAGAGGGACTAAGCCATGTCCATGGTACAACAGAAAGGTGAAGGAGGCTAGAGAGAAGAGACGCCAGTGTGAACATCGTTGGAGGACGACCAAACTCGAAGTTCACCGGCAGCTCTATGTCGAAGCCCGCAATGCTTCTACAGTTTGCATAGCTAAGGCTAAGAGTAACTACTATCAAGACACTCTGCAGAGAGCTGACAACAAATCGATGTTCCGGCTCGTGAGGTCCCTCGGGACTGAACAGAAGAACATTTATCCGGACTTTGAATCCACTGATGATGGTTGCAGTAAGTTCGCGCAACACTTCACTAACAAAGTGCAACAGATTCGAGCAGAGTTAGAAACGATGTACCGCTCAAACACACCAGTGAGAGAGAAGGCATGTTTCAATGAACCTCTCGTTTTGCTCGTGCCAACATCGGAAGACGAAATACACAAGATTGTGTCTGGATTAACAAAGAGCTGTCAACTCGATCCTCTGCCAGGCAAACAAATTCAGCAGTGCCTGTCATCATTGGTACCAGTTATTACCGCCATTACCAACAAGTCATTTGAAGAAGGAACAGTGCCAGCGTCCTTAAAGGAGGCTCGTGTTCGTCCATTATTGAAGAAGCCATCTCTGGACCGTGATGTGCTACATAACTACAGATCTGTTAGCAGTTTGTCTCATCTGTCCAAGGTTATTGAGAAGATAGTAGCAACGCGATTGTCTGATCATCTTGACTCGCAAGATATGAATGAACCTTTTCAGTCGGCATATAAAAAGCTTCACTCTACAGAAACCGCATTGTTGAAAGTCTGCAGTGATGTCCGGGTGGCATTGAATCGTAAAGAAGGCACCCTGCTCGTGCTTCTTGACCTGAGTTCAGCTTTTGACACGATTGACAACACTACTCTACTTAATCGGCTCAGCAAGCGCTACGGTATTCAAGGTTACGCCCTCCAGTGGATGGAATCATATCTGCAAGACCGCAAGCAGCGTGTTGTAATTGGCCAGAGTGCATCTGAACATCACATTCTTAAAACAGGAGTGCCGCAGGGATCCGTCCTCGGGCCTATACTGTTCTCTCTGTATGTCCAACCAGTTGGCGATGTCATCAGAAGGCACGGTGTAACGTTTCATCATTATGCTGATGACATGCAGCTGATGCGTGCGTTTGCGCTTAATCCTACGGCACTACTCGAGGCCCTACATCGTCTTGAAGCCTGCGTCATGGAGATTCGGGAGTGGCTGACCTCTAATTACCTCAAACTGAACGACCAGAAAACCGAGTTCCTTCCGATTGTCCCAGTTTCTGCAAAGAAGTTAGTAAACGATCTCAGCATCAATGTTGGTGGTTCTCTCATCCGAGCTGTGCATCAGATTAAAGACCTTGGTGCCGTCTTAGACTGTCATATGGACATGACTGCCAACACATCAGCGATTATCCGGTCCTGCTATTTCCACCTACATCACATCAGCCAAATCATCAAGTTCCTGCCAAGACAGACGAGGGAGAGAGTAGTCAACGCATTAGTGACATCAAGGCTCGACTACTGCAACTCCCTCCTGTACGGCACCATGGACAAGAACTTTGTACGGTTACAGCGTGTCCAAAACTCTGCAGCCAGAATGATCGTGCGAGTGCCCAAATACGCAAGCATCACGCCAGTGCTCCAAGACCTACATTGGCTGCCGGTACGAGAACGCGTTCGTTTCAAGGTCCTGGTATTCGTGCACAGAGCTGTCAACAAGTGTGGGCCCGTGTACCTGAGCGAGTTTGTCTGCCTCTACGTGCCCACCAGGTCCCTTCGGTCAACGGGAAATCGTCAACTTGCGAGACCGCGAACAAGATGCAAAGTCGGAGACGCGAGTTTTATGGCAGCAGCTCCGGACCTCTGGAACGATTTACCCACATCAATGCGTGAACTAAACAATGAAGCAGCTTTTAAAAGCGCATTAAAAACACTCTATTTTAATCGATATTTTAACTCCAGCAGCCGCAGCAGTCCCGGATCTGCGGAGTGATCTACTTGTTTTCAATGCATGTAATGAACACTGACACTTTTAAGAGCACTTTTAAACACTCTCTTTTAATCAATATTTTAACTGCAATTGTGACTTTTAGACTTGGCATTAAGCTTTTATCAATTATCTTTTGTTTACATAACATGATAATACTAATATTTAAAGATATTTGTTTTTAATATCATTTTTTTTATTTAATTAATAACTTTTTGGATTTATTACTATTTTACATGTAAAGCGCCTTGAATAGTTTCTAACTAGAGTTGGCGCTATATAAGTATATTTATTTATTTATTTATTTATGTTCGTGGACGTTCACTCATTGCCTAAACTCGGAATTCCTTAACATCAACAGCGCCAAAGGGTGGAGTCAAAGGTCAATATCGCCCATAATTTGCGATCGCGAGAAGACAAGAACGCGATTCCACGCAAAGTTCAATGTCCATACTCAGCTAAAATGGAAGCAAAAAACCGGATCCGGTTTTTACTAAAAACGAAAGAGTTCGCAGTTTTTGTATTAATTATAAAAAAACGAACTAACACATGCATAAACGAACTAGGATATCATTGGGAGTACTTGATTCCTCTGTTTTTGTGTGAAATTACTAAGAAACGCGAGGAGCAAAACAATCGAATTGGTTGAGTACCTTTAAGCTACATACACGAAACATTTGGTCTGAAATATTTGACTATTACGTTGCCAGTTGTCGCTGTGAATGCAAGCTTGCTTTTGGGAATATATTATCATGCATGAACTGTGTTATGAATGCATGGATAATTGGGGCCAATGTCACTGCAATTACTGAATTAGCCTACATTTAAGAATATGGGAACGACTGTTTTTGCTGTTATATAGTTCGTGTTCATTATAAGTTGATGACTGTAATTAGGCACATGGTTGTGCATAGTTAAGGTCGATTAAAAGTTGTAGGCTGCATGCATCAAATCATAATAATAACAAATAATGAATTTACTAAGGATATTATTATTATTAGGATATTGTAATTACTATACTGGGCAAAATCTATAGATTCACCGTCTGATGGTGTTTGTTTTGTACTGACAATTGAATTGGGAGAGAATATGTGTATGTATTAGTCATGAGTGAATGTGTACAATTTATAAAAATAGCTTTCATAAATATAATCTACCTGTAATCATAATAATTGTATTATTATGCTTAATGATACATATTTAGCTGTGATCACATTTAGCCTAGATTGTGAGTGCATTAGTAGATGTAAACGTTAACTCAATTGTCACACAGTTTATTCATGCACACCATCTTGATTATATACTGTTTTGCTAAAAAAATATGACTAATTGTCCTTACAATGTTATAACTAAATGTCCCTGGAGTTCTCGAAAGCAATGTTCGTGGAGTTCTAGTACTCAACAAGAATAATGATTAACTAAAAGCATATATATACCAAACGTTCAGTTTTAACTAAAGTTATTCAACATGCCTCTACCAGCGTTCACAATTTCTTTTCCAATCATTTTCCTACGAGTGATCGTGAATGTTACTTCATAAGTTCAGTTTCTCAGGTGCTCTGCGGTTTCTCCCTGATCTACGAAGATTTTCACTGGTTGTACAGTTCTGTTCAGATGTGTGGGGAGATTCCATCTCTGGCTGAGTTACGTCACGCGATACGTCACGTGGTACGTCATGTGGTACGTCAGGCGGTACGTCACGTGGTACGACAAGCGGTACGTCAGGCACGAACAGGTTCCTCCGGAGGCAGTTTGGGAAACAATTCAAGAGGCAGTTCAGAAGATGGTGTCTTCTCCGGCACCGAGCTATCACCATTCACACAACGACTCCTCACATGGTCAATGTGTCTACGCACTATTCTCCCATCCTCGAAGCGAACGTGGACTGAATGACACGGGGCCAGTCCGTTCCACGATAACGCCATTGAGCCATTTTGTTTTGCCAATGAAGTTTATAACTTGTTCTACAACAACACCGGGCGCAACCTGCTGGAGATCGGAAGCGAGGCTCAGTGTAATCGACTTCCAGCGAGGCCGGACCGCAATGTCTTGTGGGCCAACACCACGTTGAAGATTCCTTGACATGCTCGGTGTCACACGTGCCTAATCTACAATTGCATTGGCCTGTTCTTCGTTCAAGCCGAGGGCTTCAAGGGTTCGCCCAAACAGAAACGGCTCTATAACAAGCCTCTTGTACGATGCATTACAATGGAATGAATAACACATCTAAAGAGAAATCATGTACAGCCTGATACAGAAGATACATACAATTAACACATAACAAACTGCACTATTTCCCATTTGCATTATTTAAATCGATCCAGTAGTCACCACGGTATCAGTGTTAGAATAACACATCCCTTACAAGTGTGTTGCTTAATGAATTTGTTACTTGAAGTTAGTGATGTGTCAATGAAATGCAGACTGTTGCATCAGCTCGTGCACCTTCATTATTCTGACTTTGAAATTCAAATAGGATATTCAAATAGTACAGAGATTAACAAGATTTAACAAGAATGCCACCCAGAGAATTAACTCTAGGTGGCAGGTGGACAAGGAAGCCCTTTGGCTTATCAAGAGTCCGACCCTTTTATCTATGTGAATCCCGCCCATCTGAGGTATGTGTCGATTTTTTTTAAAAACACATTCACGCTACTAGCACCCACACAATCAGCAGATAATCTGTTCCATGCATTTACAGTCCTTTGTGAAAATGAAAACCTTCTTATATCTAATCTACTCTGCTCCTTTGCTAATGTAAATGCATGTCCTCTAGTCCTTCTATCTTTCTTAACTGAGAAAAAAATAGTTCTATCAATATTTTCATAACCATTCAATATTTTAAACACTTCTATCTGATCTCCTCTCAATATCCTGGTCTATAATGTTGTTAAACCGCATTTTTAGGCGTATTTCGTAACTAAGATCCCTCAGTTTTGGTATCATTGCTCTCCTCTGCACTCTTTCTAGCATGTCTATGTCCTTCCTGCGATATGGCCTCCACGCTTGAATACAGTATTGTAAATGAGGCCTAACTATTGTTTTGTGCAGCGGTATTATTAGTTCTTTTTCCTTATACGTTATGTTTCGCCTAATTAATCCAAGGATTTGATTTCCCTTTGAAGCTGCAATTCTGCACTGCTCTGAAACCTTCATATCAGCATTAATGGTTAACCCTAAGTCCTTTTTTTTTACAGTAGTACTTAGTACAGTAACCCCCATTGTATATTCTACCTCTTCGTTCCCATGTCCTGTGTGGAGGCATTTACATTTCCCAAAATTGAACAGCATTTGCCACTTTTCAGACCATTTGATCAACCTGTCAAGATCATCTTGTAAATGCTGTCTATCTCCATCACTTTTAATCCTTCTAAACAGTTTTGTATCATCCGCAAATTTCAACACCTTGCTTGTTATTTCATCATCCAAATCGTTGATATATATTAAGAATAATATAGGTCCTAATACTGATCCCTCTGGTACCCCACACAATACCGATTTCCAGTTTGAAACCTCCCATCAAGTACTACACGTTGTCTTCTGTCAATCAGCCATTGTTCTATCCAGTTTATTATACAATTTCCTATGCCATGGGCCTTTAGTTTAAGCAGTAATCTTTGATGTGGTACTTTGTCGAAAGCTTTTTGAAAATCTAAGTAGACGATATCTACTGGTGATCCATCATCTACCAACTTAGTGATGTCTTCCAAAAAACACAACATATTTGTTAAGCATGACCTCGCTTTAAAAAAAACCATGTTGAGATGGGTTGATCAAGTTTTGTTTAACAAGAAAATCCATCCACCATGTGATCTTTAATTAGTCTTTCTAATAATTTGCAAATCACTGATGTTAAACTCACTGGTCTATAGTTCTCTGACTTGTTTCTCGAACCTTTTTTAAATAAAGGTATAATGTTTGCCTCTTTCCATTCTAAAGGAACCACTCCCTCTTCTAATGACAAATTGAAAACTGTTGCAACCGGTGCGCTAATTTGTTCTACAATTTCCAATAGTAGTTTGGCCGGAATCCCATCCACTCCAGGTGATTTATTATCCTTCATAGCCCTTATTTTCTTAGCTACCATTTCCGGGGTTACAATTAATTGTCTTAAATAGTCTGAATCTGCCCCCTTGAACTTAGCCTCTGGTACTGGCAGTGAACTAATATCTTCTCTGGTAAACACTGAACTAAAGTACTCATTCAGGTCTTCTGCCATTAAGAATCCCTCTGATATTATATTTCCAGCACTATCTTCTAGAGGACCGACCTTATCTTGAACTTTCTGTTTGCTTCGAACATACGCATAAAAACACTCTTGCTGTCATGTTTTATAATACTAGCTAATTGTTGTTTATAGCTTCTCTTTGAATTTCTAATTTCAGCTGTAGCTTGGTTAAGTGCTTATTTATAACTGTTGTAGTCTTCATCATTTCCAGTACATCTATATGACTTCCATATCATTTGTTTATACATAATTTTTGTAATGGCTTCTTTCGATAAGTGTTTCTTTTTGGACCGTTTCCCTTGTTGTTTTTTGAAGGGTATAAATTTATCGACTATGCACTTAATTTCACTCTTTAATATATTCCAGCATTCTGTTGCTGTCTTATTTTCAGTGTATTTTTCCAGTCTATCTTTACTAAATATTTCCTCATGTCATTATACCTTCCTTTGTGGAAATTTCTCCTATACTGCTTTTTACTATTCCTTTCTGATTTTAGTTTGATGGTAAAATGCATCTGGTTGTGATCGCTACTCCTCATAAACTATGTCTAACACATTCTCACCCCTGGTTGATTCTAGCACATGTTGAGAAAGGAAAGTATCTTGAACTAAAACTAAAAACTTGTGGTCCTTACTCCCCATACTCTGTAGAGATTTCCATTGTATATGCCCGTGGTAAAAATCCCCCATAATAATACAGTCCCGTTTGCTTACTTCCCTTATAGCGTTTTGTATTTTTTCATTCTCTTCTATGCTTATATTTGGACTTCGATAAACTAACCCAACTGTTAAAGTTGAGTTTCCTACACCAAACAGCTTCTTCGCAATGTGCTTCTCTTTCTAAATTTATTTCATAAGCCTGGATAGATTCTTTAATATATAAAATAACTCCACCTCCCTTTCTTCCTATTCCATCTTTTCTAAACATTACATATCTTGTCAGTTCCAATTCAGCATCTGATATATCGGTGGTGGTCCAGGATTCGGTTATACCTATTATATGAGGGTCAACATCTTCTACCATAATGTTTAGTTCATTTCTTTTGTTTACTATACTCCTTGCATTTAAACAAACACATTTATATCCAGCTTCAGATGTTTTCCAGGCTGTTATTTGCTGATTTATTTGTGCTGTCTTTATCTATGCCTCCATTTTCAGTCTTTTCTATGAGTCCCCCCCCTGCGAATCTAATTTAAATAGATGCAACCTGTTCCACTGTCGACAGATCGCAGCAGAAAACTGCTGCCCCCTTTCCACTAAGGTGGCGGCCATCTCTCATGTACATATCTTCCCTCACAACAAAGTATCCCCATAAATCTGTGAATCCCAGCCCCTCTTCTTCAAACATCTGCTCAACTAGTGCGTTGATCGCCATCCTCTTGCAGTTTCTATACGTTGCCCCCCTTCCTCCCATTACTGGCAAAATTCCTGACAGAATAACCTGTTCAACTCTTGTCTTCTTTAGCTTCCTCACAAACTGTCTATACTTCTGTACTATCGCAGTTGTTCCCTCCCTGTCTGCATTATTTTTTCCTACATGTACCAGTATAGACCCCCTTTGCCATGTCCCAATACCTTCTCTACCCTATCAGTCACATGTTCAATCCTAGCCCCCGGTAGACAAACAACGACGTCCTTCCCCTCGCTTAGTGTCTTGTCCGTCTTTCTCACAATAGAGTCGCCCATAAACACCCTCTCTTTCCTCATTGCCCCCTCAATCACTGCCTTAGAATAGCTCCTTCTTCGGTTTGCATCTGTCTGGTTGTTGTCTTTTCCCCCTGTCGTCTTCTCTCCTGTCACATTCTCTTCCGATCCATTCTTTCCTGCCGCTTTTTCTCTTGTCACCTTTCCTCCTGTCAGCGTCCCTTTTATCGACTTCTCTTCTATCACATTTGCTCTCACTTCCTTTCGTCCCTTCATCTTTCCTCCCATCTCATTTTCTGCTCTCCTCTCCCGTCCCATCTTCCCTCCCTCCTTCTCTACGGTCACTTTCTTCCCTGTCACCTTCACGCTTGTCTTGTTTTCTGTTGTCGATTTTCCAATTTCTTCCCCTCCAACCACCTTCCCTCTTCTCAATCTCCTTTCCTCAGTTTTCTTGCCACTGCTATTCTCCTTCAGTCTTGCAGTATTCTCACCTCTCTCCCTGTCGTCTCTCTCCATTCGACCTGCCTCCTTGCTAATTCCCATCTCCATTCCCTTCACAATATCTGTCAACCTAACTATCTTCTTCTGCAGACACTCCACCTTCCAACACCCAATGCACTGAAAGGTGAATCCTTCCTCCATGGTTTCTGCCCATGACTTCCCACAGCCGGACAATGCAAAATCTACCCAGCTTTGGCAGTGATCGCACACCAAGTGTCGCTTTGCCTTGACTTACCGCTTGCAAGGCGCCATATCCCGATCAGAATTTATTTAATAACTTAATTAACTTAGTCTTTATAAAGACTGTTTCCTGTGTACTACAGCACACTTTAGGTTACAAATTTCAATTTCACAGCCGACTATTTATCCTGTCACGAAAGCTAACGTTACCGGTAATGACCTAATTTAAATACAATCAATTACGTTACGTTAAGCTGCTTTATTTATTTAGGTTACGCCGCCCGACTATCGCCCTTGCTTAATTTTAACAACAATGCTACATAATCAAAATATCTAGCAAGTACTGGCTTACACAGATATTATCTTATGTAAGTAGTTTGATGGTTGTTACTTTATCTCCTATATATTCTACCACATAATCAGGTTTGTTAAATCTTGTTTACAACTTATCGAAGGCTAAGTGAGTTACCCTATTATCACTCACTATACTAAGGTGTTCTAAAATACTTTAACTAACTAACTTTAAGCACAACTGCTACTCAATATATGTTTATTGCAACTTTATTAATGATATTAAGGCAAGAATAACACATATCAATCAGTAATTCCACTTGTTTATCAACTTTTCTGTACCACCAATTTCTACGATCTATCTCCGCCAAATATAGCCTCGCGAGTTCGGCGCATAAGACCGTTAGATTTGACGAGCCATTGTATAGAGACAGCACTTTTAAAAGAGCGATATGACATCTAATAAGCATATATCGTTAGATTTACCTACTTTCACCTTAAAAGCTTCACAATCCAGGTGCTAGTAAGACGTGATGCACTGAGTTAAACAAAGTAACGACTGCCATAACTTGGACATACATATATCCATGTATAATTAGATAAATTATACTTATTCTTGTAAGTAACAGAGATGACAATTTTCTCAAATTGTCTGGCACCAGATACCGCGTTTCGGTGGAGTATATCGCTGTTTGTGTTGTGGTCTCGCATGCCTGCTTTGCTTGCATAAGCAGTGTTGCCACAACCTAAAACATGTGAAATGCGTCACCAATACATTAATAAATATATTCCCTTGTTTATGAGCAATGCATCAAAACCGAAATGTTATTAAAAAAGAAAGGAAGGTATAGAACAAATGAAGCACAATGAATTATGTTTTAACAAAATATTTCGTCGTTGAAAATCTGGTCGGCGCGGAAGTCATATGCGCACGAACGGAAACAGATAACCGAATATTTCAGTACTTAGACGAAACATTTGGTCGCTGAAATATTTACATATATTATATAATGTATGTATAGTCCCAATGGCATTCGGAACTTACAGTCGCGCAACGTCAACAGCCAACGACCGAATATTTCAGTAGGTTGGCCAGAAAATTGTCAGGTGACTTAATATGACCCATATTGGGCGCCGCGCATGTGCGCAAGTGAAAATTTATTATATATGTCAAGACCAAATGTTTCACTATAACGTATTTCAATAAAACAGTTTGGTATCTGACCCCAGGACATGCAGAGAGCAGGGCCGCATAGTCGCTCGAGAGGCTACGCACTGTTCGTAGCCCCCTCAATGCTGCTATTTTAATTTCTACTTTTGAATATGCAAATGAGACATATGCAAATGAGTTAGGGAGGATAAAATGCATAATTTGCATGACATGTCTACAGTAAAATTGCTGAAAATGTCATCAGAATCCATCACTTATTAACCAAGTTATGGAGTGTTTAGTTGAGTTTGCCATTTCAGAGGTACCATCTTGCTTCAAGTGTTTGCTACCTTATCAGCAAACTGTATCTTGGTGCATGCTGTAACGAGAGTGAAGGCCTCTTGTACATGTGGGGCAGCAACGTCAGGATTCCACTCCAACAACTCATCGTCCAACAAAATGGAATCTTAAAAACAATTGTTGGATTTGTACATGTAAAAGAATAGGAATATCAGTGACAATATCGACAACAGTCATTTGTTATTTGAAATTAGGGATGTGTCGTTGAAATGCAGATTTTTGCATCCGTTCGTCAACCTTCATTATTCTGACTATGAAATTCAAATAGGCTATTCAAATAGTACAGAGTTCAGCGCAAAAGAACATTACATTTGACGAGCCATTGTATTGAGACAGTACTTTTAAAAGATTGTAGTGGTATGACGTCTAGTAAACATATATCGTTAGATTACACCTACTTTCACCTTAAAGCCTTTAAGAAATCTTTCGCACACTGTATTAGATAATTCACTACACAAGCAGGGCTCAAAATTGCACCTGTCCGTTAGCCCGGGACATGTGAGTTGGCCACCAAACAACTTAAATTAATGATATTGATTGTTCGAAAACTCTACCAAAATAACCCGGGTTCGAATCCTGGGCTGCCGTGTCGATCAGTTCACTCAGATGTATGAATGAGTACCTGGCTATAGACAGTGGTGGATATTTGTGTACAATTAATCTTCGCGCATCAATTGCAGCGTGGCTGGATGCTTCCCACAGAAGTTGAGATGGTGTTCGATTGAACAGGTCTGCCAGGGGAGTAAAGTGTAAAGCGCCTTGAGCAGTCCTGAGGACTGGACACTGCGCTATATAAGAACCTACCTTTACTTTTATGTCGTGTATGCTAAACTTGATAGACATAGACCTTAATTGCATAATTTAGGTATAACCATTGCCATCAGCATGTTCCCTACACAGCCATGGTCATGATATAAGGTAATAAATTATAGGTCGAGCCTAGGGAAAAGCAAAAATATTGTTATTGATAACGTAACCTTAACTTAACCCACAACCCTGAAACTAACCCTAACTGTAACCCCAACCCTATCATGTAGCATTATTGTATTGGGAAATAGTAATAATTTTTTGAAAAAGTAAATAATCTCGTGTCAGCATGTTTATCATTGGATTTACCTGGTCGTCTAGACATTCCGTAAATTATAAAGTATATTATAAGCATAGCCATGCCCATGCCCATATACATAGCAGGCATACATTCATCGCCATAGCATATGCATACGCCAGAGGCATTGCCATTGGCATGACCAGGCATAGGCATAGGGTGATAGCCATGGCATAGGCATAGGCCATAAGCATAGCCCATTCGACATAGTCATCATAGTCAGAAGACATAAGCCACAGACATAGTCATAGCCATGCCCATGACATAGGCATAGGCATAGGCAAAAGCTGTAGCCATGACATAGCCATAGGTTATAGCCATTGCGGGCATTGAGCATAACAGGCTGTCTTAGACTTAGTATCAGATTAAGACTAGTCTCAAACTCAGCCTAAGCCTAAGGCTAAACCTAAACAAAGGGGAAGAAGTGTTGCAGCCGGGGGAGGGGGCATGGATGTCATGCAAGTGTCAGTGACATTGAACACGCTAGAACCTAGCCCTAGGCTATCCGTATGTGGGCCACAGAATGACAGATCAGATGGGTACAGCGACCACGTCCAACCATAGCTCTAACCTTGCAGGTGTACATGTAAGAAAATACATTAGTCCAATGCAAATGGTAATTCCAATATCGTTCGGAACTTACAGTCACCTGGTCACGCTGCAACATCCAACGACCAAATATTTCAGTAAGCTTGCCGGGAAATTTGCACGTGACTCAATATGACCCACATAGGGCACCGCGCATGCGCACAATTGAAAATCGACCAATTATTTCAAAACGAAATGTTTCAGTACAGCGCTATGGATGGGCGATACGATGAACGATGGGCGATGCGATGGATGATGCGCGATGCGATGGGCGATGCGATGCGCGATGCTATGGACGATACGCGATGGGATGTGCGATGAGATGCACGATGCGATTCGCGATGCGATGGTATAAATAGTGTAAAGATGCCGCAATGAACATCCGTAAATCGAAAACGAGACTTAGGTAGTCATTAGTATTTTAATAAACACATGACGGCTGGTGACCCTAACTGTGCCTATACTGGTAATTGTGCACAACATATTATGTATTTGTACTCTAAATATTGTCACGGAAGTCTAATGGGATTGAATTTAGCCAAACAAAAATGGGTGCCAGGCAGGCAGCCTCTTTACAAAAACTAGATTACTTTATACTATCACATATTCAACGGTTCCCAATTTTACTTGTTAAATTGTTTCCATCTGGATATCCCTGTTCGCAAATATAAACACTATTATGTGCGCCTCCAGACATGATGAACCAGGGATGGTTATGGCATTTCTCAGTTGAACATTAACCAACAGTTTTGAAGCCTATTTGTTTGTATTTATTAATTGATGACATAATATCTGTTCAGAATGCAAAACATGTTATTTATGTCTTATATAAATAAAAAATATAAACTTCTGATAATGTATATTTCTTGATTTACTCCCCGGTCCCCAAAACGTCCATGTCTGATCTTTGTTTATGTTATCTCACTGATCCTGCACTGCTCTCTCCACCAGCCGTCTCCATTCCTCTCTATCTTTCCTTCTCGTTCTCCACCATTCTCCCAATCCTTCAGAATCTCTCTTTGCACAGTCCTCCCATCGAAAGCGATATTGCTCTCAAGTCTGAATAAATTTACCTGTGTTACATTTAATGACTGAAGAATATTAGCATGTAATGTTTAATTATAGTTACAGTATTTGTCTGACATTTAAATGGGAAAGTGTATGCAGTTTATGTAAGGTATCTTTGAACACCCATAACTATTTATACAGTATCGTAGCATACTAATTAATGGGATAATTCCCAGAGAATATCATCATAGATGCACCACCTAAATCGTGCGACTTAGACCCAGCTCCTACTTGGCTGGTGTGAGAATCGATCGATAAACTTCTGCCCATTTTGTTGCACGTAGTTGTGACAACCCTGCAGTCATCCTTGTTCAAGATAAATACAGGCTACATCTCGCCACTAATCAAGAAGGCTGGACTAAATCCAGAATCATTGCAGAACTATCTATCTGTATCGAATCTGGCATTTCTCTCTAAAGAAATCGAGCGCGTTGTAGCAAAGCAACTGAATGTCCGCATGCAAGAGAACATCTTGCACGACCAGTTTCAGTCGGCGTATCGACAAGATCACTCAACTGAAACGGCCCTGCTTAAAGTACACTATGACATTCTGTCTACAGTAGACCGCGGCGGTGTTGTTGTGTTGGTTATGCTTTCGACACTATTGACCTCGGCATTCTATCGAGCAGACTCACTCACATATTCGGTGTCACGGGCTTGCGCATGAGTGGTTCAGATCTTACTTGTCCGGTCGGCTTCAAATCGTTCGTATTGTTAATGTCAAATCCCCCCCAACTGCTGTGCCGTTTGATGTACCGCAAGGCTCCGTACTCGGGCCATTGATATTCAGTGCATATGTCACACCTCTTGGCGACTTCAGCAAGATATTCGGCTTGTATTATCAGTTATATGCCGACGACACGCAACTTTATGTTTCATTTTCTCCTGGTGGTGATGGCCCACTGAGCTCAATGGATCGTCTGTGCTGTTGCTGGGTCAATTTACTGAAGCTAAATGATCAAAAGACTGATGCCACGGTGTTTGGCACTAAATAGAAGTTGCCACTGCTAAAGGATATTCGTATCATTCGTATTGGTGACTCAACTATGACTTCATCATCAAGTGCTCGCAACCTTGGCGTTGAGTTCGATCCATCCCTCAACATGACTAACCACATAATTGCCTATTGCCAAACAGCGTATATTTGCTACAACAGTATTAATCGTATCATGCGATACCTCACAACAGATGCAACTAAATCATGTGTGCACGCTTTTGTCATATCTAGATTGGTCTACGGAAACGCGCTACTGGCTGGACTACCACGTGACCACATTTACAAACTCCTGCGAATCCTAAACATGGCAGCCAGAATCATCACGTTCACACCTCGCCGTCACCACATAACTCCGACTCTAAATGAATTTCACTGGCTGCCAATCAAATGCCAAATCGAGTTCAAAATAATTCTTCCTGTGTTCCGATGTTTGAACGGGACGCCGCCATTGTGCTTAGCCAACCTGTTAAAGAGACAACGTCCGGGACGCACACGTTCGTTTGAACAACTTTTGCTTGAAGTTCCACAAACGAAGCTGGTCAGTTTCGGTGACCGGTCCTTTTGTATGATTGGCCATCGGCTATGGAATGCACTGACCACTACTATCAAGTGGTGCGGAAGTCTGTCGGCGTTCAGAGAGACACTAAAAACGCACATGTTTAAAGCACAATACTGCTGACATTTTAAAGATTCCATTTCATTTGAGGACATTTTTCTGCATATCTTACTTTATATATATATATATATGTATATCATCATCATCATCATCATTGTGCAGCCGTAATGTCCCGTGGTTGGGCGAAGACCTCAGCATGTCGTTTCCAAACCTGCCTGTCTTGCGCTATCCTCGGCCAGATGGTGCCCTTCCAGTACTCGTCTAGTTCGTCTCTCCACCGTCTCGCCGGTCTTCCTCTAGATCTTTGCCCTGCCCAGGTCAATTTTTGTCTTCTGATTTGTTCGTTCACGTCTATGACCTTTGTTTTCTCTCTTACCCAGATGTTTGTTTTGTTCTCCCAATATGTGACGTTTAAAGGCCTCGGACAGCGAGATATTTCTTTCGAATGTTTGCGTGCAAGTGAAAATCGGCTGATGACGTCAAGTCGCAGACTGCAGGAAGATGGCAGCCGGGGAACACAGTGATAGCGCGTCGGATAGCGACTTCGAAAATTGTTGCAGCAGTGATGACGATATTGACGAGATTGGTATAAATATGCAAACAATTAAGTTAAAACCGTACCAGTACGATCCGCCTGGGAAAATACTGGATATATCGCAGGAAGAAGGAGTGATTCCAATTGCGACGGCGTCGGTATGCGCCGAGACACTACAGACAAATGCATTCGTCGAAGATGTCAATGCGATTAACAATTGGTTTGTTACAATATAAAAACCTATATTACTAATACATATTGTTTAATTCATGTCGCAACCCTATGGCCTTAATGTCAAATTATGGATATATAATTATAGTAATTTACTACATAAGAAACGAATCGAGCGCCCGTGGCCTACATGACAAGTCCCCGGGTTCGCGATAATCCGGCCTTTCTCGAAAGAAGTCGTTTTGTATATAGCTTGTCGAATCGGAAACACCTCGGTATCGCCGTTATAAATACATGTTCGCCTAGATACATCAATGTTTGAACTCAGTCATTCAACATCATATCAGACATATCTACGTTTAAAATATTGCTTCTTAGCGCATTTTTCAGGCCCAAATAGCGACGCGTTTTGCATTAGTCTGCGCCACTGCGGCCCTGCGTTATCGCAGCAGTGGCGTATTTAGGGAGGTATTTAGTAGGGTGGAGGGTCAATGTCCCCCTTGGCCTCCCCTTTACAAAAACCTACATATGCCAAAGGTTTTTGAAATGTGTGCTATATAGATATAATACAATATTATGTTTATATGTGAATGTGTAATAACTGCCAAGTGATGCCAACCCCTATAGAATGCTAATGCTGTCGGGGCATTCCAGCAATCAACAAAATGATGCAGGCATATCAAGAAGACACTGTCGCATGCATCACAGGCCGCTTTGCCACTGTGTGTCTTGTCGTATATATATGTGCTACAAACTGCATATTTTAAGTATATGCAGCAGTACAGGCCAAGGGACACCAAAGATTCCATCAACGAGTATGTATAGATTTTATAGTACAGCTTTTAAAGTGTTCACATCATATAACATTAAAACATTTTTTATAAATAAAAGTTATATAAAGCGAAGCAGGTAATATTATTTTGCTACCACTCTTACATGTTACAAAGTAAAAATTTTAATCTGTCACAGCATAATATTATCATTATAAATCAGCAGTCGATTCAAAGTAACAATAACGGCTTACACATTACTCATCCATGGTTATAAGGCAAGCAAACATAACAACTTGACATGACATCGTAGTGTGGCGCTGGTATCCACCAAATAAAGCACTCCTTGCTCTTGCGCAGCATTTGACCATGGAGTCAGTTGAGAATATACATACATGGTCAATTTATAAAATATCTAATAACCTATTTTGGAATCATTATTTTAGATCATTCATATGAGATCAATATCAAATACAAAATTAGCATAAAATAAATACATGTCGTAAAATATCCCCGTCATATATACTACCATATACTCTACCTTGTATATCACAGTGGGAGATTTTCGAAATATCCCAGTTGTACACACTACCATGGATATGACAGGGGGAGATTTCTTCCAAACACAATATGTATTTATTTTACTAATTGTAAACAATATTTCATATAAAATTTTCAGGAGGTATAGGTACACATCATACATACAGCTTGTCAGGTGGAGCTGGGGATACATTGGCTAGAATATCAGGGTTCCTCTCCCATCATGTGCAGTTCTGAAGATTGGGGAAGCGTTTCCCTTAGGTCAGTACAGATGGTTTAAGTACCCGAGTTTGGGTCAGTGAACGACTGGAGTATATGAGGTAAGATAATGACACCACCAAACATCAGGACAGCAGTAATGTTCAGCTGTTGTTATTGTATCTCCACTATTTGCAATCATTCTATTTCACTGTCCAAAGAATTCATGCTGTTGACACATGAGGGTAAGGGAGAGTCGCTCACTATCTATTGAAATCAAAGACCAAAGGCTTTTGCCAGGGTTTTTCCCATAAAAAATAGCAAACGGAATCAAAGATCAAAGGGTTTTGCCATATAAAAAATGGGTAATTAGTCACTAAATATATAAACAAACATATAAAAAAGAGTCTAACGAGACTATTATTAGCACTAACTAACCCTCTAATTAACATTAATTAACCCCTAATTACATCTAAAAACACTTAAGAAGGCTTGTACACCCTTAATTAGCACTAACTAACCTTTAATTAACACCAATTAACCTCCTAATTAGCCCTATTTAACCCCTAATTACACCTTAGATACTTAAGAGGGTTTGTACACCCTTAGTTAGCACTAAGTAACCCAGAGAGATGCTCACTATCCATAGGAATCAAAGATCAAAGCCATCCTTTCTGGATCATCTCGATAAGAGGCTTCATACATTTTTCTGTCTCGCATCTGATTTGGTCCATTCTGTTACTAGAGACTGACATGTTTGATGTCACCATGTTGACATAAACTTGTACACCTTCTTCTGTAGATGAAGGTGAAGGTCGCCCACTATTTACATTGCTACAACAGTGCCTCCTCGAATAAGCAACGAAATGTGTAGTTAAACTTCATGTTCGAACCTGGGAATGAACAGAAGGTTCCGTGGATCGCCCAAGATGAAACGGATGCAGAAAATTTGAGGTATCTCCAAGTGAATCTATCTTGACATTGGTACAACTTTTAGTTGTGATCTGAACAATTATTTCCCGCCAATGGACACTCTGCAGGTGGTTACTTTGCCAGCAGCCTGTAACGATCGGCACTGGACCGTGGAGATTGTCTTGTGATTGTGACTGGTGACTGTGTTAGCCATTACACGGATGCTTGCCTGCTCACTGGACTGTATCGTTGCTAGCGGTGATTAATTGCTAACTTAACGGCCAGGTGTTCGCCGCGATGCCAAGGAAGAACGAAAAGAGTGCTGTTACAGCAGATCAAACACCCGAAGTCAATGCTGCTAATACGCTTAACACCGACGTAAAACAGCTCGTTCAAGACAGCGTAAGAACTGCCATCACAGAGCTGCTGGATACGGATGGGGATTTCATGAAATCAATTGTTTCTTCAGTCAGTAATGCTCTATCTCGCGTCATAGCGGACAACGAAGAGTTAATGAACAACCTGATCCAGAAGATAATTAAATCACCGGAGTTGGACAGTGTCAAACAAGACGTATACGCCGCCTGCCAAATGGACATAAAACGAGTGTCGGACAACGCAGCTGCCCTGCAAGAGAGGATCGCAGATCTCGAAACGGCAAAACAATCAATTACCGACGAGATTGACCAAATGGAACAATACAGCAGACGCAACTGCCTCCTCATACACGGTGTGTCGGAGAACGATACTGATACGTTGAAAGCGGCTATAGATGTGTTCAACACAAAACTCGGCCTCGACGTGAACCGTGACGTCATAGACCGCAGCCACCGACTCGGGCAGAAAACAGACACCAGCCGTAAACCTAGACCAATCATTGTCAAACTCAAAGACTATAACGTCCGCAATGACATTTTCATGGCAAAAAGGAGACTGAAAGGGTCCCGGATTGTCGTTACCGAAAACCTAACAAAGAGAAGATCGGAGTTGCTAAGGAAGTGCCGGGAAATGAGGGATGTCAAAGCGACATGGACAATTGACGGTCGAGTAGTGTGCCTCCTGGTAAACGGGAGGAAGGTCACCTTAATAACTGAACAACACCTGCGACAACTTTAGCGTCGTTAGGGAGATCGTGACTATCTTGGTCAGTATACCGTATGGTCCTTGGCTTTTCATGGCCAGACTCCAGTGTGACTTACATGCCTAGTCACCTGCTTTGTGTTTTTTCCTTACTTGTTCTTTTCCTTATTATCCTTCTCACCCTTCACTTGTGTTTAATCAAAGTAACGTTTAATTGTAAATTGCTTTTGAATGTCATTATTACAAAACCAAACGTGACCTTTTTTAACGATTTTCTTAACGCTATGTCTAAACTCGTTTTAACTATGTTAACGTTATTGCATAGGCTCACTTACAACATGTTATTAAAGGACTTTATAGTACCAATTATGTTTTCTATAAAGCATTTAATGTTTTTGATATATGCTGTTTTGCTAACATTTACTCTTGAGCGAACTGCTCCACATGAAATGACGTTTTATTTAAATAGTACAATTTCATATCATTTACATTTTAGTCTACAGCTATATGGTGTGCATCGATGTGTATTGATATAGGTCAACATTCACGTTGTTTTCATTTTTTGGGGAGGGCAATGTTCATACATTTTCTTTTCACTACGTTTAGTTTTAGATATTTTACATTTATATTTTTTGGGACAGTGCACTATGTATAGTATTTCCTCAAACATTAGTGTCTACTTAATAATCATGTTGTGTTTTGTTGCTTAATAATCATGTTGTGTTTTGTTCGATATACTTATTTGCTTATTCTCACTCTACGTTCATGTTGTGGCAGTACATATGCTGTAATTTACTTTTACTCTTCTTGCGCTGATGCAATAAGTACATTGTGTTATATATGCATGCGGAGTATTCGTAATATTCTCTTTTATAACATGTATTTGTATAATGCTCAGGGAATAGCTTGTGTAGCTCTTTCACAACGTCTAGTCTATGTTTATATGATGTGTCCTGTAAACACAGAGCACTATTGTTTATTCAATTTTCCAATATGATTGATAACAATTATTTCTTAGCGCAATTTGGTGGTCTCGAGAAAAATTATCTCTATCACATATTAAAAACGGATGAAATGAATGAAGATGGGGATGTTGAACCATTTCAACATTCACCATACTTCGACGATGATAATTTAGTAAACCATTTAACGAACAAACAAAGCAAATTTATCGTGCTAAGCCTAAACTGTCAGAGTTTAAATGCAAAAATTGACGAAATTAAAATAAAGCTAGACTCATTCAGAAGTAGTGGCTGTGAGATCAATGCCCTATGTTTACAGGAAACATGGCTCGATGAAGAGGCTGACACTTCTTTATTTCAAATAGATGGATATACATTAATATGCCAAGGCAAAATCTATAGTGCACATGCCGGCTTGGCAATCTACCTCAGCAAGAAATACAATTACAAATCTGTAAATATCCGTGCAAATACAGACACATGGGAAGGTCAGTTTATTGAAATAACATGTGCCATGAAGAAAAAAATTATTCTTGGAAATATATATAGACCACCAAGAGATATTATCGAAAACTACCGTATATTTACAAAAGAGTTTGCATCAAATTTAGTTGATTTACAAAAATCTAAAAGTGAAATAGTAATTGCAGGAGATTATAATATTGACTTGCTTAAAATTAACGAAAAACCCATAATATGTGACTATTTTGACACAATCGTTTCACATGGTTTCTTCCCTAAAATTACTATGCCAACACGACTTTCAGAATATCATGGAACACTCATTGATAATTTTTTATGCAATTTTTCAAAAGGATTCTTCAAATCCTCAGCTGGTATTTTAGTGAGCAATATTTCTGATCACTTTCCGTACTTTCTAAGTCTGGATTATGTTGAAACCACTAGTGCAATACCAAGGTTTATACGAATAAAA
The DNA here is from genome assembly GCA_020002185.1 of Paraescarpia echinospica. NCBI lineage: Eukaryota > Metazoa > Annelida > Polychaeta > Sabellida > Siboglinidae > Paraescarpia > Paraescarpia echinospica. Next base: position 13,775,807 of record CM034531.1, read on the forward strand.
CAACAAAGTCCTGACTCGCTCAATAAATTTAAAATTGAAATAATAAACTCAAATATTTATAAATAAACTTAACACATATATTCATGCGGATCCGAATGAAAACTACACTATCCTCGATGAAATTGTTACTGCAGCTATGGATAAATTTATACCTATTAAAGTAATTAAATTTAACAAATATAAACATAAGAAAACTCCTTGGATTACCAATGGCATTATTGTGTCGATAAAATTTAGAAACAAATTGTATTCGAGAATGAAAACGACTTACATACTTATAATACTTATAATAAAATTCTTAAGAGTAATATTAGATTAGCTAAGCAAATGCATTACCAATCCAGTTTTGAAAAGCATAAGCATAGTGTTAAAAATATGTGGTGTTTAATTAAAGAAATTATTCAGAAAAGTCAAAAGAAAGACCAATTTCCAGATATGTTCAAGGTCGATGGGGAAATGATTAGTGACAAATGCATTATTGCAAACAAATTTAACACGTTTTTTACTAATGCTGGTCCTACTCTAGCCTCTAAGACAACTACTAGTGGAGGTAAATCATACAAAGATTACCTGAAAAACCCGATATCTCACACCTTCAGATTTAATCCGATTGGCATGGAAACTACTGTTAATACAATTAATCGTTTACCTCCAAAATGAACTTGTGGAAAAGACGGTATTTCAACACAATTACTAAAATTAATTAAAAAAAATGATATCAGCAAAGCAGTCACTCTAATTATTAATCAATCAATAATAACTGATATATTTCCAGACAAATTAAAAATTGCAAAACTCATACCCATTTTCAAAAAAGGTGATGTTTCTGACTTTAACAATTATCGTCCTATTTCTATCCTGCCAGTGATTTCAAATTTTTTTGAAAGGGTTATGTTTGATCAAATCCACGATTACTTCCATTCTAAAGCGTTATACTACAATAGCCAATATGGGTTCAGAAAGAAACATTCTACTGAGCTTGCTACACTCGAAATCATAGACAGAATTATACAAGAACTTGATAAATCGGTTATTCCAATAAATATATACCTTGATTTATCAAAAGCATTTGACACAATTGATTACAATATATTGGTACAAAAGTTAAATTACTATGGATTAAATGACAAGGCTCTGGACCTTTGTAAGAGTTATTTACAAAAAGCAGTATGTAGAAATTAAAAATGTTAAGTCTAAGGAAATAGTCATCAACACTGGTATCCCTCAAGGTTCAATTTTAGGGCCGCTCTTATTTATTATATATATAAATGATATAGCACTTTCTAGAGACCTTTTCAAATTCATAACATATGCTGACGACACCACCCTCACATTTAATGATTCAGAAGGCCAAATGCGAAGTGAAAATATTAACAAAGAACTAACAAAGATTAGTAATTGGTTAAAAGCTAATAAATTGTCACTAAATGCCAACAAGACTAAATTCATGATTTTTTATATGCCTCAAAAGAAAATAGAATACCCTGTGTTACAAATAGATGGGTCACACATCGAATGTGTAAACGATTTCAATTTTTTAGGCATCACAATAAATAACCATTTAAACTGGCAGAGTCATACAAACAAAATAGCAAATAAAATCTCTAAAACAATAGGCATACTAAATAAACTTAAACATTTTTTATCACCTCATACATTATATATTATGTACAATGCTCTTATTCTCCCTCATATTAATTATGGCTTACTTTTATGGGGTCACCAGGCACATCGAATTTTCAAATTACAGAAAAAAGCAATACGAATAATATCCTTAAGTAAATATAATGCTCACACAAGTCCTATTTTTAAAAGACTACAGTTGCTAAAGTTGGATGACATTTATAAAATCCAACAATTAAAATTGTACTATACATTAATTAACAATCTTTTACCCTACTACTTCAATGTTTTTCCAAACACACACATCTATAGTATTCATCAGCACTGCACACGTGAAAGAAATAATCTGTATATATCCAGATTCAAACATGAATTTGCAAAAAAATGCGTTAGACATAACATAGTTGAGACAGTTAACAATACACCAAGTATTATCATTAATAAAGTTTACACCCACAGTCTGTATGGTTTTTCAACATACACAACAAACTTTTTTATTTTAAATTATGAATCCTGTATTCATAATTGCTTTATATGTAATTCGTAATACGTATTGAAATGTATTCCTAAGTATCCATGTGTACGTCAATTTGTACAAGAGTACATTTAATCAGTCCTTGTATTATGTATGTTTTTTGATACACTGAGTAATTATGAACTGTAAAACAAGGCATATGCTATTCTGATTTGTGACATGTAAATTTTGATGTTGATTATATTGATGGGGTGGCTCCTGTGCTAGCGATATTGTATATCTTAATGGGAGTCTCCCGACCTTATCTAGTACTCATGTTATTCATTGTGTATATATCGTATTTATAGGTCAAATAAAGTGATTCTGAGTTCTGAGTTCTGTAGAAGACTGGACCTCATTGGGATATGTCGCCCTGGATAACGCATCAGTTGTGTTTTCATAAATTTCCCTGGTGCGTACGACACCTTCAAAGTGTATTTCTGGAATCTGATCATAAGTCTCTGTATTCTCAGTGGGCATTCATTCAGGGACTTGTGAAATAAATTCACAAGTGGTTTATGATCGGTTTCAACAATCACTGCTTGTCCATATATGAACTGATTGAATCGTTCACACGCAAACATGATGCTGAGAAGTTCCTTCTCAGTTTGCACTTATCTTGATTCAGCATTTGTCATCACTCTGGATACATAGGCTACTGGCTGTCATTCGCCATCATGCTGTTGCAGAATCACTGCACCAAGACCACACTGAGAAGCATCTGATGACTCATCATGGATCATCTGAGTGGATAACAAAGTTTGAGATCTTGTCACACCTGCTCTTGCTCTCGTCACCATTGCCACTCAACAGTCGCATCAAGCAGAATTCGGAGTTTCTTAGTCTTCGTCGACAGGTTGTAGACGAACTTTCCAAAGTAATTGACCATTCCTAGAAATCTCTGCACTTCTACCTTGCTACTTGGCCTGGGCATGTTCATTATGGCAGAAACCTTTCGCTCATCTGGTTGGACCCCACTTTGCGTCAAGACTTCACCAATGAACTAAGCTTCGTCACACCTAACTCACACTTGCTTCGGTTGAGCAATAAGTTGGTCTTTCTCGTGGTTTTCAACACAACACGCAGTCGGTCACCATGCTCCGCCTTTGTACTACCCCACACTATGATGTCATCCATCGTATTATCGACGCCATCAATATGCTCAAACAGCATGTGGACTTTCTTGTGATACACTTCTAGAGCTGACTAGATTCCAAACGGAAGCCTGAGAAACTTGTACTTACCAAATGGAATGTTAAAGACACACAGTTTTGTACTGTTTTCAATAAGTTTCATTTGCCCAAACCCACTAGACGCGTCTAACTTACTGAAGTATTTGGCATCGCTAAACTGAGACATTATCTCATCACGTGTTGATCAATTGTAATGTTCATGCCTAGTTGTTCGATTTAGATCACGTGGGTCAAGACATACCCTGAGATCACCGTTTTTTTCAACCAACACTAATGAATTAACCCAATCGGTTGGCTCCTCAAACTTTTCAATAACCTCCAGCTTTTTTATGCGTTCAAGATCATTCCTAAGTTTACCTTGTTGAGCAAATGGTACTTTTCTTGCTGGGTGTACAACTGGTGTGACATTTTCATCGACCGTGATAGAGTATTCTCCTTCAAAACACCCTAACCCCTGAAACACGTCCTTATATTCATCTAACAAGTCCTCAACTGTTTCATCATTTAGCACATAGACTCTTTTCAGAAGACCTAGTCGCTCACGGATGTCAACCCCTAGGATTGCTGGCTTCTTACGTACCACAACAAATGACATATTTACAACCTTTATGGGACACTTTCCTAACTCACCGGCCCATAATTGGAATATCTCCACCGTCATAACCTTTCAGGGAAACAATTGTCTTATGGTCTTTAGGTATAGGTTTGAAATGCTTTAGGTCATCTTGAGACAGCACATTAGCTTGTGCTCCAGTATCAAGCTTACAGGGAACAATACACCCATTCACCATCAGTGGGTGAACATATTCACAGTGTACCGAGTTAACCAACAATTCATCAGTTTTCATGTCAACAATGTTGTCAACAAACAGTTCTCCCTGGTCATCTTCATCATCTACGACATTCACCGACCTCTGGGAACAAAATCTGATAAAGTGTCCTCGTCCCTGACACTTTATGCACGTCTTGTTATACGCCGGACATCGTCGAAGTGCATGCACAAGTCCACATCTTCTACGTGAGTATTCATCCTGTCGACCTTCTGCTGTGCCATCCTGCTGTGAAGCGTACTGCTATCTAACATGCTGCCGCCTTGGACTTGGCTGCTTCTATTTCTGATGCTTTGCAGATCTGGACAGCTTTTTCCAAATCTAGTTCATCAGTTCACAAATGTTTTTTCCCGCACTAAATTGTCACTTATCCCTCGCAAGTAGTATGTAAGTCCATCTGAGGGGAATCCTGAGGAGATTTTTGGTCATTTTTGAGCGATACTAGGGAGGTTTCGACGACCGCCCCCCCAGAGGAAAGTGAGTAGTCATGTGACCGTATGTAGTGCGCCCCCTAGCGGAAAGAAGTGCAGCACCTAAGCGTCCGTAGCGCCACCTAGCGACTCGGGCGGGTAGGGCAGGCGGGCGAGGGTGGATATGGAGGTTGTGCCTATTGTGTGTGGGCGGCCAAGTGCGGGGACGGGTATGGAGGTAGTGCCTCCTGCGAGTTATGTGTGTGAATGCGCGTGTATGAAAGAACTAACGAAACACAAGAGTATACGAGTGCACGCGTGTTTTATTGAGGAAAGATACAAGCGTATAACATGAAACCGTGTTTTATTAAGCGAACATCAAGACTTGCGGGTGAACGAACACCGCGTCAGAGGTCGTGAGCTTAGGGGTCAATACGACCACGCCAGTGGCTCGTGGGATGACGATGGTAGTACGACTTAGGGGTGAGCGAACACCGTGCCAGAGGTCGTGAGTTTACGGTTGTGTGAGCACCGCGCCATAGGCTCTAATCATATAATGATGATGATGATGACGATACCTGTTCGTTAATGAAACATGGTTATCACAGTTGTTTAAGCCAATCGAATACACGGCAATCGTTTGCTACCAGATCAGTGCCGAAACCTTTTACGAAATCCTTCATGACAAGTCCACGACAGCGAAACATGAGATAAGCAACACAGTATTGTCCGCAAACGTTAGACACGGGACTCTGCAGTCTCTTAGAATTATGAGTCCACGTTACACAATGTTTATTCAAGAAGCGACGGAACTCGACGTGCCGTGGTGGCAAGCCGTACGAGCAGAAGTATTCGCCGCGTCCGTTGGCGTCTACGTAGATCGCTATCCAATGTTCACCGGGTTTACCCGTGTCGTGCGTTTTGCACACGAAGGCGACGGGGTAAGTGTCAAACCGTAGTTTGAGGAGTACATCTTTGGGTACGATCCCACGGATGATGGCACGGGCGTGTGAATCGAGGCCGAGTAGACGGACGAGCTGGAGGGTTTCCATCTCAGTAGTCGTAGATGACGTTGCGACTCTTGTCGATCTCCAGCACGTTCTCGAACTCGGCGTAGGCGATGACGTTCACAGTGGTCGCCAGCGCGTCGCGGAAATGAATCTCGACGCGCAAGTTGCCCTTTTGTACCAGATGGAAGCAGCAGTCGTCGCACGCATCGGGGGTGAGGTCCACGCCAAAGAAGGTGTAGCCGTGTCGGAAGTTGGCGCGAGACAAGCCGTTGCCTTCGTCCTGCCACACCTTACCCGTCGAGGTGAACAGGTTATGGTAGCACCTGACAAAGAGGTCGTCGTCGAAGTTGGGCTGGAAACGTTTGGAGGGTATCTGTCGTCCGTCGACGAACACGACGAGGAAGTTAATGTGGTTGATTTTAGCACGAAAGGGATTTCTGGCGTAGCTTCCGTTGTAGGCGTCGTTGTCGATGCAGCACAGCACGAGACGTTTCGGAAGAGAGCCAAGAAAGAGACTCTCGTGCGTGTGCGAGCGGGTACCTGCGGGAATGGAGTAGACCTTGCATTCGACGGGTCGCATCGGATATTTGGCGGTGGTTTTTTCGAGGGCTTTGATGTGAGCCATCTGCACGCTCGGATTCAGGGTGGTCTTCTTGACGAACAGTGTAGCGTTGACGATCTGTGTCTTGTAGGTGGGGTTGGCTCCGCCGGCCATGAGCGCGAACGCATCCTTGCTGCGCACCAGACGTATCTTGACCTCGACGCATTTGATGAGGAGTTTATCCTGGAGGAAGAGGTCGACGTGGAGACTACCTATCATGTCGACCACGCGACTCCGGTCGATCATGTTGTGTCTGGCGACGAACCCCGCATTGGCTGTTGGGTCGGCGCCGTCAATGACGACGGCGTCCATACGATTGGCCGTGTCCTTGTGCCACATCTGACTCGTCAGTTGCGTCTCCTTGGCATCGTTGCCGTAACTGAGCAGCGTCTCTATGTAGACGCGGTACGGGTACGTGTTGGTCGAGGGAGTCACGTGCGTTCCATTCAGGTAGACGTCGACCTGACTGAACAGCAAATGGAGCCAGTTATTCACGGGACCGACGGGATCGGCGGCGTCGAGATCGGTTCCGTCGGCACGCGTCACCTTCGCCTGAACGTGTAGCGTCGTGCTGGCGAGATCCAGGTAGTCGTCTCCCGAACCGGGTATGACGAATTCGATCGGTCCGCCCGAGTCGAGCGAGGACATCGGTTGGTGGTGGACCGTGTGACTAGCGATGACGCCGGTCTGAGTCGGAGGCACGGTGAAGAGATCGAGTTCGCTTTTGAGACCCTCTCACGATAGTTTATGAACGAACGCCATCGTCGAATATATCGGGCTCACGACGTGTCGGTTGCTTCCTCTTGCGTCTCCTGGCTGTACTGACTCGTTTCGCAGCGGACGCGCGTCTTGTACGCTTACGCGGCTGAACGCCAGGGGTCAAGAGGTCACTCATCATGTCTCTACCGGCAGCGGTGACGCGTCGTTTGGCAGCCGTTTTGATGTTCTGTCCCGACAGGACGAGCGGCATGACGCTACGCAGTAGACCTCCGAATAGACTTCCCAGTCCGTGTCCTCGTTGGTATCGGGCACCCGCGAAATAGGGAAGCGCACCGCCTGCTTGACGAGCGTAGTAGTCGTTGTAATTCATCTCTCTAGAACAGTGCCGTCCGTCGTTGTTGGAAATGGAGTGTCACCATCACCTTACCGACCTCGAATGGCACGCGTTGTCCGGTGTCGTCTCTTATATCTATCTCGATCGTGCCAAACTCTTTGTAGAGCACGGGTACGTAGTGAGTCTTGTCGAAGGTCTTCGACACGATGTCGCAATGGTTACCGCTCACCGGGACGATGCGCAGCAGTGGCACGAGGCTGTCACCGACAACTCGCGATTCCACGACATCCGTGTAGACGTAGAGCGATTCGAACCCACGTTCCATGCTGACCACGGTGTCGGCTTCCGTTCTATGAAACTTGAACTCGGGAGCCGCGGGATCCTTCGGAAGAGCCGCCAGCGTAGCGATGCGAAAGCCGAGAACGGTGGTCAGCATAGCGGCGCGGAAGACGGTATTCGGTGCCATGTGCACCGTTATCTTATGCGTGATGATGCTGTAACTCAGTTTCACCCGCCCCTCCCCCGCCACGCTACGTAGAGCGGCGTTAATGGCGAGGATCAGTGACCACGGATCTTTATAGTGTCCGATGCCGATTCGGGTAGTCTTCGTATGCAGGGACCGTGGGTCCCGCTCTTCGTCTATCGGTAGTGTCACAGCGAACTCTGCGTCTGCGTCTACGACGTTGTGCCAACTGTGCGGGTGCTGTATCTCCACCAGTCCACACTCCCATTGTCCCTGTAGTAGGATACGTTTCGGTAGCGTCGTGACGTAGTGGGTCAGTGTGTTATCGGGATGCGTGTGCATGGAAGCATTGCTGGGCAACGTGAGATAGAAATCACTCGTCGTCATGTTGTTTCAACGTCGGACTGGGTAGCAGGTAACCCAACGAACTGGTCAACAGGGCCGTCCACAGAGTCGGATTCGCGTGGTGTCCGAACGACAGTAGATGCTGACCAAGATGACCGTGTACAAGACGACGACCTGACACAGAAAGACGATCTCCTCTTTGGGACACGCGGTGCCGAATATGTGCCACGGAGTCCTCTCTTTCTGTAGCGGCGGCGGCGGTGGAGCGGCGTCGACGTCGTCTTCTTCTTGTTGTTGTTCTTCTTCGTCGCTAACGGTGATCCGTCTCGTCTGCCATGAGTGGACGACTGACATCGTGACGGACGCGCGACTAGTCTTTATAGCCGACGAGGGCCTTGGCATCGATCCAGCTGTTGAATTTCGAAGGGTATCCGAACCATTTCACCAACACCTCCCGTCGCCTGCCCACCTTGCGGCGCTGCACTATCGATTCCACGCGGTACAGTTTATCGGTCGGAACCGTCACCTTCTGCAACTCCTGTTCGTAGAAGGTACCGTCCAGTATCTCTCCGAGATCGTCCGTTAGACGATAGACAGGCGGATCGGACGGATGCACCTCGCGTATCGTGAATAGTTCCTCTGTCCAATTCACCATGTAGCCTTTGTCGAATCGTCTCTTGACCTTGCTGATACGTACACGATCTCCCACGTGGTACTTGGGCACGCCCTTACCGTAAGGACCACCGTACAAGCGTTGCCACACCTCTTCCTGATTAGTCGCATCCACCTGCGACGGAGGCATCCCGATGCTGCGGTGAGGTGTGTCGTTGTACGTCCGCATCAGACCCGGAAGGATATCGATGTATCGCCACGTTTCTTTGTGTGTCAGGTATCGCCACATCCGTGTCTTTAGTGTGCGATTGAAGCGTTCCACGATGCTCGCCTTGGTCTCCTCGTTGTAGGTGGAGAAGTGTTGGATACCGTACCTGTCCAATACACCCGAACGCTACGGTTATAGAATTCCAGACCTCTATCGGTCTGCAACGACAGCGGCCGAACGTCGTTGAAGAGCCCGTCCAGCGCCTTCGACATAGACGTCGCCGACGTAGGTAGGTGTGAGCGTGTGTGTGTGTGTGTGTGTGTGTGTGTGTGTGTGTGTGTGTGTGTGTGTGTGTGTGTGTGTGTGTTTGTTTGAGTGTGTATGTGTGTGTGTGTGTGAAGAATAACAGATAACAAAAATCATTTTCATTTCATTTTTATTGGTTCATTAAAACATATTTGGGGTGTCAAATATTATAATGCATAGTATACAATATTATGTTTACGACAATAGCCATTAGAATGTGTACTTTTATATATGTATAAGAATGGATATGTTGTGTAATTAATATACGTAATATTTGTTGGTGTTACCTGTATTGTTTTCGCACCCAAAATAAATCCCAGAAAGCAACTGTTCTACCTGAAGCGTATACATGATGTAATGTCAGGCGGATTACGGGAATTAGATGATAAGTCTCAGGTACGTATGAATTTTCATGCTCAATTCGCACACGTGTGTATATTAGTATTGACCAGAAATAAGTTGAAGCAGCACGGGCAGGGTCAAGTTTCATCAGAAATGTCAAGTTTCTGTTTAGCCGCTGACCACTCGTCTAACTGGCGCCTCTTGGACATGGTAACACCTGCGGCGGTCAATGCTGAGGTCTTCATGCCAGCAGCGATAATCGATAAACGAGTGCACTGATCACGTAAATGTTAGTCACTATAGTAAGCTTCGAATAGAAGTGATAGACACCTGATAAGGGCATATTGTATATACAGAAACACTTCATTGACATTAGTCAAGAAAGGAAATCGAATACTAGTGACAATTCGTAGCACGTACACAAACAAAAGCATGAAAATATCAAATAAAAAAACGTACTCATTGCCTTGGTCCGACCGATCATTGAAAATAGTTCCTGTCAACATACATGATGTCCACATATCCAGAAAGATATAGACAAATTAGAATGTGTGTAGAGGACGGCCACCAAAATGATCACTGCAATCTCAAAGCTCCCAAGTTATTTAAGACTTCGAAAGTGAGGCCTCGTGTCTCTACAAGATAGGAGGAAAATGAGTGATATGATTAACATTTTAAAGATCATTACTAGATTTACTGACATCGACACCGAAAGACTATTCCAACTAAAACAAACCCCTCGTCCAAAGAGACACCACAGCTGAATAGATGTCCGCCACAAATGTATTGTTTTATGCCACATGTTTAAACATTATTATGAAAATAAACTCACATCCATCCATCCATCCATCCAATTATTGTCCGTATTTATTATGTATTAACTTCTTCTTTTTACGCTTTATGGTTGCTACTGTGTATAATTCTACTTACTAAGGATAACTTATACAATTATGCAGCAATATTATTAATGTGACCTGCCTACCAAATATGACCCTGTTGCAATCACGTCGATTCTGATGGATATGAAGATAGAATCGACACCATGTTCCTGTCGATAAATTCTTGTTTTTGAAGTTTGTGACACGTTGGAAGGGGTAGCATTTTCAAGCCCCTGGGCGCTATACCTTAACAGTCTCTGCTGTGTTTATGAAAATATCCTGGTCTTCTTCAAGTAGTCAACCTATTTCCAAATACAGTGTACACCAAGCCGATATTCTAAACTGGCACTTAGGGGGTCATTGACGCGGCACACACACACAGACGGGTGTACCATCGACTAAAGTGTTTTTGTTCCGAATTACTTAGGATGGACCTATATTTACGCGGTTGTCAGAGCAAGATGAATATGCAGTGCTCAATGTTGAAAGTACCACACAAACCATATCTGCCTGACCCGATATCACGGGTCGAGAGTAGTTCCATGCCAAAAGTGGTATTTTGCGCACTGCGTGTGCGCGTAAGTGCAGTGAACAATTTCACCTGGCCTTTTAGCATTTGACTAGACCATTGACCGCGAGGTAGCCTCCGTACCTTGAATGGTGTTCTCCGTGGTGTTGTTTAATTACTTTTTTTTGTAATTAATTGCACATGCTATTGCATTGTATGTTTATAAATGCAAGGTATTCCAAAAATTGAAATATTTTGTCTAAATATATTATTAACAGAAAGCATATTAGAAGCAACGCATATTTATAGCAATGTCCTGGTTAACGCCTACTTTCGGCAAGTGATTACTCTGAGCCGGTTACGCGGCGTCTTGAAGCCTGAAGTCCAGACTTCATGGTAGGGAGGATGTGTTGATTTCGACACAGGCTTCTCCACCAGAGCAGTGTCGCTGCACTGCGGACCTAGTAAAATAGTCTTCATTCTGAGTGATATTTTTGTTTATTTCACAGTCAGTTTACCTTTTGTTCTCGTGACTGCGACTGCTTTCAACAGTCTTCTTCAGACGACTACCGCTAGATGGCGACAGAGTAGTCCTTCAACGCAGACATAGTCTTATATAGTGGCAAGAAAGTGTGTGTATCTAAGAATTGAAAAGTTATTCTGATTATTTTTGTCAGTGGTTGCTTTATTAACTACTTGGTTGATGTGATCATCAAACGAAAATTTTGAATCAATAATTACTCCTAAATCTTTTTGTTTACATGTGGTGACAAGAGCATTTTTAACAACATTACTTTCACCGATATTATTATTTCCAATTTCCATGTATAGACATTTATTGGGATGGAATTTTAACAACCACTTGTCGCTCGATTTTGTAGTATGCTTAAATAATGTTGAAGTATATCCTGATCATCTATATGTGTTATTATTCTAAATATCTTGATGTCATCGGGAAATAGAAATGTATTTGAATTTGTTAGATCTGGGAGGTCATTAATATCTAGAACAAAAAGTAAGGGTCCGAGGACGGAACAATGGGGTATCCCTGAAACTTTTTGTTTTCTATCTGTGATTAATGATTCTATCCAGTTAATCAGTTCTTCTGAAATGGTGAAGCTTTTTAATTTACTAATTATTCTTTTGTGTGGCACGGTGTCAAAGGGTTTTTCGAAATCCATATATATATAACATCGGTGTGGTTGCCCTTATCCATTTCTTTAGTCCAGTCACCTATTATTTTGATTAGATGTGGAACTGTTGATCGGCTAGATATAAATCAATATTGTTTTTGACTGAACAGATGATTGACTTTCATCTTGTTTATAATGTGGCTTCTGATATTTTTTGCCACATATTTAAAAACTATGCTTCTTAAGCTTATTGGGCGGTAGTTACTAGTTAATTTCTTGTTTCCTTTCCTCCAAATTGTTGATAATTTAGCCTCTTTCCAGTCACCGGGAATGCAGGATGTTTTAATCGACGTTTCAAAAATTAGTTTTAAGAACTGACAAATACTTTCATACATCTGGGCCAGGCGATTTGTTTATATTAGGGGGAAACATAAGGGAACTTTTTGGTATTGAGCACCTAAAAGAGTTAATGCAGACTAACTATTTCCAACTATAATCATATTTTTAACGTCAGTGGTTTACTAGTAAAACATATTTGAATACACCCTCTATCGAATTTCATGAATCGTGCCATTGTTGAACAGAAAATGACGTAGGCAATGTTGCGTACTTTTCTAGATTTTGTGTGTGCTATTGTTTCCAAAAAACGTCAGGTGGGGCTGTGCGAAGTTACCCACTGAGTTTAGACAAGATGGCGTGTCGTTACGGTTCTGATTCTTCGTCTGATGAAATGGATTCAAAAGTAGCTGGGTATCGGTTTCAACCGCGAAGACAAGGGCCAGTATTGCAAGACAGACCAGAGCGTTCTGGTGACCGTAAGCATGATAAAGAAGACGCGCGGGAAGTAGAAATGCAGAGGCGACTAACAAGCCGAGACGTAACTGCCTGGCGACTGTGTCGCTGTGGAAAGTGCAAGTTGATTTTTTGGTTCAGAAAGGAGTGTCTGCTGTCAGAAAACGGCTGCGACAGAGCATGTCGGTGATGGTAATTGTTTATGTGTCCAGTATAAATAACTGCTCATCATGAGGTCCGGGCTGGGTAATAATATAAATAAATAAACGTATGAAGTGAGTGAGTCGATAGCTCGGTGGCACCTCGATTCGACGACATTCCTCAGTTCTCATGCCAGTGCCGTGGGCTCGGTGTCCGAGTGTCCAGTTTTACATTTTATGGGAATATTACCTAAGGTTATACCTTCGCCCTTTTAATAACGGTTCCAGGAACCGAGTTCCAAATTGTCCACGGCTATGATAGAAAAGAAACAGGTTAACTCTTGTGTCCCTATTATTATATTTACCGTAACGACTATGCATGTGTATCACCGCATGAGAAAAATGTGTGGCAATATTAATTGATCTTTTAATAGGCTAGAATTTAATTTTATAGAGAGGGGGGGCATAATTCTTGTATAAATACAAAAAGACAATCCTAATCCAGGCTTCTTGTGAAATTGGCTTCATTGAGAATGATAAAGCGATCGTTTTTAGCTGATATAATGTACAGTGGAACCTCACTTTTAAGGTCACCTTTGGGACTGGATAAAAGGTATCTTACTAGCGGTAGTACTGATATCCTAAACAATACCGAGGCTGTATTACCAAGGTGACCATATAGCGAGGTTCCACTGTAGCAATAATAATCCATGTTTGTTTATCATTCATGTAATACTTTCATTTAAACGCTTGGTTCTTTGTTGCAGGTGGACTACGACGCGTTACGAATGGCCAAGGAAATATACTAGTTGCTTTGAATCACATTCGGTTAGATAACTAGCAACTAGACCCGCCAACGAACAAGTAAATATATATTCATGTGTTATAACAGCAGTGAAATGTGTTGTTAAATATGTATTGACATATATAAACAATGAAGATAATACTACAGTAACCAGAACATCAAGCAAAATTTTAAAATGTACAAAACATATAATATGTATGAAGTTTCATAAACTGTATATACTAGGCATAGTTAGTAGAAATCTGCCAACATTTTTTATGTTTAATAATAAACAACATAGGATCATTCTAGAACATTTTGAGTAGCATGGCTATATGAGAATTGAAGAAAGGTTCAAATGCTTTCATACAAACACTGCTTGTTGATATATACCAATTTGACAAGGCAATGAACTACCTCAAAAGCATTTTCATACGTCACCTGCTGACAATGTTAATACATTTATTTGAGCCTTATTTTATTTCAGGTCTCTCACGTGGGCTGCATATAGACAGTTCATCTGGTGGATCCATGGCAGGCTGGGCCTAAAGGTACAGAGATTTATACCAGCGTGTGCAGCCATCACATACGATCACACTTCCCTGCACTCGATGGGACACAACATGAGGGATTCCACTTGGCACTTGAGGACTGAACTAGACTAAACTAGAGGATGCATTTGTCACCTTATACAAAACTATGGCTTAGGTGGAAGTGCAAACAAAACAGCCAGTCCCTTGAAACGTGTAGTGTATTCAATTGTATCATATCTAAACATTGATTAATACAGAGACTCACACAAACAAGTGCTTTCCAATTTTAACTCTGTATTTCTACTCTTCGCTTCCGCCCAGGGATCAGGCCTTAATTACATGAGGAGGGGAGCGGTCTTTAACAGTAGACACCACAAAACGTCTTTGTCAATTGTCAGTCGATTTGTAAATAAATAGTTGGTTTGATATTTATTTACAAATCGACTGCCTCTTTATGCCAGCTGATCATGTTTCATTGGCTTGGGCACATCTGCCCCAAGGACTGCAATTCCAGTTGGGACAGTGATTCCTGGCTGTTTCAGATTTCTCACAAAGACATCATTCACTCTTTCCATCAGCATGGGCAGGTGGGTTTGCATGTAAATCTGCTGCTGTGTTGTCTTTCGCAGCACCCACTGCTTTGCGCCTACTTGACCAGACATCCGCCACGTTAACAGGGTTGTCTGCGCTAGGGCTTGGCCTGAAGTTCCATACCAGAGCAGACAGCATGAGCCGTGCTTTCGTCCCTATAATAAACAGGACATACAGTATTGTAATAACATTCTTACCAACAAAAAGCAACAAACCCATCAGCATCTATATCTTGTTATAAGCTGCTGTGAATTACTTTCCTTACGACTGCTCGGCTTTCAGTGAACTTTGAAATGATACTTTTGTGTTACTGTAATTCTTGTTACTTTTGTATGTAGTTTTCTGACAACCAATTAAACCATACGGCTACACTGCTTCTTGGTTGACAGATAAATATCAGTTCAAGTACAAATTGTAAAACCAGTATAAAAATAATATTGTGATATTTTTCACACCAATGGGAGTCTAGGTTCAATAGTCTACAAGCAGCTACTAAACACGTCTTATGTGAAAAGGATAGTTTGTCGCGTTTTTCATTTCTTTTTTGATTTGGAATTGAACTGATAAAACATACACATAAATTTGAATAACAAATCAAAACAGATTGAATTGGAATTGAATGAACTGATCTAAACAAATTACAGTAAACCTCGCCTAAGTTGGATTAAATCGGACCGACTGATTTAATTCGAGTTGCGCAAAAATCTGGCTTAGCCGAAGATGACATATCCCAGCGCCAAAGGCAACCCTCTAAAAGCCCTCAAGTAACTGTAAATAACGCGGTAACTCTATAAATGTTGATGTCCACAAGCTACATACAACATCATCAACATTAGAACAGTTTTATGCTTCATTTTGGCACGGATCTCTAAGGTTATAGCTTACCAAGTGATTTTGTTGAATACTGCGATCCGACTTAGGCGATGAAAAACACACTATCTCGGATCAAATAGACCGACTCAGTTATTCCGAGTTAGGCGTAAATCCGACTTACACAAAGATTTTTATGGGAAATTCATTACAAATCAACCGTTCCTTGGAATTCTGTCCGAGTTGAGGGAAGATCCGACTTAGGTGATTCCGACTTAGGCGAGGTTTACTGCATTTACAATTATTTCTTATATAAATTTACATTTATAAATGGTAACAGTCCCAGTACACACACAAAGGGTTTTATTACCTGACAACACCTGGGTGACATGAATCCAGAATAAAAAGCCTTCTGTACTGCCCCTTTACATAACCCAGGCTGGTTTCCTTTGTTCATCAGTTCTCTTATCTGCTCTTTCAGTCCCTAAATTCCCTATTTACACCAGTTTTATTCCCAGCCTAAAACCTGACTGGTAATTGCAATTGGTACCTGTCTACCAAGTGGTTTATGGAGAAGTGGGTTTGAAGGACTTGATCTTTGTTGCATTTCAATTGATGGATGAGCTAATTACCTGTATTGCAGATTAGGCTTTCAAAGTAATTATTTTTAATGATTTGTTAAAATCTGAAACACGTGGTAAATTTGCGAATACAAAACAAACACATATTAATGTATATATATTGATTGAATTTCAACATCATAAAAGTGACACTTATTCACTGGCATTTAAATAAATTATAAGACACCAAATTAAAAAAAATTATCTAACACACTTTATTTTAACACAAAAGTACTTTTATAATATATAAAATAGTAATTATAATAATAATATAAATAGTGTGTTCCTTGTTGTACCGTTACACTGTGTCCGTTACTTTCTTTCCTCTAACTATAACAAGATAGTTGTGCATCTGGAGCCTACGAATGTTTGTAAAATCAAATTAAAGTTTTCAAATTGTCAATTATCACTCCAAATACACCGGTAGAATTGTTACTCACTTTTAATTAAATAAAAACATTGTTACTGTTATGTAATGGGAGCTGATTATCCAGCATTTCCCAGCTGCTGATGGATGGGTAGTTAGTGGAACCCTTATCAATGGTCATCAGTCAGTGATTTTTTATAAGACAAATGTTCAACAGAATGTATTTACAACAAATTAATTTAACACACAAACACATTTGAAATGTTATTACAAAACATTCTGATGGGGTCACTGCGACAATTCCAGACTTTCCTGCCCGGTGACGTTAATCAAATTGCTTATAGTTGGTCGTTAGGTGGCGTAAGGTGGTACTTGTTTATTTTGTCACAGCGTGATTCAAAATCATTTTTGCAATTTAACGTTTAATTTTGTCTGTAACACTAGTGTAGAATTAGTGTCAACGTATTGCACTGTTTGCTTAAACAAACATTTTTATAAATTGTCACCACCAACGCTGTCAAATCGTGTACTTAAATTATTTGGGCGATAATACAGGTCGATTTTATTTTCGCGCTAGCAGGCTTACGTACACAACATACTAAGGCAGAGGCAGTCCCCTTATAAACTATATACTAACAGGCCTTTTCAACAAGACGTTCTTTTATACCCAGAATCGCCCTGGGGATGAAGACCTCTGACTTTTCTTTGCACGGGCACTAAACGTCTAGTTACTTTGGACAGGCCTGCTGAACGCGAACAATCATACAACTTGTAATATGGCCATTGATTGATTATCGCTAACCAACTCTTTAATAACCTAGAAATTTACATTATTTTTAGTACAATTATACAGGTTTAGAATATATTATTATTTTCAATTATTTAATATATTTATGAGACATCATTTTATTCTTCACCATTTTGAGGAAAGTACACTGTCACCAAGACAATGTCACCAGCATTTTTATTGTGTGTTTTATTTTTATCCTGTTCTGGTGCTCCGAGTGGTCACGATTTTACGCTGTGCAAGCCACTTAGTCCCCAACGGTCGGCTGTCATTTTAATAGTTTCTCCGTACATGAGAACACAAAATTCCTTGTCACATCTTGCCATGTCTTAAGCTTTGCTTTAATAGAAAGTTTCTGCTTTAATAGAAAGTTACTGCCAATCCCCCGCTCTAAGCCAACGTTTAAATTGGCAATTATGTTACTACTAGCAGGAGATGTAAGTCTTAATCCTGGACCTGCTATCAGGCGCAATATTCGAGTAGCCACCACTAACATTCGATCTATTCGAGACAAAACAGCCTCGCTTACCGATTTATTAACTTCCAAGACAATAGACACCCTTGCAGTCACTGAGACCTGGCTCAGACCACATGACACAGCTGCATGCATTGCGGACATTTCACCTTCCATCATCGCCCACGTTCAGTTGGGCGAGGTGGTGGTGTTGGATTTCTCGTCTCAAAACAGTTCAAAGTTAATTTGCATTCAAACCCTGATTACTCCAGCTTTGAGGCCATCTGTGCCGAAATTTCCGATTCATCCTTCTCTGCTTATTTTGTGTGCATTTATCGCCCTCCAGGACACCCTGCCCATTTCTTTGAAGAATTCCAGGATCTACTTGAAAATCTGGCAACTATTTATTCAGAATTTTATATACTCGGTGATTTTAATCTTCATCTGGACACACCTTCATCAACAACAAGTACATTTAATGACATTCTGGCATCCTATGACATGAAACAACAAGTTACCTTCTCAACACACATACATGGCCATTGGCTCGATCTCTTAATCACCCGTTCAGATTGTAACAATATTCAGACACCTACTGCTTCAGATGGTTTATCAGACCATCACACTGTCATTGCTGATCTCAAAGTTCCTAGAATTCCCGTAGAGTCCAAACACAATGTGTTTTACCGACCGATCCATAAGATTGATATTGCTGCACTAATGACAGACATCCTTAAATCCGACCTCATCAGTAACCCAAAAGAACATCTGTCAGATCTGTGTCGACAGTACTGTCAAGTACTCAAATATTAACTTAATAAACATGCACCCCTGGGATCTAAATAAGTGTCCCAAAAGCCATATGCTCCATGGATGACTCCTGAAATTCTACATTCTAAAAAGCGCCGGCGCTATCTTGAACGTGTATGGCGCCAATCACGCTCGCCTTTGGACAGATCACGATATTCTAAACAGTGTCACTACTGTAACAGACAAATGGCCAAAGCTAAATCAAATTATTACACAAACATGGTCACGAATAACTCTGATAACCCACGTCAGCTATGGAACTGCATAAATCATATTTTATACAGACGGCCACCTCCATCTCTACCTAGTCATGTGTCAGTCAAATATCTGCGTGACATTTCAAATATAAAATAAGTCTTATACTTTCTGCTTTTCCATGTCACATTTTAAGTTCTGTAAATGTGGACTCCCCACAAGTAAATTCTCCACTTGTATTGTTTGAGCCAGCCACAGTTGATAAAATGAGGAAAATAATAATGTCCTCCCCAAATAAGTCATGCGATCTCGATCCATTACCAACCACACAACTAAAAGCATGTCTTGACTCTTTACTTGGTACAATAACGAATATCATAAATTTATCACTGAGTTCGGGTAAATTCCCAAATGATTTTAAACACGCACATGTAAATCCTGTTCTCAAGAAGACTTCTCTGCCAAACGATGATTTCAAAAATTATAGGCCAATTTCTAATCTTAGCTTTATTTTTAAGATGGAGAAAAGATTGAGAAAGTCGTAGCAAGCCGTCTAAGGTGTCATGTCTGCTCAACTTGTTTATCCAGTGCGCTCCAATCAGCATACAAACAATTTCATTCTACAGAGACTGTTCTCCTAAAAGTACACAATGATGTTATATTAAACATTGATAATGGCAACGTAACTGCACTTACGTAGCTTGATCTGTCTGCCGCCTTTGATACCATTGATCACAACACTCTTGTCAAACGTTTATCAATGTGGTATGGCATATCTGGCACAGCGCTGACCTGGTTTTCTTCATATCTAACCAATATACATCAATGTATAAAGGTAGATAATTACTTTTCAACCTCACTCCCCACTTCATGTGGCATTCCCCAGGGTTCCGTTCTTGGGCTTTTGCTTTTCACTCTACACTACGCCACTCAGCTCTGTAATCCAAAGTCATAACTTGGATCATCACCTTTATGCAGATGACACACAGATCTACGCCCGATACAAATCATTCTCTAAACCGACTCAACGATTGTCCCCAAGATGTTTTCTCGTGGATGACCGATGGCAAATTAAAATTAAATGCAGACAAAACTGAATTCCTCATCATTGGTACTCCAATGCAGCGAGGTAAACTTAATGACTTTTTTCCAACATGCATCCTGAGTCAAAATATCACACCAGCAACATCAGTACTGAATCTACGAGTGACCTTTGATTACGACTTCAATTTCAGACAACACATATCCCAAACGTGCCGTTGCTGTTTTTATCATACCCGTGATCTTTGCCGCATTCGCCGACATATGTCGCTTTCTGTCGCTAAGACTATCGCAACCAGGGTTCGCACGGATCCCCGAAAACCCTTAAAAATTTGAATTTTGAAATTACGTTCAAGGGTACCCAAAAACCCTTGATTATCACCCGTTTTCAGAATAAACCCTTAAAAACCCTTTAAAATGCATGTTTTTGCTTTAAAAGTGCAATTAAGCTATTATATCTCAGCCGTGTCGTTGTAATACAAATTATATAATAAGTGCGAAAGTAAATGTGCGATTAAAATTCAACGTCGGAACGGCAAAACTAAAACGCGATTGACAAAGTACGAGGAATGAGTCCAACTAACCAAGAATTATATTAATAATTATCCACTAGATGGCGCCATAAGGACCGGTCATACGGGTATTAAGTTCTCATTTTGGAAAGCGACAAACGCGTGTTCGTTGGAAATATTATTGGTCGATTTGAATTTGCGTTATGATGGCTCCCGAGAAAGGAAAATGTAAATTTAAAGATGAATGGTTGACAACCGCGGAATACAAAGAATGGGTGTGTCGAGACCCGACGGGAGACGTTCGTTCTGCGCAACATCGGGAACGGAGGTCGATACAGCCTGGACGGTCATGTTAAAAGTGCGACGCACAAGAACAACGTGTCCGCGAAACACATTTCGCAACTGCGCCGCATGCTGGCTACACCAGAACAGGTTTGTCATATTTAAGTTATGTTGCTTAGGATACTTATCAAAATGTTCCTATTTACAACATTAAATTGAACAGTTCACTGCCATTGCACAGTTGCATTGCCATACTGGTACCATGCTAACTGAGTTGGTCATACCTACTATTAAAAATATAAATAGTATTAATACTTTTAAATTGTATTATAATTTACTAGAATTTTAAAATTAAGATACGTATATTTTTTTGACCTGACGTTTTTAGTCATTGACTTTATAAGTTCTGTTCTAAATTAATTTAAATTAGTGATTTCTGGCATTTTGTAAGGACTGCAAAATGGCCAAAGCTAAATCAAATTATCACACAAACATGGTCACGAATAACTCTGATAACCCACGTCAGCTATGGAACTGCATAAATCATATTTTACACAGACGGCCGCCTCCATCTCTACCTAGTCATGTGTTAGTCAAATCTATGTGTGACATTTCAAAGGTAAAATAAGTCTTATACGTTCTGCTTTTCCATGTCACACTTTAAGTACTGTAAATGTGGACTCCCCACAAGTAAATTCTCCACTTGTATTGTCTGAGCCAGCCACAGTTGATGAAGTGAGGAAAATAATAACGTCCTCCCCAAATAAGTCATGCGATCTCGATCCATTACCAACCATACTACTAAAAGCATGTCTTGACTCTTTACTTGGTACAATAACGAATATCATAAATTTACCACTGAGTTCGGATAAATTCCCTGATGATTTTAAACACGCGAGTAGATAGTAGGAGCTGTACGATCTCAAAAGCCTACTTATAAAAAAGAATTTAATGACCACTAATCGTTTTCGAGCACACCGCTGAGTCAGCAATAATGCGAGACTAATCCTATGCATAAAAAAAGATCAAAGGCTTTGTGGTTGACACTAATGAGTTTGGGAAACCTACTTATAAAAAACGTGATTGATGAGCGATGTAATTTGATACTAATTGGATGATTGACAGTACACTAGAGAGATGCCACCTAGCGGTGAGTGCAGAGAGTATTTTAGTCCTAGCGATCAACGCCGTACCTAGAGCGCGCTGACGTAAGCAATAATGCGTTTATCGCGCTAACCACGCTAAAACCATGGAACATTCGTACTTTTAACGTAGTCCTCAACGCTGACGTAATGCGTTTGTAGATTCGAGAGGCCACCTAGCGGTGAGATATAACCGGGGCAAAATCTTAGGGATCGAAAGGTTAGTCGCAAGTTTTTATTAGTGGTATATAAGCGGTGGCGGTAGCGGGTGATCGGTAGTCGGTACGATGTCGTCGCCTATAAGGTTTGGTGGATCGCGGTCGTTCTTGTCGAATATGTATATGCGTCGACTGTCGGCGTTCGGTCGAGGCTTTCGATCCGTCGAGCACGCCTATCAGTATAGGAAAGCGATATTCTACGAGGACGTGGAATGCGCCGAAATAATCAAAAGTTCGCGAAGCTCTTACGCAGCGAAACGACGCAGTTACGACATTCGACTAAAGAGAATGAGAAACAAATGGACCGACATTAGGGTGGAATGTATGAAGATGTTGTTGAAGAGGAAGTTTGACGGATCGAGCAATTTGAAGGCTGCACTGTTGGCGACCGGGGACGTCGAATTGGTGGAATGGGTAGCGAGTAAGGAGGGTTTCTGGGGTAGCGGAATCGCGGGCGATCCGGGGAAGAACACGCTCGGTAAACTGTTGATGGAGTTGCGCGATGAGTATAAAAAGGCGTAAAAAAGTGTTCGTCGTTCAGTCGTGAAAAATGAACGGACCGTCGTTGAAGCATCCTTTTACGTGTATAGTAGCCGGTCCTACGGGATGCGGTAAGACGACGTTCGTCGAGCGTTTGATACGTTACGACACTATGATCGATCCGCCGCCGGAGAAAATCCTGTGGTGTTACGGACAGTGGCAGAGCGGCTACGCGTCTATGTCTTCGAAAATAGAGTTCGTAGACGGCCTGCCGGATCCGAAACGTTTAGACGGTAAAGCGAGAACGCTTCTAGTACTCGACGACCTCATGGAGGAGACCGATAGCCGGGTGACGGTACTATTTACTAAAAAAAGTCATCATTGTAATACGTCGGTCGTACAATTACGTCAGAACATGTTTCCGAAAGGGAAAGAAAACCGTACAATCAGCCTGAACGCTCAATACATAGTGCTATTCAAGAGTCCTCGAGACGCGGGTCAAGTAGGTCACCTAGCGAAACAGATGTACCCGGGAAAGGTCAACTACATGATAGAGGCTTTCAAAGACGCGACGTCGTCGGCGTACGGGTATCTATTCGTGGATCTGAAACAGGAAACGGAAGAGGACATGCGTTTGCGTACGTGCATATTTCCGGACGATGGCCTTCAGTACGTGTACGTACGGAAGGGTGGCGGCGGTGGTGGTGGTGGTGGCGGCGGCGGACTATAAGAAGAGAGGGACGACGGGGCGTACGTTTATTAGTCGCTATGACGGGGCGCGTGACGGGAGCGAAGAGACGACCGAAGGTGGCGGGACCGACGAATCAAATAAAGAGACACATCGTCGCCCTGCAGCTGTTGGAGAGACATAGGCGGAACATCGCTCTGCGAAAAGCGCTACTCGCCCACGCGGACACCGGTCTCATTTGTAGTCTGTGCGATTGCGCGTACAACATTCTGAAAGGGAACGTGAAGTTGTCGCCGAAACAGAAACGCGTATTGTCGAAATACCGGGATCACCTGCGTAAACTCGTCGACAAACACGTGACGCGTAAGCAGAAGCGTGTCATCTTGCAAAAGGGTGCGGGTGGTTTTTTGACGGCCCTGCTAGCGCCGTTAGCGAGTACCGTTATCTTGCCGCTGCTCAGACAGGTGTTCGGCGGTGGCGCCGGCGGTAATTGATGCAGTACGCGAAGAAGATGGCGTTGGTCGATCCACGATTGGTGGAAAGCCTCCTGCCACGCGTCGATCAGTCGTCGAGCACGCCTCGATCACGTGTGCTGAGTAGTCTTGACAGCGACATGAAGGACATTCTAGAACGTTCGGATTTATCGGAACGAGAAAAGGTAGCGTCGTACAATCAACTGCTGAGTCGGTACAATACGATAGAGGCGGCTCGAGCGGCGCAACCGGTACGCGTGTCGGTGGTGAACAGCGGCGAGACACCCGCGGTACCGGTGGCGCCAGCAGCGGCGGCGGCGCCACCATCGTCGGAGACGATAGAGCGCGAAATCGTAGCCAGTATGCCGAAAACGTTGAAAGAGAAGACGAGACTGCTGATCGAAAAAATGAAAGCCGATCCGTTGTCTCGATGGAACGATCGCGGTGAATTCGTGTACGACGGTAAAGCGATCGCGGGGAGTAATATGGTCGATCTAGTAAACGATCTCATGCGAACGAGATCGAAGACGACGGCGCCCGTAGGATGGCGGGAGTTCGGATTACACATGAAGGATATGAATATCCCTATGGAATTCGTAGGCAACCCGCGCTATCGTTCGTACGTGGAGCGACGACGGAAGAAGCTACTAGAAGAGAGGATGACGAGGCCGTCGACGTCTAGTTCATCAGCAGCGCCGACTGAGCGGAGACGTCGTACTCGGATGCGAGGCGAACCTAAACGCAGATCCGTTTCGTTGGGCGTCACGGAGTGGGATACGTTGTCGTGATGACGTCACGACGCGCGATCATCATCGTCGTCGTCGTCGGTTTCATCATCGCGCTTATCGCGTTCTGTATAATCGTATCATCGTCGTCGTCGTCGTCGTCATGGTGTCCGGGTGGAGTCGTCCAAAACGAAAGCCTCGACAGCAACGAAACGTCGACGAGGACGACGACGACGAGGAGCTGATAACGCGTACTTCGATCCGAAACGGGTGGGGAGTTACGGAGGCGTCGACGCGTTGCAACGGGCGTCGAAGCTCCGACGTCCGGCCGTCGAGAGGTGGCTAGCGTCGCAGGACGCCTATACCCTACACAAACCGGTTAGACGTCATTTCAAACGACGTCGCGTCATCGTGGGCGGTCGAAACCAGCAGTGGCAAGCCGATCTGGTCGACTTGACTAGACTGAAAACGCACAACGACGGTATAACATTCCTATTGACGGTGATCGATGTGTTTTCGAAGCGGGCGTGGTGCGTTCCGTTGAAGAATAAGTCCGGAGCGTCGCTCGTCGCGGCCTTCGAGCACCTGCTGAACGACGACGACGAGACGCCGCACACGCTGCAGACCGATAAGGGGAGCGAGTTTTTGAACCGACCCCTGCAAACGTTGCTAAAGAGTCGCGGCGTTCATCATTTCGTGACGCATAACGAGGAGACCAAAGCGAGCGTCGTGGAACGGTTTAATCGAACTTTGAAGACGCGTATGTGGCGCTATTTTACGAAACACGAAACGCTGCGCTACGTAGAGGCGTTACCGGATTTCGTGCAATCGTACAACAACGCCTACCACCGAAGCATCTGTAGGACGCCGGCGAGTGTCGACGCGACGAATCAGGAGGCCGTATGGCAACGACTGTACGGTGGCGACGACGTCGAACGACGACGAAAACCGAAACTACGCGTGGGAGATCGCGTACGTACCAGCAAGACGAGGGGTCATTTCAAAAAAGGATACATGGCTAACTGGAGCGAGGAGCTGTTGACCGTCGTAGAGGTGCACCTGTCCGAACCGCCCGTTTATCGCCTCAAGGACGACGCCGAGACGCCGATAGAGGGCACCTTCTACGAACCGGAACTACAAAGCGTAGTCGTTCCGAAAGACAAACTATATCGCGTGGAGGCGGTTCTTCGGCGTCGTCGGCGTCGTGGCGGCGGTTCGGAGGCGCTCGTAAAATGGAGCGGATATCCGGCCTCATTCAACAGCTGGATCGACGCCGAGTCGCTCGTGGACCTATGATGATGAATCGTTGGACGCGTCACACCGGCTGCTGGCGACTGCACGAGGCTGGACTATGCAACGGCTCTTCGTTCTTACCGTATAAAGGTCCCTGTTGCATCGACAGGGCGCAGTGGCGCGACGATGTGCGACGACGGCGAAACTACCTCGAGTGGCGAGCGTCGAACGAACGCCGAAGAATCGTCCGTCGTCGACGACGAGCGCAACGCGGACTCCATCGACGCTACAACAGCAACCGCCGCCGAACCCGTTCCATGGCGAATCTGCGGCAACGAATGCCCTAAGGCCGAAATCGTGTTCCTCTGTCAGGTCGTCGTCCTGTACTTCGTCATCGCCGTTAGTATATACAATCTGACGAAAGGTCAAGGTGACTCCAACCTGTGGACGGCGCTGTTGAGCAGCTGTCTCGGTTACCTGCTCCCGAGTCCGTCTATGAGTGTCGGTCGACGACAACGCGATGGCGGTCTCGTCTGATTTTTACCTGACGCTGCCGAGCAACGCGTCTATGAAACGTCACCCCGAAAATACGTTGACGCACTACGTCACGACGTTGCCGCGACGTTTCGACCTGTCGGGGGAGTGGGAATGCGGCGCCGTGTCGGTACAGTATCCGCACACGTGGTACAACGTGAGAAAGAAGGACGCCTACTTCTATCTGACTTGCGCGGCGGGCGAACGGGGCGTTTACACGCAGATAGACGAAGAAGGCACGACCGTGCTGATATATCGTCAGACGACGATTCCTCACGGTTTCTACAACAACGTTTATACGTTGTGCAACAGGATCAACGAGGCGCTAGAGAAATTACACACCAGCAAGGTCAAGGCCGTGCTAGAATACTGCGCCGTCTCTAACCGCTTTACGCTACGTATGTCGGCGGGTGTCGAATTTATCATACCTCATACGAGCCGTCTGAGACACGTGCTAGGTTTTCATAGCAACACGATCATGAGTTCGTCCGCGTTCGGTCCCGCACCGGCGACGAGACCCGTCATCAGCACGTCGCCCGCCGCGTACACGTTCGAGTACGAAGGTCGCGATACGGTGAACATGTCGGCGGGCATCGAGAGTCTGTACGTGTACACGGATCTCGTGGAACCGCGCGTCGTCGGTGACGTGTTCGCGCCGCTGCTTCGAAACATCGCCGTCCGCGGTGAGAACGGTGATGTCGTTTCGGAATCGTTCGTTCGCGTGCAATACGTTAAGCTGATGCGGAATCAATTCGACGAGGTCGAAGTCGATATAAGAGACGATCACGGCCAACCGATACCATTCGAGCAGGGGAAGGTGGTGACGACGCTTCACTTCAGACGTTGTAAATCGAAATTGTTTTAACATGTCGTCGAAGAACCCGTACGTGGACTACTACGTTCGTCAGGTCGGCGGACAGCTGCCGGTCTTCGTCGGCGCTCGGGGTCAACGAGGTCACGGTCTGGGTAATCTCTTCGGGAGTCTGTTTCGAAGCGCCATGCCGCTTATCAAGAGGGGCGCGATGGCGTTGGGAAAACGGGCGCTCAACACCGGCATGCACGTGGCGCGCGACGTCGTCGCCGGCGGCAATCTGAAACAGTCGCTAAAAAGGCGCGCGAAGGAGGCCGGCGCCGATCTTCTCGACGGCCTATTGAATCCGCAGGCGGCGGCGTCAAAGAAGAAGAAGAAGAAGCAAAAAAAGACGCAGCAGCAGCGCCGTCCCCGCGTCGGCGTAAAGAGAGCGCGCTTAGCGGCGACGACCGTCAGTAGGCGGAAAAGAGCGCGTCGAACGGACATATTCGACGAGTAACGACGACGATGGAGCGCGCACTCGAGAACGGCGGTCAGTGGACCGTCTACCAGTCGCCGTACTTTCGAGTGCGCGTCGTAGTGGTGGTGATGGCGCCGCCGCCGCGCGGAGGAGATTCGATCCTGCATACGCTATTAAGTCAACTCGACGTAAGAAAAACTGCCGCGGCGGCGGCGGCGGCATAAAGAGAGCGCGGCTAGCGGCGACGGTCGTCAGTAGGCGGAAGACGTCGAACGGACGACAACGATGGCGTTCGTGAACGGCTCGACGTGCGAGGGCGTGAAGGCCGAACTGGAGCTGTTCAGCGGACCGGTGACGCAGACGAGCATCGAGAGTAGTCATTGGACCGTCTACCAGCCGCTGACGACTCTCGACGCCGGCGGCCCTATCGAGTTCCTCGTGCCGGGTTCGGGCGAAGACTATACGGACCTGGCGAGCATTCAACTGTACGTGCGCTTCAAAGTGACGCAGGGGGACGGTACCGATCTGGCGGCCGCGGCCGCGGTGGCGCCGGTCAACAATTTCCTGCATTCGATGATCAGTCAAATCGACGTGTCGCTGAACAACACCCTCGTGACGCCGTCGACCAATACGTACGCGTACCGGGCCTACCTCGAGACGTTGCTAAGTTACGGTAGCGACGCGAAACGTTCGCATCTCACGGCGTCGTTGTGGTACAAAGACACCGCCGGACGGATGGACACGCTCGGCAACGCCAACGTCGGTTTCGAGTCGCGACGCGTCGCGACGGCCGATAGCCACGAGGTGGAGATGATGGGACGCCTGCACGTCGACGCGTTTATGCTAAACAAACACCTACCGAACGGCGTCGACACGAAAGTGCGCATAGTGCGCGCGAAGGACGCCTTCTCGCTGATGGGCGCGCAAGTCGTACCGGGGTGGCGCATCGTGCTGCAGGCGATTCGACTGCACGTGCGAAAAGTGAAGTTGAACCCGGCCGTCCAGATGGGACATATCAAAGCGTGGGCGTTGGGAACGGCTAAGTTTCCGATGCGTCGCGTCGACTGCAAATCGTTCTCGATAACGGCGGGCGCGCTATCGCACACGCACGAGAACCTGTACATGGGCGCGATTCCGAAACGCCTCTTCCTGATGATGATCGACAACGTCGCCTACAACGGCGACTACACTAGAAATCCGTTCGACGCGCGTCACAACGACATAAACTTCCTGTCGCTCGTCGTCGACGGACGTCAGGTGCCGAGCAAGCCGCTGCAGCCGGACTTCCCGCACAACCGGTACGTGCGCAGCTACATGAATCTCTTCGAGGCGACCGGAAAGGCGTTCGAGGACGAGGGGAACGACGTATCGCGCACGGACTTCGGCGCCGGCTACAGCATCTTCGGTTTCGACCTGACCCCCGACTGTTGCGACGGCGATCATTTCAACGTCGTGCGTCAGGGGTGCGTGGGCGTCGATATGCATTTCGAGACGCCGCTAGCGCGTCCGGTGAACGTCGTCGTGTACGCGGAATTCGAGACGGTGATGGAAATCGACCGGAACCGGAACGTCATTTACGACTGGTAGTAACTATGGATACGTTTCAACTGATGCGTCGTCTGGAACTCGATACGTACGCTAAACGTATCGTCGTCGGCGTCGTGCCTAAAGACGCGCTACTTACCGCCGCCATTGGCGCCACCTACCCGACGGCCTTCGTGTGCAACACCGACGACGGCGGCGAACCGGGACAGCACTGGGTGGCCGTCTACGTCGGCGCCGACCGACGAGGCGAGTACTTCGATTCGTACGGTCTGCCGCCGCTGCACGCCGACTTCCGCGCCTTCCTGCGCCGCCACTGCGGCGACGCGTGGACGTACAACGACAAGCGCCTGCAGAGCATCATCTCTAACGTGTGCGGACAATATTGCGTCGCCTACCTTCTCCTCCGATGTCGCGGGATGCCGTTGACGACGTTCCAGGGCCTATTCGGCACCGATAGGGTGAACAATGACTGTCTCGTACACGATTTATTAAAACCTCATTAACCACCGCTTGTAGTAGAAATAAAAAAAAACGAACAAATGATGTATACAATTGTTGGTGTTTATTATTACCCACACATACATACATACATACAGAAACTACCCCTAGGGGGGTGGTGGGGGTTAGGTTAGTAGTAGACGAGTTAGACGAGTGTTGTTTACGAGTTAGACGAGTATCGGCGAGTTAGACGAGTATCGGCGCCGTAGTGACGCCGTCGTCGAGCACGCGGCGTTTAGCGTAGAAGTAGCTCAACGCCGCGCGCTCTTGAACGTACGTCAACACGGACGAGTCTTTCACTTGGAAACCGCGGTTCCAGCCGACGCCGTTGCGACGGTCGCGCAGTACGGCGAGGAAGGTGTGCTCGTCGATGTCGGCGTTCTGTCGCTTGCTGAGTCCCTTCGTGCTGTACTTCGGAACGGCGACGCCGCCGAAGCAGTAGTAGGTTTTGCTGCACAGCGCCACGATCCCGTCGCCGCGCCACTCTTCTTTGAAGAGACCCGGCGTTCGACGATCGAACAGGCGTCGGCGCGCGCAGCAGGCCGCCTCGCCGTCCCACGCTAGTCCGGCGACGCGCCGTCGTACGTAGGCGTCCACGTGCGCGTCGCAGCATTCGGCCGGAAACCAGAGCGAACGATTCCGGAAGTAGTGTTCGCGACGTTCTTCCGGTACGAGCGCGTCGACGTCACGTCCGGCTAGGGCTATGTACGCCGAGTCGGTGTCCATAGCGCAGTACTGGAAGAGCGGACGGGGAATGTAGGCGTCGACGAAATCGTAATAAAATTCCAGCATTCTCAATTTTGCGTACTGCAATACGAAATAGCCGATATGTATCGGCAGGCCGTAGACGATTTTACGCTTATTCAGCGCCACCTCGTACAGCGCGTCGTCGACGACGACGTCCAGTTGCCGGAAGCGCCGATTGTTGACGAGCATCGACGCGCCGACCGGCGTCGCGTACTTGATTTCCCGGTGCCGATCGACGCGCGTAATCGTTTTCCCGTAGGAACTGTTCCCGAGAAGTTTAAATGTATCGGCGATGATCGATTTGTCGGGATCGATATCGCCCTCGCGGCGCGCCGTCGAAACCGCGTCGCCGAAGCGGCGAAAGCACGCTATCGGCGCGTACTCGACGATCTGGTAGACGCGCTCGACGACGAGCCCGTGCGCCAGATACCAGCGTAGGAGCGGCGTCGCGAGCAAGATCGCCGCGCCGAAGTAGCTACCGACGAGCGTGCGTTGAGGTCGCGTGAGGAGATCGTGCGATTCGGCGTAGTCGCGCATGAACGGGCTGAGATCGTCGCGCACGATATCGACGTTCTTGAATACAGGCTGCATCTCGGCGAACTTGTCGCGCAGCGCTTCCGGTACGGCGATATCGCACTGCACGAGGCCGAACAGAGAGCCGTCGCGCACCGCCTCCAGTATCGTCGAGAGCGTAATGGCGGCGGTCGGTTGCCATCGTGACGCGTCGGGCGGCGTCGGCACCGCTGGCGGTTGCACGGCGTGCCACTGGCACTCCCACATTTCGACGACTTCGTCGACGAAACGGCGCAGGTAGGCGGTCACGGCGATCGTCGCGGCGTACAGCGTCGTCATCGGTTGACCGTTGACGGCGTTCGTCGTCACGTGCGCCTGACACGTCGGGCAACCGTGAAAATAGCAGCCGTGAAATTGGTACGCCGTTCGCGTGGCGGCGCACCAGCCGTCGACTCGGTGCTTTCCGATGCGCTTCTCGCGTCCGTTCAACTGGTGACGTATACGCGCGCCGGTTTCCGCCTCCACGCGCGTCAACCACTCCACGGCCATACGACCGTAGCGGTGCACGCGTTCCGCTCGAAAGGCGTTCTCAGCGCGTCGGCGCGTGTACCAGCCCGTCGGCATCTCCTGCATTATCGCCCATAGATAGAGGCCGTTTGCGTCGAAGCCTACTATCGATCGGCACGGCGCGCCGCCGTCGCCACGAATCGACGTCACGTCGGCCTCGTGGTGGCGCGCGAAGATGATCGACGGGCCGCCGACGATCTGCGCCTGCAGCAGACGGTGCAGATCTTTGTTCGGCTCGTTGAAGAGCGAGAAATGGATCGACTTCGGCAGGTCGTTGAACAGGTACAACAACGTCAACCCCGGTACGCTGATGGCGTCCTTGAACATGTCGATACGTCGGCGCCGATAGAAGGCGAACTGGCGATCGACGGCCTCGAGAAATGGCGCCACGTCACGATTGTTATACCACACAAGAAAATCGCGCATCGACGTCATGCCCTCGTCGCGCCACGCCGTCGCGCAAATCTCGTACGCCTCCGCGGAGATTCCCTCGCGTTTCAGCTGGCTGTAGAAAGCTTCGCGCGACGGCAGGGCGGTTTCGTCCAGACGCGACAACGCGTCGATGTGCTCGTACGGGAAGTAGCCCTTCGTTGCCGAGCAACCGTACGCTTTCAGAAAGCGATCGTAGCTAACGCCGGGCGCGAGGTAATTCGTTATGTCCAGGAACTTCAACGTCGTCGTCGACAGGCACATGTAATTGTTCTGACGTTTAATGGTAAACGCCGACGACGTGTGCTGCGCGTCGTCGGTTATGAGCAGGGGGGTCAAGTACTTTTTGACGACGTTCAAGTCGTACTTACCCGAATTGAATCCCAATACGGGCATTTGTCGAAGGTACGTCCACAGCCGGTCGGCGAGAGTGGCGTACGGTGACGCGTCGGCGTCGTCGTCGTCGTTGCATCGTCGCCGCCAGTCGGCGTCGAGCGCGTCGAGCGCCTCGAAGGTCGCGTCGTAGCGGGGACGTAGAATCGCGCACGCCGCCGCGCTCACCGCTTCCAGGTCGTTGATGAGGCGACGCGCGAGTTCCGACGAATCGCCGGTCGTGACGTAACAGCGCGCCGCTTCGTGACCGGGCACGTTCGACGCGACGCTCACGCTGAGCAGTTCGTGTCGCGCGATCCAGCGGCATTTGTCGCTATTCGTCAGCAGATCGTTATCGTGACGAACGCCGTCTTCGCACGTCGCTTCGTGACGTCGTAAATTGTGCGCGGTCCGCCAGAGGACGCTGCCGCATTTCCCGCACTTGTACGTTTTCGTGTACGCGTGCCGATCGCTTATGTACGAAAAGTGCGACTCGTACAGGTTGACGTTCAGCGTCGTGGGGTGCGCTTCGAGCGATCGACGGACTAGTTCGGCGACGTCGTTCGTCAGTCGACGATAGACGACGACGTTGATGCCGAAAACCGTCTCCACGCGATCCAGTTCGTTCAGGCGCACGCCGCCACCGTTCGAGGTCGTCGCCGTGTCGCGACGATACCGCGCGTGCAGACGTTTAGCGTCTTTCGTTAAACGGTTCGTATGACGGATACTTTGACCTCGTCGGTGACCTTGCAGGTGAAGGGCGATGCATCGGAAGAGACACAGATGGTCGTCGTAGGGCGCGCCTCGAACATCGTTCGTCAACGACACGATGGACCTGTTGAGGCGCACGTAGGCGGGAAGCGTCGTCACGCCAACGCAGCCGATAGGATGATTGATGATGACGTTCACGAAGTAGGTGGCGTTAGTTACGAGCTCGACGATCCATCCCGAGTCGGGACGCTGCGCGATGGCGTACTGCAGTACGTCGGTAGTGCGCACGGCGTCGAGGAATCGTTCGAATGAACGGCTATCGGTAACTAGGGCGGGTGTTTCGAGGAGGCGTCCGCAACAGTTACACGAAGAATGAAAATATCGGTACCGACCCGACACCTTGTGGCGTAATACAAAACCATAACTAACGTTAATTTTAAACGCGTTCTTTTGCGCGCGAAACATTTCCCTCAGACGCGGTTCGAGTACGCGCGTACTCGTACAGGCGTTCATACGATAGTTGTAACGCGACTGTATGACGCCGCGCGCCACCGACGTCTCTATGCTACGCCGGGGCTCGTCTACGACACGCTGTAGATCGTCGGGTGACGGCGGCGCGCTAGCGGCGGCCTCCACTGATTCACTACTAGGTGGCGACGAACGGCCACACTGCAGCCTCATTTGTCGTAGCATAGCGTAACGCGTGGTGTATAGCTTGCCACATTTTGGACACTCTCGACCTTTTACGCATAGCGCTTCGTCGCCGCACATTTTCGAACTCTTTACGTGTCGTTCTAACATCGACTGCGTCGCGAAATAGCGCCCACATTTCGGACATTGCCATGGTGATGGTGGTGGTGGTGGCATTCTCTCTAATGAATATTTTTCGAGCGTCGCTATTTATAACGGCGACGGTGACGGTGGTGGTGGTGGTGGTAAGTACACCCTAGCGGGAAGAATGTTCTAACTGTGTGGTGGTTTTTCTAACTAACCCTAGCGGTGGTGGTGGTGGTGTGTAGCGGGAAGATTTTTCTAATGTTCTAACTGTGTGGTGGTTTTTCTAACTAACCCTAGCGGTGGTGGTGGTGTGTAGCGGGAAGATTTTTCTAACTGTGTGGTGGTGGTGGTTTTTCTAATCTAACCCTAGCGGTGGTTTTTCTAACTAGTGTTTCTAACCCTAGCGGTGGTGGTGGTTTTTTCTAACTAGCGGTAATTTTTCTAACTAGGTAACTCGGAAACGGAAAGAACATTTTCAACGTTTTATTCGGTACTTTTACAACAGTGTGAAGCCTTCGTTTCGATAGCAAGCAAATGTTCTCTATTCTACTAGTGTTCGTTCATTCCAGTCCGCTCCGACGTTGCACGTTCGTGTGCACGGCCGACACGAGTTGCACGCGATTCATGTAATCTCGCCAATTCGTCCCCAACAACCAGTTGGATACAAATTGGACCAAATACAATTCTCCTGCACGGCCCGTTTGCGGCTGCTGATCACCGGAAGAAATCGTCACCGTAGTCTCGCTTAGTATATGGACTAGTCTCGTAAAACACGGAATAAGTGATCGTCGTAGGAACGTTTCCATGACCTCGTTGAAGTGCCGCGTCACGATACACCCCGGCTTAACGTAACGTTGCATGTAGACGCGATTCGGCCGCCCCGCGCGATAGCCGGCCATGTGAACGTAGGGGCAGCCTTCATTTGATTCGCATAGCCCGCAATGGTCTCGTGCCTTCTCCAGAACCATTTCGCCGATAGTCTCGGCGATGAGATCCATAGCCAGTCGTTCGTAACGTACGATCAACTGACTCCGGCTCGGCACGACGAGTTGCCGACACGTCCCCAGCTCCTCCGATACGCTCCAGTACGGTCCCATCGTCGCCAGGCTGTCGTTATACGTCGGTGGAGGGGGGCGCGTTCGGGGCGATCCCAGCGCCTCCTCGATTATCGCCTCCAATACGTGAGCGTCACGTACTCCTCCGCCACTACCCTACAGCACAAAGCAGTTCTACTCTTTACGTGATATCACCGTCAGCAACGCGTGTATGAAGTCGCTCATACACTCACGTCTGGTGTGTTGCATCAGAGCGTCCTACAACACATTATTATGATTATTCCTCATCCTCCTTCTTCTCCTCCTCCTCCTCCTCCACTGACCCCGCCGGCACACCCCGTTCCAACAACGTTCTTACGAACGTTGCAACCTCGTCGTACTGAGCGCGAATCCTTTCGTTGTTTGCAAGCATTTTTTGGAGTACGCAGCGCACTTCCTAAAGCACATAAAGCACAACTGTTAGTACATCAAACTACTACGAAATAGGCTTGCTTCATAGGCCAACCAAAACGCTCTTATATATTGTTCGGCCGACTCGGCTAATAGTTCAAAGCTCTGCTTGCTTAGTTCCAGCCCCTGACGATCTCTCATTCGTTGTCGTTCGTTGGCGTGCTTCAATAAATCTACCAGTAGCGGCCAATTTTCCTCCTCTTCCTACAAACAACACAACAACAACAACATTAGTCATCGTCGTCGTCATATCTTTTTAGTGTGCGGACTGTATACGAGGGGTCCCCGTTCCAAGTCGTCTTCCGCACACTAATCTCCACTTTAGTACCGGTTAACTCGAGCACGGTATCGCGGAGATCCTCCTCGTTCAATTCCGTCAGGTACTCGGCCGTGAACTCGACGAGATTAGACATTTGGCTATCGAACAACGTAAGCCAAAGCTCATCTTTTTCCTCCTCGCCGTCCTTCACCATCACACGCAACGCGAAGAAATATTTCGGTACAAACACTTCACCGTGCGTTCGACATATCAGGGCCCCGTCTTTGTTTGTCTGTAATTTCCGGCGACAACGGGAACATCCCAAATAGGTGGTGCCGGGTTCGCCTTTGTACGAGACGGCCTCGATCGTAACGGGTGACAGGATTCTATATACGCCGTTGACGGCGCACTTCAGATGTCTCAGACTCACCGCTGTGGCGCGTGTCGACGCCGTCGATTCACGCTCCATCGAACCGCTCCGCGACAGGACCGGGGGCTGCGCTGCCGTCTCGTCGGGCTGTTCCAAGCGCGCCTCTTCGGCGCTCCGTTTTCGGCCGACCGTCAACGGGGCCGCGATCAGCGTAACGGGACGCTTAACGGGCGGTGACACCCCCGTTGACAAGGCTGCAATCAGTGCCGAAGGTTGACTGCTGCTGGCCGCCGCCGCCTTCATCGACTGCTTACGCGGCGCCTTCGACTTTTTTGTTTGTTGTTGTTGACTTTCATCCGCCATGTTGCGGAAGAACGTCTGCTGCTTGCTGCTCTGTAGAAAGAATACACGGTTAGAAGTTCGGCGTCATACAATATAACATTTTCTCACCCGTTTTATACCTTTTCCAAATAACACGCATGCGCACTTCACCCTAATACGTCATCTTATTCAATTATCAGTGTGAGTGCCTCGTACATTTCAGACATTTTGTTTTCGAAAAAAAGCATCCGGTCACCTCGGTACATTCGCCGTTAAATCTCTCCTTACATCGATTTTCTCTAATATCGATGCACCTCGCGTGTCCTGACTCCACAGAGAATCTATACAACGTTTAGTTTCGTGCTTTTAACGTTTCGTTTATTGTTTTTGAAATGTCATTGTCTACACTATAACGCGCATGCGCACTTCACTCATATCCTTATCTTTTTTCAATTATCGTCGCGCATACTTCATCCAACCCAGGCATTTTGTTTTCGGAAAAAAGTTAGCGTTCACGTCAGTGCATACATCGTCAAATGTGACTTTTACCGCAAATTTCTCTAATATCTATGCATCTCGTGTGTCCTGATCCCCCAGCGATCTTATACAACGTTTTATTTCGCGCTTTTAACGTTTCATTTATCGTTTGTAAAAATCCATTGTTCTCCGTTCACATTCCAACTCGTTAAGTCACGCGCAACAGATGTCACACATGTGCGCTTAACGCATTCCGTTTACTCTCCGAGGAATTTGTTTTAGGAAAAAAAGCTAACGTTCACGTCAGTGCATTCATCGTCAAATGTGACTTTTACCGCAAATTTCTCTAATATATACGCATCTCGTGTTTCCTGACCCTCCAGTGATCGTATATAACGTTTAATTTCGTACTTTTAACGTTTCGTTTAACGTTTGTAAAAATCCCTTTGTTCTCCGTTCACATGTCAATCAAAATCAGTCGTAGTGTCATGCGCCGCCGCCACCGCTGTTTTAACGACGCGCACATTTCATAAACGCTTTTACAACCACGCAAACACGTCGTCTCCACCCATCGCTCTCACAACATGTCCACAACGAAACCACGGTAAGACATTTTATTTAAATGCACGTTTTTATTGTTGTATTTAAACAGTGCTTACTATAACATGCATGCATTTTATTTAAATGCATGTTTTTATTATTTAAATGTTTTACTAGTATGCACGTTTTTATTGTGGTAATGCATGTTTTCACTAGTTTTGCATGCATGCATTTTATTTAAATGCACGTTATTTAAATGCATGTTTTTATTATTTAAATGTTTTACTAGTATGCACGTTTTTATTGTTGTAATGCATGTTTTCACTAGTTTTACCGTTTAAACATGCATGCATGCATTTTATTTAAATGCACGTTTTTATTGTTAAACACATGTATTTTTAACATGCATGCATTTTATTTAAATGCACGTTTTTATTGTTGTTTTATTTAAATTGTTTTATCGTTTAAATGCATGTTGTATTATTTAATGCATACTAGTACGCATTTTACCGTTTAAACATGCATGCATTTTATTTATAAGTACATTTTATTTAAACAATGTATTTTACCAAGACAGTATTTTATTTCAATTTACTATCTCACTCATTTTATTCATCCTTTGTCTATTTCATAGACCGATCCAACTGCCTACAAGGGACACGTATACCCCGCGTAGGGCGATTGTCCTCCCCGACGCGTCGACGACAAAGTCGACACCAACATGCGAGGTCACGCCGTCCGTCCGTGCGCCGGCTTCGCCAGCGCCGGCGCCCAATGTCACAGCAGCAGCAGCTTACTACAGTGACGATGAGATTGTTCCCGATCTAGCGCGAGTGTTTTTCATGAAGCTACCTAACGGCTTATGGAGGACACTAACGCCTCCAGAACTCTATCGGCGGGAAGGCTTCGGTCTTCCGCCGGAGATCGCCTCCTCGCCGGCGACCGACAGGCGCCAACAACTCTATCGGCGGGAAGGCTTCGGTCTTCCGCCGGAGATCGCCTCCTCGCCGGCGACCGACAGGCGCCAACCCGTCGGTCGCGGGCGAACGCTGCTATATTAATAAATATTCCAGTCACTACTCACGTTTTCACGCGTCAATTTTCAATGCATAAACACCCTACTGAATGTTAGTGTATTTATGCATTTGATAATCCCACGACTAGACGTATTTAAACGCATTGCTTTCGTTTTAATCCGTCCACCAGAACAACGCCGTTAGCCAGCTATGCTGTCATCCAGGGGTCAAAGACCAGTAGGGCAGCAGCCCTTATCGCTGCAGCAGTCGTCGTAACTCCTCTTGCTGTCAACATCACATACGGGGACATCTCAACGTTTATACAATGGTTTTAATACACAATGGTTAGCGTATTGCTTACGTCAATACAACTCCTACCCCAGCGTATTGCTTACGTCAGCACAACTCCTACCCCAGTTGTAGGTGGTCCGTTTATACAATGGTTTTAATACACAATGGTTAGCGTATTGCTTACGTCAGCACAACTCCTACCCCAGCGTATTGCTTACGTCAGCACAACTCCTACCCCAGTTATAGGTGGTCCACTTCACTTTAGCGTGGTTATAAAGTACGAAACTAAACTTATATACTTTAGCATGGTTATAAAGTACGAAACTAAACTGATATACTTTATTATTAAACGCATTATTGCTTACGTCAGCGCGCTCTAGGTACGGCGTTGATCGCTAGGACTAAAATACTCTCTGCACTCACCGCTAGGTGGCATCTCTCTAGTGTACTGTCAATCATCCAATTAGTATCAAATTACATCGCTCATCAATCACGTTTTTTATAAGTAGGTTTCCCAAACTCATTAGTGTCAAACACAAAGCCTTTGATCTTTTTTTATGCATAGGATTAGTCTCGCATTATTGCTGACTCAGCGGTGTGCTCGAAAACGATTAGTGGTCATTAAATTCTTTTTTATAAGTAGGCTTTTGAGATCGTACAGCTCCTACTATCTACTCACGCGCATGTAAATCCTGTTCTCAAGAAGACTTCTCTGCCAAACGATGATTTCAAAAATTATAGGCCAATTTATAATCTTAGCTTTATTTCCAAGATACTTGAGAAAGTCGTAGCAAGCCGTCTAAGGTGTCACATCAGCTTAACTTGTTTATCCAGTGTGCTCCAATCAGCATACAAATAATTTCGTTCTACAGAGACTGCCCTCCTAAAAGTACACAATGATGTTATATTAAACATTGATAAAGGCAAAGTAACTGCACTCACCTTGCTTGATCTATCTGCCGCCTTTGCTACCATTGATCACAACACTCTTGTCAAACGTTTATCAATGTGGTATGGCATATCTGGCACAGCGCTGACCTAGTTTTCTTCATATCTAACCAATAGACATCAATGTATAAAGATAGATAATTACCTTTCAACCTCACTCTCCACTTCATGTGGCATTCCCCTTTATTCCGTTATTGGGCCTTTGCTTTTCACTCTCTACACTACGCCACTCAGCTCTGTAATCCAAAGTCATAACTTGGATCATCACCTTTATGCAGATGACACACAGATCTACGACCGATACAAGTCACTCTCTAAACCGACTCAACGATTGTCTCCAAGATGTTTTCTCACGGATGACCGATAGCAAATTAAAATTAAATGCAAACAAAACTGAATTCCTCATCATTGGTTTGGTACTCCAATGCAGCGAGGTAAACTTAATGAAATTTTTCCAACATGCATCCTGAGTCAAAATATCACACCAGCAGCATCAATACTGAATCTAGGTTTTGAACTTTGATTGCGACTTCAATTTCAGACAACACATATCCCAAACGTGCCGTTGCTGTTTTTATCATATCCGTGATCTTTGCCGCATTCGCCGACATATGTCGTTTTCTGTCGCTAAGACTATCGCAACCAGGGTTCGCACGGATCCCCGAAAACCCTTAAAAACTCTTGAATTTTGAAATTACGTTCAAGGGTACCCAAAAACCCTTGATTATCACACGTTTTCAGAATAAACCCTTTAAAATGCATGTTTTTGTTTTAAAAGTGCAATTAAGCTATTATATCTCAGCCGTATCGTTGTAATATAAATTATTTAATAAGTGCGAAAGTAAATGTGCGATTAAAATTCAACGTCGGAACGGCAAAACTAAAACGCGATTGGCAAAGTACGAGGAGTGAGTCCAAGTGACCAAGAATTATATTCATAATTATCCACTAAATGGTGCCATAAGTACCGGTCATACGGGTATTAAGTTTTCATTTTGGAAAGCGACAAACGCGTGTTCGTTGGAAATATTATCGGTCGATTTGAATTTGCGTTATGATGGCTCCCGAGAAAGGAAAATGTAAATTTAAAGATGAATGGTTGACAACCGCGGAATACAAAGAATGGGTGTGTCGAGACCCGACGGGAGACGTTCGTTCTGCGCAACATCGGGAACGGAGGTCGATACAGCCTGGACAGTCATGTTAAAAGTGCGACGCACAAGAACAACGTGTCCGCGAAACACATTTCGCAACTGCGCCGCATGCTGGCTACACCAGAACAGGTTTGTCATATTTAAGTTATGTTGCTTAGGATACTTATCAAAATGTTCCTATCTACAACATTAAATTGAACAGTTCACTGCCATTGCACAGTTGCATTGCCATACTGGTACCATGCTAACTGAGTTGGTCATACCTACTATTAAAAATATAAATAGTATTAATACTTTTAAATTGTATTATAATTTACTAGAATTTTAAAATTAAGACACGTATATTTTTTTGACCTAACGTTTTTAGTCATTGACTTTATACGTTCTGTTCTA
The DNA here is from genome assembly GCA_020002185.1 of Paraescarpia echinospica. Lineage (NCBI taxonomy): Eukaryota > Metazoa > Annelida > Polychaeta > Sabellida > Siboglinidae > Paraescarpia > Paraescarpia echinospica. The sequence goes on from CM034531.1 coordinate 13,816,752, forward strand.
AATTAATTTAAATTAGTGATTTCTGGCATTTTGTAAGGACTGCAAAATGGCCAAAGCTAAATCAAATTATCACACAAACATGGTCACGAATAACTCTGATAACCCACGTCAGCTATGGAACTGCATAAATCATATTTTACACAGACGGCCGCCTCCATCTCTACCTAGTCATGTGTCAGTCAAATCTCGGTGTGACATTTCAAAGATAAAATAAGTCTTATACGTTCTGCTTTTCCATGTCACACTTTAAGTACTGTAAATGTGGACTCCCCACAAGTAAATTATCCACTTGTATTGTCTGAGCCAGCCACAGTTGATGAAGTGAGGAAAATAATAACGTCCTCCCCAAATAAGTCATGCGATCTCGATCCATTACCAACCATACTACTAAAAGCATGTCTTGACTCTTTACTTGGTACAATAACGAATATCATAAATTTATCACTGAGTTCGGATAAATTCCCTGATGATTTTAAACACGCGCATGTAAATCCTGTTCTCAAGAAGACTTCTCTGCCAAACGATGATTTCAAAAATTATAGGCCAATTTATAATCTTAGCTTTATTTCCAAGATACTTGAGAAAGTCGTAGCAAGCCGTCTAAGGTGTCTCATCAGCTCAACTTGTTTATCCAGTGTGCTCCAATCAGCATACAAACAATTTCGTTCTACAGAGACTGCTCTCCTAAAAGTACACAATGATGTTATATTAAACATTGATAAAGGCAAAGTAACTGCACTCACCTTGCTTGATCTATCTGCCGCCTTTGCTACCATTGATCACAACACTCTTGTCAAACGTTTATCAATTTGATATGGCATATCTGGCACAGCGCTGACCTAGTTTTCTTCATATCTAACCAATAGACATCAATGTATAAAGATAGATAATTACTTTTCAACCTCACTCTCCACTTCATGTGGCATTCCCCTTTATTCCGTTATTGGGCCTTTGCTTTTCACTCTCTACACTACGCCACTCAGCTCTGTAATCCAAAGTCATAACTTGGATCATCACCTTTATGCAGATGACACACAGATCTACGACCGATACAAGTCACTCTCTAAACCGACTCAACGATTGTCTCCAAGATGTTTTCTCACGGATGACCGATAGCAAATTAAAATTAAATGCAAACAAAACTGAATTCCTCATCATTGGTTTGGTACTCCAATGCAGCGAGGTAAACTTAATGATATTTTTCCAACATGCATCCTGAGTCAAAATATCACACCAGCAGCATCAATACTGAATCTAGGTGTGACCTTTGATTGCGACTTCAATTTCAGACAACACATATCCCAAACGTGCCGTTGCTGTTTTTATCATATCCGTGATCTTTGCCGCATTCGCCGACATATGTCGTTTTCTGTCGCTAAGACTATCGCAACCAGGGTTCGCACGGATCCCCGAAAACCCTTAAAAACTCTTGAATTTTGAAATTACGTTCAAGGGTACCCAAAAACCCTTGATTATCACACGTTTTCAGAATAAACCCTTTAAAATGCATGTTTTTGTTTTAAAAGTGCAATTAAGCTATTATATCTCAGCCGTATCGTTGTAATATAAATTATTTAATAAGTGCGAAAGTAAATGTGCGATTAAAATTCAACGTCGGAACGGCAAAACTAAAACGCGATTGGCAAAGTACGAGGAGTGAGTCCAAGTGACCAAGAATTATATTCATAATTATCCACTAGATGGTGCCATAAGTACCGGACATACGGGTATTAAGTTTTCATTTTGGAAAGCGACAAACGCGTGTTCGTTGGAAATATTATCGGTCGATTTGAATTTGCGTTATGATGTCTCCCGAGAAAGGTAAATGTAAATTTAAAGATGAATGGTTGACAACCGCGGAATACAAAGAATGGGTGTGTCGAGACCCGACGGGAGACGTTCGTTCTGCGCAACATCGGGAACGGAGGTCGATACAGCCTGGACAGTCATGTTAAAAGTGCGACGCACAAGAACAACGTGTCCGCGAAACACATTTCGCAACTGCGCCGCATGCTGGCTACACCAGAACAGGTTTGTCATATTTAAGTTATGTTGCTTAGGATACTTATCAAAATGTTCCTATCTACAACATTAAATTGAACAGTTCACTGCCATTGCACAGTTGCATTGCCATACTGGTACCATGCTAACTGAGTTGGTCATACCTACTATTAAAAATATAAATAGTATTAATACTTTTAAATTGTATTATAATTTACTAGAATTTTAAAATTAAAACATGTATATTTTTTTGACCTGACGTTTTTAGTCATTGACTTTATACGTTCTGTTCTAAATTAATTTAAATTAGTGATTTCTGGCATTTTGTAAGGACTGCAAAATGGCCAAAGCTAAATCAAATTATCACACAAACATGGTCACGCATAACTCTGATAACTCACGTCAGCTATGGAACTGCATAAATCATATTTTACACAGACGGCCGCCTCCATCTCTACCTAGTCATGTGTCAGTCAAATCTCTGTGTGACATTTCAAAGATAAAATAAGTCTTATACGTTCTGCTTTTCCATGTCACACTTTAAGTACTGTAAATGTGGATTCCCCACAAGTAAATTATCCACTTGTATTGTCTAAGCCAGCCACAGTTGATGAAGTGAGGAAAATAATAACGTCCTCCCCAAATAAGTCATGCGATCTCGATCCATTACCAACCATACTACTAAAAGCATGTCTTGACTCTTTACTTGGTACAATAACGAATATCATAAATTTATCACTGAGTTCGGATAAATTCCCTGATGATTTTAAACACGCGCATGTAAATCCTGTTCTCAAGAAGACTTCTCTGCCAAACGATGATTTCAAAAATTATAGGCCAATTTCTAATCTTAGCTTTATTTCCAAGATACTTGAGAAAGTCGTAGCAAGCCGTCTAAGGTGTCACATCAGCTCAACTTGTTTATCCAGTGTGCTCCAATCAGCATACAAACAATTTCGTTCTACAGAGACTGCTCTCCTAAAAGTACACAATGATGTTATATTAAACATTGATAAAGGCAAAGTAACTGCACTCACCTTGCTTGATCTATCTGCCGCCTTTGCTACCATTGATCACAACACTCTTGTCAAACGTTTATCAATGTGGTATGGCATATCTGGCACAGCGCTGACCTAGTTTTCTTCATATCTAACCAATAGACATCAATGTATAAATATAGATAATTACTTTTCAACCTCACTCTCCACTTCATGTGGCATTCCCCTTTATTCCGTTATTGGGCCTTTGCTTTTCACTCTCTACACTACGCCACTCAGCTCTGTAATCCAAAGTCATAACTTGGATCATCACCTTTATGCAGATGACACACAGATCTACGACCGATACAAGTCACTCTCTAAACCGACTCAACGATTGTCTCCAAGATGTTTTCTCACGGATGACCGATAGCAAATTAAAATTAAATGCAAACAAAACTGAATTCCTCATCATTGGTTTGGTACTCCAATGCAGCGAGGTAAACTTAATGACTTTTTTCCAACCTGCATCCTGAGTCAAAATATCACACCAGCAGCATCAATACTGAATCTAGGTGTGACCTTTGATTGCGACTTCAATTTCAGACAACACATATCCCAAACGTGCCGTTGCTGTTTTTATCATATCCGTGATCTTTGCCGCATTCGCCGACATATGTCGCTTTCTGTCGCTAAGACTATCGCAACCAGGGTTCGCACGGATCCCCGAAAACCCTTAAAAACTCTTGAATTTTGAAATTACGTTCAAGGGTACCCAAAAACCCTTGATTATGACACGTTTTCAGAATAAACCCTGTAAAATGCATGTTTTTGTTTTAAAAGTGCAATTAAGCTATTATATCTCAGCCGTATCGTTGTAATATAAATTATTTAATAAGTGCGAAAGTAAATGTGCGATTAAAATTCAACGTCGGAACGGCAAAACTAAAACGCGATTGGCAAAGTACGAGGAGTGAGTCCAAGTGACCAAGAATTATATTAATAATTATCCACTAGATGGTGCCATAAGTACCGGTCATACGGGTATTAAGTTTTCATTTTGGAAAGCGACAAACGCGTGTTCGTTGGAAATATTATCGGTCGATTTGAATTTGCGTTATGATGGCTCCCGAGAAAGGAAAATGTAAATTTAAAGATGAATGGTTGACAACCGCGGAATACAAAGAATGGGTGTGTCGAGACCCGACGGGAGACGTTCGTTCTGCGCAACATCGGGAACGGAGGTCGATACAGCCTGGACAGTCATGTTAAAAGTGCGACGCACAAGAACAACGTGTCCGCGAAACACATTTCGCAACTGCGCCGCATGCTGGCTACACCAGAACAGGTTTGTCATATTTAAGTTATGTTGCTTAGGATACTTATCAAAATGTTCCTATCTACAACATTAATTTGAACAGTTCACTGCCATTGCACAGTTGCATTGCCATACTGGTACCATGCTAACTGAGTTGGTCATACCTACTATTAAAAATGTAAATAGTATTAATACTTTTAAATTGTATTATAATTTACTAGAATTTTAAAATTAAGACACGTATATTTTTTTTACCTGACGTTTTTAGTCATTGACTTTATACGTTCTGTTCTAAATTAATTTAAATTAGTGATTTCTGGCATTTTGTAAGGACTGCAAAATGGCCAAAGCTAAATCAAATTATCACACAAACATGGTCACGAATAACTCTGATAACCCACGTCAGCTATGGAACTGCATAAATCATATTTTACACAGACGGCCGCCTCCATCTCTACCTAGTCATGTGTCAGTCAAATCTCTGTGTGACATTTCAAAGATAAAATAAGTCTTATACGTTCTGCTTTTCCATGTCACACTTTAAGTACTGTAAATGTGGACTCCCCACAAGTAAATTATCCACTTGTATTGTCTGAGCCAGCCACAGTTGATGAAGTGAGGAAAATAATAACGTCCTCCCCAAATAAGTCATGCGATCTCGATCCATTACCAACCATACTACTAAAAGCATGTCTTGACTCTTTACTTGGTACAATAACGAATATCATAAATTTATCACTGAGTTCGGATAAATTCCCTGATGATTTTAAACACGCGCATGTAAATCCTGTTCTCAAGAAGACTTCTCTGCCAAACGATGATTTCAAAAATTATAGGCCAATTTCTAATCTTAGCTTTATTTCCAAGATACTTGAGAAAGTCGTAGCAAGCCGTCTAAGGTGTCACATCAGCTCAACTTGTTTATCCAGTGTGCTCCAATCAGCATACAAACAATTTCGTTCTACAGAGACTGCTCTTCTAAAAGTACACAATGATGTTATATTAAACATTGATAAAGGCAAAGTAACTGCACTCACCTTGCTTGATCTATCTGCCGCCTTTGCTACCATTGATTACAACACTCTTGTCAAACGTTTATCAATGTGGTATGGCATATCTGGCACAGCGCTGACCTAGTTTTCTTCATATCTAACCAATAGACATCAATGTATAAAGATAGATAATTACCTTTCAACCTCACTCTCCACTTCATGTGGCATTCCCCTTTATTCCGTTATTGGGCCTTTGCTTTTCACTCTCTACACTACGCCACTCAGCTCTGTAATCCAAAATCATAACTTGGATCATCACCTTTATACAGATGAAACACAGATCTACGACCGATACAAGTCACTCTCTAAACCAACTCAACGATTGTCTCCAAGATGTTTTCTCACGGATGACCGATAGCAAATTAAAATTAAATGCAAACAAAACTGAATTCCTCATCATTGGTTTGGTACTCCAATGCAGCGAGGTAAACTTAATGACTTTTTTCCAACATGCATCCTGAGTCAAAATATCACACCAGCAGCACCAATACTGAATCTAGGTGTGACCTTTGATTGCGACTTCAATTTCAGACAACACATATCCCAAACGTGCCTTTGCTGTTTTTATCATATCCGTGATCTTTGCCGCATTCGCCGACATATGTCGCTTTCTGTCGCTAACACAATCGCAACCAGGGTTCGCACGGATCCCCGAAAACCCTTAAAAACTCTTGAATTTTGAAATTACGTTCAAGGGTACCCAAAAACCCTTGATTATGACACGTTTTCAGAATAAACCCTTTAAAATGCATGTTTTTTTTTTTAAAGTGCAATTAAGCTATTATATCTCAGCCGTATCGTTGTAATATAAATTATTTAATAAGTGCGAAAGTAAATGTGCGATTAAAATTCAACGTCGGAATGGCAAAACTAAAACGCGATTGGCAAAGTACGAGGAGTGAGTCCAAGTGACCAAGAATTATATTAATAATTATCCACTAGATGGTGCCATAAGTACCGGTCATACGGGTATTAAGTTTTCATTTTGGAAAGCGACAAACGCGTGTTCGTTGGAAATATTATCGGTCGATTTGAATTTGCGTTATGATGGCTCCCGAGAAAGGAAAATGTAAATTTAAAGATGAATGGTTGACAACCGCGGAATACAAAGAATGGGTGTGTCGAGACCCGACGGGAGACGTTCGTTCTGCGCAACATCGGGAACGGAGGTCGATACAGCCTGGACAGTCATGTTAAAAGTGCGACGCACAAGAACAACGTGTCCGCGAAACACATTTCGCAACTGCGCCGCATGCTGGCTACACCAGAACAGGTTTGTCATATTTAAGTTATGTTGCTTAGGATACTTATCAAAATGTTCCTATCTACAACATTAAATTGAACAGTTCACTGCCATTGCACAGTTGCATTGCCATACTGGTACCATGCTAACTGAGTTGGTCATACCTACTATTAAAAATATAAATAGTATTAATACTTTTAAATTGTATTATAATTTACCAGAATTTTAAAATTAAAACATGTATATTTTTTTGACCTGACGTTTTTAGTCATTGACTTTATACGTTCTGTTCTAAATTAATTTAAATTAGTGATTTATAGCATTTTGTAAGGACTGCAAAATGGCCAAAGCTAAATCAAATTATCACACAAACATGGTCACGAATAACTCTGATAACCCACGTCAGCTATGGAACTGCATAAATCATATTTTACACAGACGGCCGCCTCCATCTCTACCTAGTCATGTGTCAGTCAAATCTCTGTGTGACATTTCAAAGATAAAATAAGTCTTATACGTTCTGCTTTTCCATGTCACACTTTAAGTACTCTAAATGTGGACTCCCCACAAGTAAATTATCCACTTGTATTGTCTGAGCCAGCCACAGTTGATGAAGTGAGGAAAATAATAACGTCCTCCCCAAATAAGTCATGCGATCTCGATCCATTACCAACCATACTACTAAAAGCATGTCTTGACTCTTTACTTGGTACAATAACGAATTTCATAAATTTATCACTGAGTTCGGATAAATTCCCTGATGATTTTAAACACGCGCATGTAAATCCTGTTCTCAAGAAGACTTCTCTGCCAAACGATGATTTCAAAAATTATAGGCCAATTTATAATCTTAGCTTTATTTCCAAGATACTTGAGAAAGTCGTAGCAAGCCGTCTAATGTGTCTCATCAGCTCAACTTGTTTATCCAGTGTGCTCCAATCAGCATACAAACAATTTCGTTCTACAGAGACTGCTCTCCTAAAAGTACACAATGATGTTATATTAAACATTGATAAAGGCAAAGTAACTGCACTTACCTTGTCTGCCGCCTTTGCTACCATTGATCACAACACTCTTGTCAAACGTTTATCAATGTGGTATGGCATATCTGGCACAGCGCTGACCTAGTTTTCTCCATATCTAACCAATAGACATCAATGTATAAAGATAAATAATTACTTTTCAACCTCACTCTCCACTTCATGTGGCATTCCCCAGGGTTCCGTTATTGGGCCTTTGCTTTTCACTCTCTACACTACGCCACTCAGCTCTGTAATCCAAAGTCATAACTTGGATCATCACCTTTATGCAGATGACACACAGATCTACGCCCGATACAAGTCACTCTCTAAACCGACTCAACGATTGTCTCCAAGATGTGTTCTCATGTATGACCGATAACAAATTAAAATTAAATGCAGACAAAACTGAATTCCTCATCATTGGTACTCCAATGCAGCGAGGTAAACTTAATGACTTTTTTCGAACATGCATCCTGAGTCAAAATGTCACACCAGCAACATCAGTACGGAATCTAGGAGTGACCTTTGATTGCAACTTTAATTTCAGACAACACATATCCCAAACGTGCCGTTGCTGTTTTTGTCATATCCGTGATCTTTGCTGCATTCGCCGACATATGTCGCTTTCTGTCGCTAAGACTAGCGCAATTCGCAACAGCTCTTGTTATCAGTATATTATATTATTGCAATTCCCTCCTTCATAATATTGCTATCAAGGATATTGCAAAACTACAACGCGTCCAAAATTGTTTAGCAAGGAACTCGATTCTCCCGCTCAGTGCCACTTCTAAAATCACTGCATTGGCTCCCCGTGCGATATCGAATTATGTATAAGATCTGCACAATCAGCTACCAAGCCCTTTAATCCAAACAACATAGTTATTTACACTCAATGCTCACACCAGCTAGACAAGCCAGACAACTTCGGTCGTCTAGTTCGAAGTTGCTATCTGTTCCTAGAGTTAAGACAAAGGCTGGAACTCGAGCTTTTTCAGTTGCCGCGCCAACTATATGGAATTCGCGTCCCCTTAATGTTAAATCAGAAGAAAATATTGTTACATTTCGTCGTCACCTCAAAACCTATCTTTTCAATATCGCCTATCCTCCCTAGCTTCCTAGCACATCCATCCATTTGTTGACGACTGTCGCCTATCACACGAGTACGAGAATGCTTAATCCTTTGGTTTTGGTGCGCCACTGAACTCGGATTGTCTGAGGATATTGGCGCGTAAGAAGTTGTTTATTATGATTATTATAGTATCGCCCACGCGAATTGATTGCTGTTAACTTTTGCACTTTTGCTAGTCGTCGGCTTTCTTCCAGTCTTCAATGTGTCATGTAGTTCTAGATTATTTCCAGCATATCTATGCCTTTGTTCACGCGGGCGTGATACCAATCAAAGTAAACCCAAGTAAAATAATAATAATAACCGTCAAATTCCCGGTGGAAGGCATGCATTCCTCAGAGCCAGAGCTGAGGCTAAGTCTGTCCGAGGTTCAGTTCCTGCTGACACAATTCCAAAACTAGAAAGTTAACTAACTACCCAACGTATATAACATCAGATCCTGCAATATGAAATGGTGCAAGATTGTCATTTAGGTACTGAATACTCAATACTAACCTTCTTGCGATCTGACTTCACTTGGCAGCGCGCTCGACGGAGAATGTGCGGCGTTTCGACGGATGTGGTCTGTAACTAAATATTGTGGGCATTGCTCCAAGCTTCAAAACCCGACGTCGCCGACGTTTCGACGGGTCTTGTCCCATTAACTGATGAAGTACATCCATTTCGAAACACGTTTCTTCAAAATGAGCCGAACAGAGTACTGTACAGCGTATGCCGTAACATGTGTTGACAACATTGCTTACGTCATGGGAACACTGTGATCAAAATAATGCTGCTCGTTTATTGGTTGCTTTTGGTCAAGCCGCCGCGTCATCAGAAAGATGGCAGCCTTCGTGTCATAGAAAATTTCATTCGAATTTTCCACTTTGAGGTAATATTACCAGTACTCCACTGACGTTAAAAATCTGATTATAGTTGGAAATAGTTAGTTTACATTAACTCTTTTAGGTGCGTACCACCAAACATTTCCCTTATGTTTCCCTTTAAACTATTAGTTTGTCCATAGCAAGTTTATTGTTTACTTTAGGTTGGCATAGTTCCTGACTGTTCTTTGATGACTACAGCAGAGAAGTAGTCGGCAAGTATATTTCCTTTTTGTCCATCTTCATTTTTTGTTTGAGATTTTGGGTTTTGTGGTCTTTGTTCAGTTCCCCAATTCCTTGTTTCATTGTAGTTTTTCATTCATAATATTCCAAAAGACTTTGTTTTTTTTGTCTGAGATGCTAAGTTTCGTTCAAACTCCTTTCTAAGCTTTCTGGTTAAAGCTCGGATTTTAGTTCTGCTTTTACAATACTCTAGATATGTTGTATTAATATGTTGTTGTTCTCACCCACACAATAACTATTCCATTCTTTCGTTTTATTTGTGTTGTTCAAAAGCATGTTTTCTGCTGAATATACATGTCTGAAGTATGTTTGTTCTGGAGGCAGCAATACATTGTTTATATTTCATTTAAGACTATACGGTTGATGAAATTGGTTTTGATAAAATCTATACATTCGCCCATTTCCTTTGAGACTATTGCAGTTTATTGTTCACCAATAAAGTAATAAATACAAAATAAGAGCAGTGAATTTCGTCGGCCAGTTTATGTCAGCAACATATGGCGTGTTGGCAGACGTCTGAGGAGTATATAATTTTATGCATATGCAACATCGCTAGAGAGTAATAAATATGTTAGTTTAGTTGTTTGCTGTAGATTTCACGTTATTATCATCGGTAGTTAGCATTGTCGCGTAGAGTAAGTCCGATAGGCTTTCGTATTCCTCCACTTCCTCCGCTTCCTCATCTTCCTCCTCTTCCTCATCTTCCTCTTCCTCACGTTGTAAGAATGCAAACATTCCCTTTTGGGCAGATTTAATTGTCGCAGCGCCGATCGTTTTCCTCCTTGTCTTGCCACCGTATGAAGAACTACAATAACAGTGTGTTTTGTTGACGCAACAAACAAACTTATTCAATCAAGTACATTGTTAGAATACCATCGTTGTTGTAGCTAACCTCTTCAAGAAAATCGATCGTCTCGCCGACGGGCATCGACATCGCGCATTTCCAATAAGGTGTTGCTAAAACGTGAACACCAGTCATTTTTGTGACACATGAACCGGCTCATCGAACTAAACAGTTTCCGGCTCATGGGTGCTTCATCACAAATCCACATACAAATACAAAAATAGACAAACTGTTTCAGCTATTTACAGAACATGCATCCTTAGTCGTTCGCATAGAAACGTTAACATCAGCAATGACAGTATGGTGGTCTAATAACCCATCTGAAACAGTAGGTGAAAGTAAACAGACTAGTTGGAATCAAGTGGCTGACAAGGCTGTTTAATGTATGCTTAACAGCAGGAGAGATACCAGCAGAGTGGTGAAGATGAGTGATTGTGCCAATATGGAAGGGGAAAGGGTACATCCATAAGAACAGATGATGGATTGTTTGCCATCAGACAAATTATCGAGAAGAAGAGATAATTTAAAAAGGATGTAGCATTCGGTTTTGTAGACCTGGAAAAGGCATTTGACACCGTTCCGAGAAGACTCGCATTTGCAGTCATAAGATGGATGGAGGTGGGAGAAGCAGCAGTCAGAATGGTGGAGGAAATGTACATGGAGACAACAGCGGTAGTGAGAGTCGAAGGAGAAATTTGGAGTGGTAGCAGGACATAGACAAGGAAGTGCCTTGATTCCTCTGCTTTTCATTATGGTGATGAATCTGATCAGTGAAAAGATATCGGAGCAGGAAGAACTTAAAAAGATACTGTACGCAGACTTTTTTGTAGTGGTGGCTTATAACAAAGAGGAACTACAGAAACCATTGCAAGAATGGAGTAACACCTTCAGAAAACACGGCCTCCGAATGAATCTGAAAAGGACTGGAGTAAAGTGGATTGGTGAACATGAGGTAGATCTGCACGTAGTTGTTGACGGAAAGACCATTAAACAAGTGAACAGCTTTGTGTACCTGGGCGGTACAGTGTGCGAAGATGGAAGGAATAGTAAAGCAATACAGAGGAGGGTGCAAGCAGGAGCAGCAGCATGGAAGAGGGTAAAAGTGGGACAGAAAACTGAAGAAACAACTGAAAGGAAAAGTGTTGGAAGCTTGCGTTGTACCAGCCTGTATATATGGGTTGGGAACACTGGCACTGACAGAGAGACAGGATGAGAAACTACAGGTCGCAGAAAACAACCGGGTCATAATAATAAGTTGAATAACGCAAGAGGATAGAAGGAAGATGAAGGAATTGAGAAAGGAGATTGGAATGAAAAACACCAAAGGAGGAAAATAGCCGGAAACAGAATGAGATGGGCGGGACATGTACAAAGAATGGGTGAAGACAGGCTGCCGAAAAGAAGGTGGAAAATAGAAGATGGGTGGCAGAAGAGGGAGAGTAAGACCAAGGCTGAAATGGAACGACAGCATAACACGATACCTGGGGAGGGCTGGCATGAACAGTCATGAATGGATGGCCATTGAGGACGAGATAGAGAGAGAGAGAGGTGGAAAGAATTGAGAAGAAAAGTAGAAGAAGCTACCAAATGACGTGGACCCCACTCCACAAGGGCGCAAGGGGAAGAAGAAGCGTAGTGTAAACGGTTTGTGTCTATAAATATGCATGTGTCCATCACAATTGTAGGTATTTGTAGGTGTCTTAGTGCCGTCTGATTTTGTGACGGACATCATGTTGTTCACCTCGTGTCAGACATATTGCTTAGTTATGGACTGATTAGTGAATATTTACCGAATTAAACCGTGGTGAATGCATGTGCTTGTGAGCTTTCATTATGGTGACTAATAATTGCACTGGTAGTCACAGTTGTTTTTGCTGAATTTGTGTGACGGACATCATGCCTACTGTGATTATGATGACAATTTTCTATGATATATAACCCGTGCCTGTATAATATGTAGACAACATCGTATGAACTGATTACTATGCTTTTAAGAATGCTACTTTGTGTTTGCTAGTTTTATTGGTATTGGTCTTCGGGCTAAAACAATGCCGGGAAATTAAGGAACCTGACAGGGAAGAGATTCATGCAAAGCGCTAAAACATTAAGAACATCAATGAAGATACATTTTTATTCCAGTGCTAAGTAGCAGTCAACAAGAATGACACCATGAAGTATGTAGCTGTTACTTAATGAAGTGACAAGCAGGCCAGAACGCAGATGAACGATGCTGAAGTAAATAGGGAATGGAGAAGGCGACACACTGCTAACGTTGCTAATGCGAAAATACTAGAAGTTTTAGCTCAGGTTATCCCATGCCAACGTTCCAGTTAATTACAACGTCAGACGGTAGCAGTCGTCCCATGCACAAGCATTATCAGCAATTTAGCTTCCTCAACTGCGCCAACCTACGTGTTGGTCACCAAAAAGCACAGACGTTGTGCGCCAGCCATCTATTAAAAAAATACCCATTATGTTCGTCACGTTTATATGGTCCGTTTTGCTGTTGTTATAAATATATCGAGCTCGAGGTATACCTGTATAGATATGGATAGCCTTAATGTACAAGACTTAAATATAAACATCAATGATGTTGCGATACAGAGGATGGCAAGTGGAATTGTCAGCAAAAAGTGCAAAACACATTAATAATGCAATGTTAAAAATTAAATTTGAGGCAAATTGCACCTACATCCGAAGCCTGGAATTGTATATCATTTTGTGAATTGTTTTACGGATTGTTTATATTTGTATGTATAATTGATACAATTCCAAATAAAACCTACTACTACTACTACTACTACTACTACGCCAGCCACTGTTCGATCAGTATACAGTGCACAATTTTAATGGGTTTTTTTTATAAAAGAGCCTGGTAAAGTAATCTTTGAGTTGATATAATTATCATAATATAATGTGGACTATGTTTTATGGTATGGCTGACAAACGAAATATGATTTGGCGCACGACGTCCGTCACATGCAGAACAATTGCAACATATTTGCATTACAAAAGATGCATCAGTTGTGGTTGTTATTGGTTATGCAATGAATTGCCGTATTTGTATGCGTGGATAGTTCCTCTGTCAGGAACATGTGGACATGAGTGTGTTAGAAAACATTTTTATTTTGTCATCAAAAATTGGAATGGGAACATTTTCCGTGGTCTGGCCCATATATATATATATGCTTACTTTAAATATACTTGTACTCGGCCGCTACACGCTTTCTATTCAGTGTTAAAATACAACAAATATGTACGTTATCACTTTCTGTATCTTCACTTACGCCATTCCGGTCCATGATTTGTAAACGGCAACAGCAGCGGCAACGATAAATGCGAGGCTACCCACACCAATAGCACTCCCAGCCAAGGCTCCCATCTCTGCAGAAACAATCAACCGAAAGTGCAATGAATGGACCTGCGTAGGACGTTCAAACTAGAGTGTCGAAAAGTCTGACTAAACACACTTTGACAGTCAACATTTGGGAATATAAATCGGCTCGACTTCATGAAATATTTGAATTATAAAAACGTTCTTTGTTTTTTTAAAAAGACCAGAATAACGAAAGTAGTAAGGTAGGTCCATTACGATAAACGCATCTGTTACTGGGTGGAAGAATCCGTTAAGATGGAATAACGTCACTTCCGTTGGAAGTTCAAAGGTCAGCGGTTAAGTAGCGCCCTATGGTAGATATGTGATGAACTAAATAGGTCATTCCGTGCCTTCTTTTTATTAACCGATTTACTATATAAATAGGTCGATGACGTCATGAAATAGGTCAATGATGTCATTATCTTTGTCATTGCACATGTGCATTGGTGTCTTTTTTCTAACTGTAACCCTTAAATTCGCTACCCTAGTGTTTAAATTATAAACAATAATTCGATGACGTCATGAAATATGCCATTACGCATGCGTACTGATGACTGTTTCCGACGGCGGCAACTTGGTGTAACTATCAGGTCTCATATGTAGTAGCTTCTCCTTTCGAGTAAATGGTGAACTATGAAATAGGGTCAATCAGCACCACCTTTTGATTAAACGATGAACAAGGGCGACGATGTCGTGGAATAGGTCATTGCGCATGCGTAATGTTTATTTAAGGTCTCATTTAAATTCGCTTCCCTAATGTTTCGTTCCTACAGTAGCGAATAAATGAGTTACCCTAATGTGTTGAGTTATTAAAATAGTTCGATGCGTCATGAAATATACAGTTACTTCCATTTGTTTCCCATTTTAGTCCATTGGCGTGGTAACTTCCTAACATTTTGGAGTTTCAACGTGTTAGCAGGGTAAATATCCTTATTTTAGTACTTTAGTTTAGTACATCGCCGAGGTAATTTGATAGCATTTTAGTGTTTCAGCGCGGCAGACTGGTAATATTTTCGTATTTTAGTGCGTCAACGTGGTAACTTCGTAACATATTTAACAGTTTAGCGTTTCAGCGCGGTAAACTTGTAACGTTTTCAAATCTGAACATGTTAGCCTAGTAACTTCGTGGCATCTTAGTCCATCACCGAGGTAACTTCTTATAATTTTAGCGTATCAACGCGTGAACCTCGTAAATTCTTGCCAGCTTAGTGCGTCACCGAGGTAAATTCTTAACATTTATGGTTTCAACACGGTAGATTTGTACAACTTTCTTACACGTGGGTGTCGTAAATTATTGCCAGCTTGGTGCATCACTGAGTTAACTTCTTAACATTTTATGGTTTCAACACGGTAGACTTGTACAACATTCTTACTTTAACACGTGGGTCTCATAACTTTATGTCATTATAGTGCATCATCAAGGTAACTTCTTAACATTTTAGCATTTCAGTGTGTTAGCGGGGTAACATTTTCATATTTTAGTGCATCAGCGTGGTAAATCACAACATTTTAGTGTTTCAGCGCGGTAGCCTTGTAACATTTTCATACTTTAATGCGTCAACGTGGTAACTTCTTAACATTTTAGCGTCTCAGCGTGTTAGCGTGGTAAACTTTTCATATTTTAGTGCATCAGCTTGGTAAATCACAATATTTTCGCATTTCATCGCGGAAGCCTTGCAAATTTTTATACTTTATTGCATCAACACGGTAACGTCTTAAGATTTTAGAATGTCTGCGTATTGGGATAACATTGTTTATAGTGCTTCAGACGTGTGGCATCGTAACAATTTAGCGTTTCACCGTGGTAGCCTTTAAAAATATATTTACTTTAATGCGTCAACGCAGTAACTTCGTAACATGTTATTGTTTTAGTGCATTAGTATTGAATTTTTTATTTTAGTACATGAGTATTATAACTTTTTGGTAACGTTTTCGTATGTTAGTAAGTCATTGTGGTAACTTCTTAACATTTTATCGTTTCAACGTTTTAGCGTTTTACTATTTTAATGCATCAGCGAGGTAACTTCGGAACATTTTATCACTTGACTTACTAACAGTGCTATGTCGTCATGTTACGTGTCAACGGTGACTTATATTACGAATTTGTCTTGGTTACAAGATAACGCATATATGTCATGTTTTGGTCTTGTATATATGTCATGTTTTCACCTTTTGCATGAAGCAATAATGCAAGTGAACGTGTGAACTAACCTCGTGTCTATTAAGACGACAGTTGTGTACGGAAGATATATAGTTCAACAATGTTCTGCATAACTACGGAAGAAAAGAAATACATCCAGTATATACAACGATTTCACCATCTATGTACGCCTTGGTAAGCTTTTCCATTTCGACGCTCCAGACTGTGGTGACGCTGACGGGTTAGTCTCTGGGTTATAGGTTGGAGGCCGCTGCTAGAGACGGGGATGTTTGGCTTGTCGCACAGGATCTGCCTCTGGACCAGAGGCGGGGACGTCTCGCTAGTCGCACGGGGCGCTGTTGTTCGGGTCAGAGTAGAGCCGCTGTATAGACAGACTAGCTTCATCCCGGAAAAACCTGATCAGCAATTGTCAACAATCTGTTGTCGTTCGTTAATTACATCGTCGTAGATTTAATAAAACTTAACTGTCGCCAGGCGGGAGGGGATGCAGTGGACGGCACTGCCGACACATACGGACAATGCCAGCTTTGTCCTCGTTGACGTCTGAATATTATTGGCTTGATGGCTTACATGTAATGTCACACGCAGTTTCATAAAGTTGCACTGAGAGCAGAGTTGGTACACATACTATATTGCGTGTGGCATCAAGAGCATGTAGTAAAATAAAGAAGTTTGGTATGCAATGTTAACATACTTTCAATCTTTGTTCACATACCTCCATCACCATGGTAACAGCGTAACATTTGAGCGTTTAAGAGAGTTAGTTGGGTATAATTTTCACATTTAATGCATCAGCGTGGTAATATCAACATTTTAGTTTAGCGTTGCAACAAGTTAGCGGTGTAAAATTTTCCTATTTTAGTATGTGATCGTCATAACTTCATAACATTTTAGCGTATAATTGCGATAGCCTTGTAACATTTTCGTATTTTAACGTGTCAACGTGGTAAATTCGTAATATGTTAGTGTTTTAGGGCGTTAGTGTTGTAGCATTTTAATATTTTAGTACAGGAGTGTAATAACTTCTTAACCTTTTTATTGTTTCATCGCGTTAGAATGGTTACGTTGCCATATTTTTGTAATGCATCGTGGTAACTTTTAACATTTTAGTGTCTCAGCATGGTAACCTTGTATTTTAGCAAGTCAGCGTCATAACTTCTTAACATTTTAGCTTTTCAGCGCGGTAGACTTGTAACGTTTTCATAGTTTAACAACGCGGTATCTTCGTAATACTGTTAGCATTTCAGCGTGGTAGAGTGGTAGTGTTTTTGTATTTCAGTGTATTATCAAGGTCATTTTTGAACTTGTTAATTTTTCAGCGCTGTAACGTTGCATCATTTTCGTAATTTAGTGCGTCAACGCAGTAAATTCATAACACTTTTAACGTTTCATCACGTTAGAGTGGTAGTATTTTATTGCATCACCGAGGTAATTTCTTAACATTTTAGCATTTAAGCGCGGTAACCTTGTACTATTTTCGTATGTTTGTGCGTCAATGTGGTAACTTCATAACATATTTAGTGTTTTAGAGCGGTAATCTTGTATTTTAAATATTTTAATATATGAGTGTAATTACTTCTTAACTCTTCATCGTTTCATCACGTTAGAGTGGTAACGTTTCCGTATTTTAATTAGTCATCGTGGTAACTTCTTAACATTTTAGCTTTGCAGCGTGGTAACCTTGTAATATTTTCATACTATAATGCGTCAAAGCGGTAACATTTTAATATTTCAGTGTTTCATCATATTAGAGTGGTAGCGTTTTCGTATATTAGTATATGAACGTGGTAACTTCCTAACATTTTAGCCATTCGACACTGTAGACGTCGTTAGTTCTTAACATTTCAGTGCATGAGCGTGGTAAAAAGAATAATATATAATGCATAATACATAATACACAATTGATGATATAATGCATAGATGTGGAATTAACTCCCTATCGCTTTACAATCATCTGAGACTATAGATACCTTTCGTAAAAAACTGAAGATCTATTTATTTGAAATGGCATTTCCACCTTAACCTTCGGTGGTCCCTTCATCTAATGACGACTCTTGCTTGTCCATGTTAACGATTTTGCCCAACGATCCTTGGGTCTTGTGACTCTGAGCTCAGATTCCTGTGAATTTAGGCGCTATAGAAGTTTAATCTATAGAGGAAGGAAAACTTTGATTCCAAATCTGGGCAGACCTGATTAGCCTTGGCTGGCAGTGGAGAATGAACACTCTGATGATTTCAAGAGCATAGACGCTGAGCAGTGGACACGTCCAGTGAACCTGCATGGGATGGAATAAGACGCTCCCGCCCCAACGAGTCTACCACCTATGGTTAAAAGGCGGATGTCTTCCTCGATGAAATCAACGGCCTTGGCGGAAGGACTCTAGGAAGAGTTCAATGACCACATGTTCGGGATCAAAGAGTGCCACATCTTCTGGTGGATACCGGCTGTGATCAACTAGCCTGGAGAGAGGTGGGCTCTGCCCAAGAAACACCATGATCATGAAAACCAGTTCAATTCACATACCAGATCGGTCGAAACCCGGGTCAACATTGACCACGCCTTCCGCCTTCCGCCTTACACCAGGTCGGAGGTGATAAGTATGCTACTGATGCCCCTACCAAGAAGGTCCGTGGAAGAGACACTATCACCATCGGCACATGGAACGTCAGGTCAGTGAGAGCTGCAGGGCAACTGAAAAAAGTCACACATGAGATGGAGAGATATCGATGGAAACGGCTTGGACTTTGACGAAACATCAACCGAAGGACACACGGTTTACTTCAGTGGCAATAAGGACAAACAGGAACATGGCGTTGGGATTCTTGCAGACAAATACATCGTGAACACTGTCATGGGTTGTCGTCCTGTCTCCAACAGGCTCATCACCATCTGCGTGAGGGCAACTCCCTTTAACACCACAGTCATACACGTTTACATCCCAACATCTGACTACGACGATAGTGAAGTGGAAGATTTATATGGCCAAATTCAAGATATGATTGAAGAAACACCAAAGAAAGACAATGTAATTGTACAAGGAGATTGGAATGATAAAGTGGGAGTGGATACGCAGACCAAATGGGAAGACACTTGCGAACCTTTCTGCAATGCTGAAACAAATGAGAGAGGGTACAGGCTCCTTGAGTTTGCAAAATACAACGAACTATTACTGGCCATAGATATAAATAGAATACGCTAGTTGAACAAGATCGCTAAGCGTCTATCAGTTGACACATGATTCAGTGACGGCTGCATGGGCCAGTGACAGCCATGCTGCTGTACGGCAATAAGTCACTGCAGTCCCAATGCCTATACAGCTCAGCACCAAGTTTTCATCATAATATATCATGCTAACTATTAACTGACTTCAGTTAGTCAGTTTTGTAACTGTACAATGGGTTCAGAGAGTTGCCTCACTAATATGCCAGTGTCTGTGACATTTCAATAGGCCTGTAATTGGTACAGAGTCACTCACTGTCTGATGGATGAGTCTTTTTTAGATTACCGAGTAGTAGTGGAGAATGAGTGCAAACTGCTTGATTTGTTGGTTGTACTTTCTATTCCTTGTCGACCCTCGGCTGTTGGATAGTTGGTTACGAAATATGTGTTGGGCCATCCCACCAAAGTTATTTCGTAGCAGTGCCAGCTTATCTTCCTCAATTAGCTTCTGTTCTCCAATGGACTTGAGAAGGTCTGTCATTTTGTTTATCTTCTGCTGCTTCCACCTAACCTTCTGAGTCAAGGTGTTTATTTTCCTCTTTAATTTTGCCATTTTCTGAACCGTCTTTGAAGATAATGGCTGGTCTCGCGAGATGTAACTATGTTCTATATTTAATCTCCTTGCTACTTTGGTTGGACTTGGAACATCCTGATCTTCCACAACAGTACTAATGT
The DNA here is from genome assembly GCA_020002185.1 of Paraescarpia echinospica. Classification (NCBI taxonomy): domain Eukaryota; kingdom Metazoa; phylum Annelida; class Polychaeta; order Sabellida; family Siboglinidae; genus Paraescarpia; species Paraescarpia echinospica. Next base: position 13,836,873 of record CM034531.1, read on the forward strand.
GACTACTGCCTCCAGATGCTTCAGCAGGAAGCTTTCTAGCGTTTCTAGGTTGGCGTAAGCTTAGGTTGCAGGTGGGAAGGGGAACTGAAAATTAAGGGAACTGCCGAATCATGGAGTCTTCTTCTGATCTTGTTGGGATCAACCACAAAACATTTCACTTCAAAATGATCACTACATAGAAAGTTGTTCGTTGTTCGTGTCCATTCTTTTCTCCTGATTGCTTCAATCCACGCAGCTCGGCATTCTTTCTTTCTTTTCGTCTGGAGATCTACAGTGGGCAGTATCCATTATCAGTAATTATTGGTCGTAATATATTATCCCTTTAAGCTTTTGTATTAATTCAAAACGTGTCGACCATGCTAAGACTCTGCACAATTATATTATTAAATAACGTTTTGGTATATATGGTAATTCAACCAATTTAAGTTATATATTGTCAATTTGCAAATGATTGTAATGTTTTTAAAACTGTTAATTTTCTGAATTAATGGCAATGAGGCATGTTCGTGCAAACTATTACCTAAGCTATATTGTGTAATTGAGGATTCTCACATGTGGAAAGAGATGCGAGATCTTGTCTTCTGTCGGTTGGTACAGTTCTAAGCCACACAGGAAATAACCATATTTGATGTTTCACCATAACTATTGTAACCAGCAAGCCTCCAAATGTTGTCGAGAGTTAAAACTAGAAACACGTTGCTCACGCTAGTATGAGCCACTCAATTGTTCACGGTGTAGGTTAATGCAACTGGGATATTGACCTCAGATTAAACTCATTTCCAGGTCACAACCAAATGAATAAGCTGGGGCCCCCATTAATTAATCATCAGTCACTTTGTCAAGGAAGCACATGACAAATCTCCAGATCACTACCCCTATCCAACCCAAATATGGTGGCTGGTGGCCTACCCCATAAATTAGTCATGAGATACCTTATCTAGCGAGCACAGTATCACATATCCAAGTTAAAATTTCCTATGCTATACATTTATTACATGTTATACACATTGTCAAACAAGTCTATGCAGTACGCCATGTTCCTGCCGTACAATTGGATGGCAGCCAGCGGTCCACAGCAGCGTCACTGCATCGAGCCAGCTTATCACTCTATTCTGTAGGGGAATGATTAATGATGTAACTCTATATTAATGGCTAACATATTTGGTCCACACAAGGCACCCAGAAGATGGACCTGGCACAGCCTAGAGAGAAAAGATCACAATCAGATCGACTATATCTTAGTAAAACAGCGCTTTCGCACAGGCTTGCCAGGACACGAAGCTTTCCAGGAGCATATATCGGAAACGATCATGACTTGTTGATGACAACCTTCCACATCCGCCTGAACAGGCTGAGCAAGGCAAATTACATAATAATCAAATTTGACATCGAGAAACTTAAGGATCTTGATGTAACAGAATCATTCAATGGAATGATAGGTGGGCAATTTGCACCCCTTACCATCCGTTATATCAAAGACATTGACCTGAACTTGCTGACCATCACCAACAAAAAAATAGTGACGAACGCAGCAAGAAAGATCCACAGCAAACATCGTAAGACAAAGAAACCATGGGTTACAGCAGATCACCTTGATCTCTGTGACAAAAGAAGAGAACTGAAAAAAAGAAAACGTGATCCCGAAAGAGCAGCAAAATAGAGAGAAGTCAAGAGGAATATCATACAAAATGTGAGAAGAGCAAAAGATGAGTGGACAGCAGAACGATCCTGTGACATTGAAGACAGTGTGAGCAAGAACAACAGCAAGAAGGCCTACCGAGTTGTGAAAGACCTGACATCAGTGAAGAAAGAGATAATCACCACCATCCAAGCCAAATCAGGGGAATGCCATACAGAAGAACAACATATTCTCAACCTCTTCGTGAGGAAGTGGGAGGCTGCAGTGAAATCTCTGATGAAAGGAAAGTCGGCTGGAACTGACAACATACCAGCAGAACTGATTCAAGCTGGGGGAGAAGCCTTGATTACCACCACCACAACAACCTGCAACAAGATCTGGCAGACAGGAGGATGGTCCATCCCATGGACCCAGTCACTGATCATGACGCTTCCAAAGAAAAGCAAGGTACCTACAGCTGTGCCAAAATTAATTATAGAACTATCAGCCACATCAGTCACCTGAGCAAAGTCATGTTGAAGATCCTATTCAACAGACTCAAACCCTTGGCAGAAAAGATCATCGCAGAAGAACAGGAGGGTTTTCGAACAAAACGGAGCACCAGTGAACATATCTTCAACCTTAGATTCCTATTCGAGAGACACCTTCAACATCAGCAAGCCCTGTCTTCGTAAACTTTAAGAAGGCCTTTGATAAGGTATGGCGGCCCTATGGGTGACCATGAGGAAGCACAACATTGGCTGCAATCTTATCCGAACCATTGAACACAAATATGATATCTTCAATGGTAGCACACGAACCTGTTTTACGCAAATCGGTAATACTAATATTGACAATACGGTTAGTATTTCTTTGTTTGTGAAGTGTAAGATTATTAATACGGTTCCGAACGTATGATTTGCAACGGTGTCGCCGAATGAGCTACGCGCCGCGACGATGCAGGCCGTCTACGATGCTGATGACTACCGCTGTCAATCGGAATGCTGGTTTCCTTTGACATGTCGTCATCCACTGACGCTGTCTGCATGTAAACCCGACGATCTGAGTTCCCCACTAAATCCATTGGCGTGTTGACGTCTTTGAAACTACGAGCAAAGGTTTTCCATCCTATCGGTTTAAACGACTTCCGCATTCTCATCACGTCGTTCACGAGATCCACGATGTTATTTCCGGGTACCGCCTTGTTTCTGTACACCATCTCACCAAGATCGTTCCAACTAACAGCACCTTTCATTTTATAGAGGAATCGTCGTGCTTTCTGTTTCATAGCTTTCGGCACGCTGTCAACTTTTTTTTCGTTAGCAGGTTCTACTTTGTTTTCGTCTTTGCTTTGAAATTTGTCGATGGTCACACGCAGGGGTTCCTGCATTCGCGCGTCGGAAAGATCGTTGCACCGGCTATACAATACAACTTTCCCCTCTCGTCTATATCGCTTCGTTCTAATATGTCGCGCATTTCGTCGTCGAGTCGTCTCAAGACATTTTCGATAGGATTGGTAGTAGCACGTTCCGGTTGAATGTACTCCAAACTACGGAGATCGACCAGGGCCATTTTCTTTGTATGTTTCATTGTCACTTGAGATGGAAATAGGAATGTCGAGCTTGTCGCTGGTAGTTCTTGACGATAATCCTCAGCGACTGAAGGCAATGTGCCATTTCCAGTTATCCCGACGTGTGAAATACCTATTGCATTGTGATCACTGGAAGGGTGCTAAGGAGGGTGATGGCGTGGGCTTGTTGGCAGCCAGTAGAATAATCGATAAGCTCAAGGTGTAGGTGTTTATTGTTCAAATAAAAAAAAACGAACTGAACCGCGATATGAATTTTATGCACTAAAATTCTCGCAAGCGGCTTAAATCAGCAGCAGAAGTTCCATCATCGAGGTGAATAAAGGCTTGCAGTACCTATATATATTAAAGTGTGTTGACTGAATTGCAAGTATATCATCTCCTCCTCCTCAATTTTAGCGTTTCAACGCATTATATTTGTAACACTTTAATAGAATTTACGATGTTCACGCGTTCATACGCTAAAAGTTCACTACGCTGGCACGACATTACGACACATACTCGTTAAAATAAGAATGTTGTAAACGTCTATAATGTTGGTCAGGTAAATTTTTGCTAAGTTATGTCGGTAAAGTATCCTTCTTGGATCTAGCTAATCTAAGTTCGGTTCATGGAATTTGTTGGTCTAAGTTTAGTACATGGAACTCGCTTGTGTAAGTTTGGTTCGTGCAACTCGCTGGTCTACGTTTGGTAAAGTTCGGTTCGTGTAAGTCATTGGTCTAAGTTTGCTTCATGGAACTCGCTAGTCTAAGTTGGGTTCGTGGAATTCACTGGTATAAGTTTGGTTCGTGGAACTCGTTGGTCTAAGTTTGGTTCTTTGAATTCGCTAGTCTACGTTTGTTTAGGAGTAAATTGAGAGAGAGAGAGTGAGCCAGTGAGTTGAGTGAGTTGAATGAGTGAGTAAGAACGCTGTAGAAGTCTACAGTGTTGGTCAGCAAATGTTTTACAAAGTTACCTCGGCAATGTATTAAGCTGGCAAGAACTTACAACACATACGCGTTAAAGTAAGACAGCTGTACTCTTAACTCTTTGGTAAGGAAGTGTCCAACAAAATCAAGCGCGATTGATCCACTTCTTACCTCACCCGTGAATGCCAACATTGACATTCGTACGCCGACATTAGCTACAATCATCAGCCTGTCTCTCGAGTCAGGGAACGTGCCTGCCAACTTCAAACATGCTGAACAACTATCGGCCAATATTGAACTTGTCATTTGTTTCAAAGTTACTGGAGCGCCACGTAGCAGTCCAACTTCGCCAGCATCTAAACAACCACAATAACAATGTGATGGACATTTGCCAAAGTGCGTACATACAACATCACAGCACTGAGACAGCACTCGTGCGCATTCAGAATTACCATCTCCTTTTCCTTGACAAAAAGGAAACGTGTGCTGACAGTGCTGCTCGGTATGAGTACCGCGTTTAATACTTTTGACCACTCGATTTTAATCAACCAGCTGCGCGGCATAGGCATTGAAGGCATTGCACGGAAATGGCTGGCGTCACACCTGTCGAACCGGACTCAGTCAATGTGTATTAGTGGCCACAACTCACATAGAACATTGATCGAGTCTGGCATCCCATAAGGGTCTGTGCTGTGCTCAATCCTCTTCTCCATTTACACTTTGCTATAGGGTGCTATCTTCAGAAGGCACAAGCTGCAATACCATCTTGATGTCAATGACACCCAACTGTATGTTGACCTGAGTGGAACGCGGAAGGGGGAAGCCACTGATGCAGTTACCTGCATCGGCCGTTGCATCGAAGAAGCGAAGCAGTGGATGTCAGACCACAATCTACTGCTGAACGAGAACAAGACCGAGGCTATTATCACCGTGACACCAAATCGTAAACACCAGCATGACGTTTCGTGTGTTAGTGTATGCTGATGTAACATTGTTCGGTTACCAACTTTTGGATTACAATCGACTCCATACTAACAATGTCGTCACACGTGTCACGTATGTGCAAGTCAGCGTACTACCATCTGGGAATTTCAAAAATAAGACATTGTCTTACTATTGATGCGTGTAAGACGCTAGTCCACGCCCTGGCGACATCGCTCCTGGACTACAGTAACGCGGTCCTATCCGCATCACCGAGGCACTTATGAACAAGTTGCAGATGGTACAGACATCTGCAACTTGTCTGGTCGAACTGCACTGGCTTCCAGTTCGCTGGCGTATCCAGTACATACTGCTGGTGCATGTTTCCACGGCCTTACATGGTCTTGCTCCAATATCTTATAACACCGTGTACGCCCACCCGCAACATCCGATCTGAAAAATTGCCTTAAAACTTACCTATTTAAGTAGGGGTACTTCGAATGAGGAACTGTGCTGTAGGACACTTTTTATAAACATGTATTTAATCAATTAATTTATTATTATTTATTTTTAAGTAAGAAAGTAGTACAAGTCTATAGTGTTGGTCAGCTAAACTTTTATAAGGTTACCTCGGAAATGTAAAGCCATGAAATTACGACGTTCACGCCTTCATACGCTAAAAATTCACTACACTGGCACGAATTTACAACACAGACGCGTTAAAATAAGTCCAGCGTGTTGGTCAGGTAATTTTTTTACGAAATTACCACTGTAACATACGGTTCATGGAACCAGCTACTCTAAGTTTGGTTCATTGAAATCGTTGGTGTAAGTTTAGTTCATGGAACTCGCAACTGTAACTTTGGTTCTTGGAACTCGGTGATCTAAGTTGAGTTCGTGGTACTCGCTAGTCTAAATTTCGTTCGTCCTATCGTAGTACTCCAGTTATACATTAGGGGCGCTATGCCGGAAGTGTTGTCACACCTTACGTCATATAGCTGTAATGGCTGCCTAGACGGTTCTACCATTCGCGGAAGTGTGTAAACGAATATACATCTGGCGTCCGCAGTTGATGGCGTTAGTCTAAATAATTACATTGGTGACCGTTGGGTGGCGCCGGACATCGGCTATGTTTCATGGCTGCGTCAACTGTTCAATGGGTAAACATGTTACTTATACGACCTGGTTTTCCCCAAATTGACACATAAAGTCACTAGGTGGCGCTTCTGGTTAGGTCAATAGGTGAAACTATGTCATGAATGATACGTAAGACTGTAACATTTATACATAAGGGATACAAGTCAATACGTTCAATGATAAGATTTAACAAGATTGCCGTCCAGAGCAATAAGCCCCAGACGGCATGCGGACAAGGAAGCCTTTGGTTTATTGAGAGAACAATTTTCCACCTACATATAACCTGCCATCGCCAGATTGCTGTCAATTTTATTTTTTAACATATTCACACTGCAAGCATTAACACAATCATAAGATAATTTGTTACAGTCATGCACTGTTCTCTGAGAGAATGAGTACTTTCTCATATCCAAACTACACTGTTCCATGACAATTGTTGCATTGTGCACACTGTCATACGGCCTTCTTTCAGTTTGAATAAAATGTTTTTAACAATATCATCATAACCATTCAATATTTTAAAAACTTATATTTGTTCTCCTGAGATCTTTCAGTTCAGGAATCAGCTTAGTTCTCTTCGTTGCACACTTCCCAGCTTATGTATGTCCTTCTTGCAATATGGCTTCCATGCTTGTATACAATATTCCAAATGTGGCCTACCTATTGCTTTGTACACTGGTACAATTAGCTGTTTCTCCTTAGATGTGATATTTCTCTTAATTATTCCTAGCATATGGTTACCCTTTGAAACTTTCATGTCAGCACTAACTGTTTCTCCTTCTCCCTTTCTTTTATAGATTTACCTAATATAGTATCATCCATTAGGTGTTCTTTTTACACATTTCCATGTCCTATGTGGATGCATTTACACTTCCCAAAATTTAATAACATTATCTATTTTTAGTTCATTTCACCAATTTGGCTAGATCATCTTGTAAAGTATCTGCATCTGTTTTTAACTGTTTTGAACACTTTTGTATCGTCTACGAATTTCAGTACTTTGCTTGATACATCATCATCCAAATTATATATATATATATATATGTATATATATCAAGAATAATATAGGTCCCAACACCGACCCCTGTGGCACACCACTCAAAACTGGTTTCCAGTTTGAAATATCCCCCTCTACTATTACTCGTTGTCTTCTGTCTGTCAACCATGTTTGTATCCAACTGATCACACCATCCACTATACTGTGGGTTTTTAGTTTAAGTAACACTATTTGATGTGACACTTCATCAAATGCTTTTTCAAAATCTAAATACACAACATTCACCGGTGACCCAACATCTAACCACTTTGTAATTTCTTCTTACAAACATAACTGATTGGTTAGACAAGATCCAGCATTTAAGAACCCATGTTGAGATTCATTTATTAAATTGTGTATTACAAGGAATTCCACCATGTAGTCTCTAGTAAGCGTTTCTGATAATTTGCATCAAACTGATGTTAAGCTCACTGGTCTGCAATGATGTGTCTTGATCATCGATCCATTTTTTTAAATAATGGTGTAATGTTTGCTTCTTTTCATTCTAGTGGAACGATTCCCTCTTTAAGTGACAAATTAATGAATATAGTAAGTGGTGTATTGATTTTGGACTACAATTTCTTTAAGCAGTTTTGGTGGTATACCGTCAAATCCAGGTGACTTGTTTTCTTTCAACATCTTAACTGTCTTTGATATAATTTTAAGAATAACAAACAACTGCCCTAATTGATTTGATTCATCCTAGTCAAATTTTGTAAATTGTAATGACAGTGAACCTATATCTTGTGGTAACACTAAGCTGAAATACTCGTTCAGGGCATCTGCCATTTGAAACCCATCAGATATACGTTTCCTGTGCTGTTTTCAAGTGGTCTCACCTGATATCGAGCTGTCTGTTTACTCACTACGTAAGTGTAGATACTCTTGCTATCATTGTTTTGTATATCATTCGCCAATTGTAGCTCAAATGTTCGTTTCGATTTTCTAATTTCGGTTGTAGCTAGGTTAAAGGCATCTTTGTAGTTATTATAGTCTTCTATATTTCCAGTGTTTCTGCAAACTCTCCACATAATTTGTTTGTGAGCAATCTTTCGTATAACTTCTTTTGATAGGTGTTTCTTCCTAGATCGTTTCCCTTGTTTTTTTATGGGGACAAATCTTTCAATAATGTCATCAATCTCATCTTTCAAAATGGTCCAACATACAGTTGCTGTCTCGTCCTTCAGTAAGTTAGTCCAATCTATGTGTGTTCTACATTTCTCATCTGTTTATATTTGCCTTTGTTAAAATTTCTCCTCCACCGCTTATTTACCATTATTCCCTGATTGTACTTTTATACTAAAATGGATATGGTTATGATCTCTAGATCCCAACGGTTCATGTATTTTAACATTATCAACTAATCCGTTTTGAGAAGAGAACACTAAATCCAACACATTACCAACTCTGGTTGGTTCCAAAACATGTTGGGTATGTCTTGTATTAGAAATAGAAACTGTTGGTTATCACCTCCAGCACTCTCTAATGATTTTTACAGAATATGTCCGTGATTAAAATCTACCATTATGACACATTCCCCTTTACTTATCTCTTTTACAGCATTGAGTAGTTTTATATCATCCTCTTGTCGTATGTTAGGACTACAATAAACTAGGTATATTGTTAATGTTGAGTTTCTGGTAACTACGTTGCACCAAATAGCTTCCTCGCAATCTGTTTCCCTTTTCATTTGTATTCCATATGCCTGTATAGAGTTTTTAATGTATATAATGACTCCGCCTCCACTTCTCTCTTGTCTGTCCTTTCTAAACATGACTTAACCTGATAGAGGAAATTCAGCACCTTCATTTTCCTATGATTCTGTGATGCCTATTATATCGGGGACTATATCCGCTATCATCATATCAAAATCGCTTCTCTTATTTACTATGCTTCTGGCATTTAAGCATACACACCTAAGTTCATTGTTAAGGATGTTTGTTTAACCTTTCCTTGTAGATTTGCCTATACCATATCTTTGAGATGGCTCAGCACATCCCACTGCGAATGTAGTCTAAATACTCAACTGGGCCTGTACCTTCACCTATGCAACTAATTAACTCGCTTCCTAGAACTGCTGCGCCTTATCCTGTCAGATGTAGCCCATCAATCATAAACATATCTTTTCTCCCTACAAAGCTTGACCACATGTCTACGAAGCCGACTCCTTCCTCCATACATAATTTCAGTACCAGTGTGTTGATGGTCATTCTTCTCCAATTCTTGCAGTATTGTCCTGTGCCACCCATTATCAGCAGTATACTCGATAACACGATCTGTCCAATGCGTGCCTCTTTTAGGGTGCATACCAGTCTCCTACACTTATCAATGATGCCCGTCGTACCTTCCTTCTCAGCATTATTGATGCCCACGTGCACTAGAGTATATCCCCGTTGCCATTACCCATGCCCTGGCCTACTCTTTCTGTAACATCCTCTATCTTTGTAATTTCCCATGCCCACTCGCAGTTTCCTCTCTTTCCCCTTAACTACTGCATCTGCATAACTCTTGCCTTCCTTCTGTTGTATGTTGCAGCTCCTCAACACCGACCTGTTTACCTTTCTTTTGCTGAACACTCTGTCTTCTTTCATCTGACGTCTTCTCAGTGTTTTGTTTCAGTCTTACCAACTGCCTCTGTGGTATCTACCTCATCACCACCTGTATCGATGTCGCTTCTCTCCTCGTTCTCTACAGTCTGACCACCTGTTGATCTATCCCCACTGACTCGTTTTCTTGTCCTCTGCTGGACACTTTTCCTCCGTCCCTTTGTCTTCTTCTCATTTCTTTGTTTCTTCACACCTGTCACCTTCCCTCCTCTCAGTCTCCTTTCTTCAGTCTCCCTGTCACAACACTGCTCCTTCTGTATCGTAGTATACCCAAATCTCTCGGTGCCACCCCTCTCTGTTCTAACTATTTCCAAGTTGAGTCTCACCTCAATCTCCTTCTCTATATCCGTCAACTTACACAACTCCTTCATCAGACATTCTACCCTCAAACACCCCATTTACCAAAAAGTGAATCAGTCATCTTTGTGCACTGCCCATCACTTTGGACAGCCAGACTACGCAAAACCCACTCTGCTCTGGCAGTTTTGAACTGGGATTCCGCTTACAAGGAGCCATATCATAATTTATTTATATTTAAAATAGTTTTTTATAAAGTCTTTAAAAAGACTTTTCTGTTTAGGGTATAGTTAGTTATATTTGTTAACACTCAATGACACACCGTATCTTACGATGTATTTAAGCTAGACTTAGATTCAAGGTAGTCTTTAGAAAGACTGTTTCCTGTGTACAAATAGGTTTTCAGGTTTTAATTATTCATCTAACTATAACGACTATCTCAACTAACCCTATTCTAGTATCGTTCACGTTACGTTAATTTCGCCAGTGACCTAATTTGTAAACAACATTAACGTCGCCAATTATCGCTCGCAAATCGCCCAATTTTAAACTACACTAGATTACTCTGTCTAGCTAACTAAACCAACAAATATTGCCTAATATGTATCTACAACTACGCTATGTATGCTATACACTCAATAATATCACTTATCTTGATGAACTATCCTTTAATTCTCGCAAATTTTACTGCACCAAATTCAAAACAATTCATCACCGGAAGTTCCCGCCAATGGATGGGCAAACGTGTTATTTATACGAACTGAAACGTAATGTCAATAGTTGGCGCTCCTGCCTAGGCCAGGTCAAACTGTGACATGAATGATGTACAAGACTATAAAATGTATGTATAAAGGATACAAATAAATACGTTCAATGGGAAAATATGTAAATGTTCTAACTGTAAAATTATAGGGCATAATAGATTAGAAGTAACTAATTGACAGTGATTGATTATGACTGACCTCGGTCGATTGTTGCACTGTTCAGGGTTTTCTGAGTTGTTGGTACTTTGTCTATATAGGGAATCTACTCTGACCCAGCTGACGTCGGATAGTATATCAGCTGCTTCTAGTAAAGCAGTCAACCAGAATGTAATCACTGCAGTTGAATTAACGTCCTGAGTCGCGCAATTATGTAATCAAGCAGTTTGTTGGTTTGAACAATACGTGATGGATTTTTGTGGTTGACCGACAATATAATGAACTATATAAATACTGGTACACCCTGTCTGGATTGGCATGATACTCCACAAAGAAGAACGATGAACTTCGATAATCAGTACCCTGTAAGAGAGGACAAGTTTCACACAGACTTTGAAAAAAAGACGGGATCAAGCCTACGTTGTAATATAGATATAGCAGCATAAACTCCTGTCGGTTGTTGTACCGGAATATAGAAAGGCTGAAAAATGGTCCACCTCCTATGCGACATATGAAAAGACACCATATAGCATGCTCAATAACCTATTTAATAGCGTGATTTGACCTATTTTATAGCAGAAAAAAATAAGAGTTATGAATTTAATCAACACGTGTAGTTCACCACCTGTTCACCAGGCAGCGCCACTTGACCCTTGATCTTTGACATAGAAGTGGCGTAGATTGCCTCTTCCTCCGACGCATACGCATTCATCACCTCGATTTCAACCAATATTACTACTTAATCATTCGACCATTTCGATGGAAAAACTAATAATTCAATTTTTGCCTGGTCAGGACCATCACAATACACCAATTTTAACTTCTCTAGTTGTATTTAAAATAAAATACATGTTTGACATAAACAAAATGACAAGAGACTTCTTCATATTATATATTACTATTTTGGAGTACCACATGCTGTCACATTTCTTACTGAATGAAAGTAGCAACAAAATTATCATTGTAGATTTTTTGCTAGACACATAAATTTATAAGTGTGATAGACGCGACACAATAATTGAATGATGTATTTCATCATCCTATATTATAAATACCAGCAAAAATAGATAAGCGAGCGAAAAATGAACAACTCAGAACACGTCTAAAACATGAAATTCTACGGTCGCTAGCACCCTCGCGGCTCGTCCTGTCCCGATGATCTTGGTATCATTTGAAAGGATGCACTTTTGTTATTCTAGCGTCATCTAGATTTCCCGGTAACCGTTTAAAGAACACCGATAAAAGGACCTACAGTCACGCCGTTTTCGGTGTTCTGTACGGTTCCGAACGATGTTGGCGGCGGGTACATAGTATATTAATCTTCCCATTGCGGCGCTGTTTTCCTCATTTGCATAGGTTCAGACATGCGCACTTCATCATTTCTTGACTTCATGTTATAAGCTCCAACCACTTTTAAACCGCGACGAAATTGATGTGCTTTGATTGCAGCGAAACTGATATATCTCTACATCGGCGTGACGTCACAATAACGTACGCCACCCAACGGGTCTAAATTCGTTGCGTTGGTTGGTTGACATACGTGATTGTGACGTCACGCCTACTTCGCGTATGTCATTTTAACAGCTATTTGAAAGTGGGTGGAGCTTATACCATGAAATCATATAGTGGTGCCTCAATCGGTAGATGGTGAACTGTGTCGACGAAACAACATCGTTCGCAGTATCTAAGACACCGGAACAGGCCTCGTTGTAGGTCCGTGTTTAGTTAATTTTAGGAATGATTATCAGGAAACCATTTATATGTTTGAATAGCAGAAAGCTTAAACTTTCAAACGACGTCAATGTTGTTGGGATCCGACGAACAGTAATGGTACTAGCAGTCGTTCAAAAGACGTTTTTGGAACGTGTTTTACAGTTGTTCATTTTTCGCTCGCTTATCTATTTTTGATACCAGGCAATAGGTTATCTTCCATTCATCAGTTTGGTACACTTTAAATCATATACTACAACGTCATATAGGAAACAAATGATTTTGGGAAAGAAAATTTTTCACTTCCAATTTTTACACAATAGCTCCATTTGTTGTGACTTCGCTCACACACACACACACACACACACACACACACACACACACACACACACACACACACACACACACACACACACACACACACACACACACACACACACAGACACGCATGCACACACGAATAAACACACACGCACACATATATTTGATCATGGATAGAAGTGGGAACAAAACAAAACAAATGGAAAAATTGTGGTTCAACAATTAACACAAAAGGAAAAGAAGACAATGCAAACAAGAAATGTATAACAATATACTTACTGTCGCAGTTTTCTCCAGAGTGGGCCAGATCGCATAAGCAGTTGTAAGTCTTATTATTCAGTTCTCGACAAGTACCTCCGTTCATGCATGGAGTGCTCATACACCCAATGTATCCTACATACAGCAAGACATTATGGTGACCGAAGTATATTAATATATATATTCAACATATGAGCAATGATTAAGTGCATGAATATGAGTGCGTTTGTGTGTGTGTGTGCGTGTATACATGCGAGTGCGTGTGTGCATGCGTGTTGTGTGTGTATATGTGTGAGAGCAGAGCATGCGTGCAGTGCGTGTGTGCGTGCGCGTGTATGTGTGCGTGAGTAATGATGACGTTGATTTTGATGATGGAAACAATGACGACGCCGATGATGATGAGAGAGAATAAAATGGCTTTCAACTGAAAGAAATGTCACATGATAAAAAATATAAAAAATACAATAACATCTGTGTGATTTCTCAACAAAAAATATTCAAAATTTTACTTAAGATTTTATAAAATAACATATTTATGCCATTCCAAAATAATCTTAATCAGCGAACGCACGTAATGATCTATGGTCATTCTTCCGTAATTTTTTTAGTATTGTCCTGTGCCAAACATTATTGGCGTATACCCGGTAACACGATCTGTCCAATGCGTGCCTCTTTCATGTCTACTCGCAGTTTCCTCTCTTTTCCCCTTTATTGGACGTTGTTGCCCTGAGGCAACGTACCAATTTTCTAATTTTTGCTTGGTATACTGCCATTTTTGAAAAAAATATAATCAATGCAAAATCAGTGCTTACATATTAAGTTAGTGTAAATAAATATTTAAAGGCCATATCCTGTAAAAAAAATTGCTAATAAGTATAAAAAATATGCATGCATATAAGTGTTCAGTAATATAATGACAATCCCGAAACCACACGTTTGCTGAAACATTTCTAAAATTGACATTAAACGGGACCTGTCCTGGTGCAGGCTTCAAAAAGTCTGTTTTCCGGAAATGCCGCGAGGGGCAGAATCGTGACGTCGGTTGTGGAAAACCTTTCCGGGATCGCAAGCGTTCTCGGCGGCTGGATTTCTTTGGTGGATATTTAAACTGGTATACATTCGTTTACATACAAAAATAGTGAAAATATGTGTTGTTGGAAACTGCAACAATTCGAATCTGACTGGCCATATTGTGCACGAATTTCATAAGATCAAGTTACTCGGCAGAAATGGGAACGTTTTGTTCGAAACGGCAGGTCCGACTGCACCCATGCTACGGCAAGTAGCATTATTTGTGGTTCGCATTTCGTTGCGCCTGACGATTTCGAAGGCTTCGTACAATGGAAGTTGGGTATCATGCGTAAGTTACATATAAAGAAATATGCCGTTCCTTCCTAAAGAACACAACAGAGGCGCCGATGCGTACGCCGACACATACAACACTGACAAGAGCCGTGGCGTCATCTTCGTGGGAAATTCCATCTTCGTCTTCCGAACAATGCGATACTGCCGAGGGACGCCCCCAGAAGCGTGCAAGAACAGATAGCGCCGTACGGAAACTGAATTTAGCGATGGTATGTAAGATTGTCTTGATGTATTATAACTCTTTATCGTATTTATAACGTTTAAGCAACGAACTGTAGAAATAAAATGCATGCAGGCCTAACTTACTGTAGTCAGTGTAGCTCTATACTCGTTGCGAATTTACGCTATCATTTCTTAGAACAGTTTTGTAGTGCCATTCTTCCCTCGTTTTATTCAAGCAAAAACGTTTATGCTACCACACTCTTGCGAGGCACACAACTGGCAGATAGTTTAGCATTCGGAATAAGTCGCATTAATATCCATTGTTGTCGAGCGCTGTTCTACTGAAATGGACGATAAAACGGATGCTGTGGCAATTGTGAGCAGTAGCAGGACCACAACGAAATCTAAAAATACCATACCATTTACTAAATGAAATAAAATAGTGACTACTACTATATTCATTTTTTGTATCTTTTACGATCAGTATTAAGCCAAGCCTACGCAGCTCTTCGCAGTCTGCATAGCCGTAGATTTATACTAAGGCTTTTGAGCGTCATAGGGTACGCCGCTACGGTCAAAACATTCAAATATTTATTTGGGTCAAATAGCACCACAAATACATTTTCCCTTGTTTAAAGTAACCAGAAAATTTGAGATTGAGCTATATTTTCCAAGTTCTGCAATGAATGCATGTTAAAGACAAGTGAGCCCAGCCAGTGTTGTTATATAACAAAGATGCAGCGCTCTCAAGTCAGCGTATTCATTGACTCGGAAAATTGCCACTATTCAAACAATTGTTTGGGAAGCAGTAGCTCACTCACAGCTCAAGACATTCACCTAACTTGAAACAGAATAAACAACAGCCTCGAACCGAGAGGGAATTTTCTTTGATGTTGATCGCAATCCTTCCAGATTCACAGCTAATGCCATAAAAGTATCACACCATGCTAAGGCTGTGTTCAGCCTTTCTCAGTAATAGTACACACATTAACAACCTGACTTTGCATAATTACAGTGAAATACCTAGTAGTTGAGCCATGGTTTGTATTAATGCCAGAACTATTTAACAACTTAGAATTACAATTGATTTTAGTAAGACAGTAACAAAATCTGGTAAAATGTATTTAATCTAACATATATAATTGTTGGTTATGTTGATAGATGTGTCTACAGCCATTTCACATTTACAATATATTTTTGTTTGCGTTTTTAAAATAAACACAATCTTGTACTTTATACAAATAAACTGTAACGTGTAAATAAATCTTATGTGTCTTTGATATTGTGCTGTATTGCCCAAGTTCAGCAAAGAATGCATGGTGAATGCAAGTGAGATCATACAAATCACTGACTCTATGGGAGCATACACAGTACATTAGTGTTCATTTCGGACATGACAACAATTAAATATAACATCCACTGTTTTGTTACAGTGGCTTGAACATGGACTCGATCATGGTTCGGAGACGCTGTCTGCTAAGAAAACGGTTGGGGGTGCAGAGCTTCATGCCTCAACAACCACCCAGTCCCCCAACACGCCAACATGCATCCCGAACAGGAGAGGAAGAAGAAAAGTAATTTGTTGTTCTGTTCATACTCGCAACAACACGAAAGCCACAGTGGCGCAGAAAAATGCATAGACGGAGCATACAATTGCAAGAAAGACAAAAATGGCATATGTTGGTATATAGTGTTTGCTGTTGGATGACACTGGCCAAGACACAGCAGGGGTGTTTGACACAACAGGAGTGTTCACAGGACAAGACAAGGCGGATATCTGTGACAGTAAAGAGTGTTACTTGTGACAGTGACTATGAGGTAAGCTCTAGTGCGAGCACTGACGAGGAAACCATCACTGCTGTGTCCCCTAGCAAACAGAATACCAACTACACACCGCCGCCACCAGATGAAGAAGAAAAATTAATTGTGTTTGAGAGCAAACTCCTGGATCTGTTCAACGTTTGCTCTGTGTGATGTGCCGAGACAAGAGGTGCTGTTTACAAACGAGTGGGAACACTAGTTCATGTGCAGCAACAGTGTTCTTCTTGTGGCTGTACGAGAGACTGGAGCAGCCCACCGTACATGGGCACGATGCCCTCCGGCAACATTTTGCTGTAGGGCGCTGTTTTATTCTCTGGCTCAATGATCAGCAAGGTACTGCGCCTGTTCAAAATCATGAACATCTGCTGCTATGCACGCAGCACCTTCTATCGCCACCAATCTCTGTATGTGGAACCCCTCATTGTCACCGAGTGGCACTCTCACAAAGAAGCCCAGTTCTCTGCTCTCTGAGAATTGGAGGGTGACCTGGTACTGGCATGAGATTGCCGTTCAGACAGTCCCGGTCACTGTGCAAAGTATGGTTCGTACAGCATCATTGAGCAGCGGACAAACAAGGTGCTTGACATTCAGTTAGTACAGTGTAATGTAGTGCCAAACTGCAATGGATGCGAACTGGAGGGACTGAATAGGTCGCTGACACACCTCAAACAAAATCACCTGGTAGTGGACACATGGATTACTGACAGACATCGACAGAATGCGAAGTGGCTCAGAGAACACCAACCCAATGTCACCCACTACTTCGAACATGGCACCTGTCCAAAAACATCTCCTGCAAGTTGGACGGAATTGCGAAACAGAAGGAGTGTGAGGATGTCGCACTCTGGAAACCGTCTATCTTGAACCACCTGTATTGGTGTGCGCCCGTGGTGAACTGGATGAGGAGGGGAGGAACAAGGAGTGGCTGGAGCCAAACACAAAGGCCACCAAACTGCTAAAAGATGTCTTGATGAAGAAATCTCTTCTGAAATACATTGGCAGGATGTCGCCTCGGCATCAGACATCCAGCCTAGAAGCATACCACAGCCTGGTTCTGCATTTTGCCCCCAAGCACACAGGCTACTCCTACGTAAGGATGATGTGTCGCCTATACCTGGCTGGAATGCACTATAATGAGAACAGTGACCGTCTCCAACGTGTGTGCAACGACGGCCAGTTGCAGTACAACATTCGCTTCCCAAAGTTTAAACATGGTGGAGCAACCATCAAACCTTCGTGATTCAATCACAGGAATTCAGGCATCTGTACCTCCACCACTGGCACAGTCCTGCGATCACCCAGACAAACAGGAAGACGTGGCAGCTCATGTCAGTCGATGCAACAAACACAGCAGTGAACAGATAGGGAAACCTGAAGCCAGTGACTGTGTGTCAGTGTACGACACAGCACTGACACATTATTTGTAGAAACAAACTATTACGAAAACAACAGTGAATCAGCAATAAATAACATTGATAACGGTGTGTACGTGTAACAATTACATACACAATTTCATATGTACAAGTAGGTTTCCTACAGAGTTCAGGAATAGTTTTGAAATGAATTACGTGCATGCTGTTATCAGAGAGGCTTGGGCAATTTGTGTTTATTTTCCATATTCTGACACAAACCAAATACTTATGTGTAATATTAATTCATAACAACATTTCAAATTTAGAAGACAAAAATGTTTCAGTGGATATGCATTTTATGTCTGATTATCGTGTACTGCTACTAGTTTAGGTCTGCCAGCTTGAAGTTTACATAATGTCCTGAATCAGATGGAAACGTTTCCATGATCTTGTTGACAGCAAATGCTGGCTGCACCTCTCTGTTATATCGCCCCAGCCATCCGTAGCGCCATCGCACCGGCTGTCTGTAGGCAGTGTATCTGTATTTGCTGAAGAGACAAAATGTAAATAGTAAAAATCACTAGTTATTATTTAATTTATGTTGGCGTTACAAGTTTAATATATTTATACAATGTAGCCACAATTTACATGTCACACCCTCACACACTTCTGGAGACAGATAAATGCTAACCTGACTGTTTAAATGTTGCACTTGCACATACAAATAAAATATTATATAATATATATATTATTTAATAATACATTCAATGCCCTCTATTAAAAAAAAACCTAAAATGACAACATACTCGTACAACGATGGGTTTCCCGGGATCCTTCCAAACTCTTTCCGGTTGTTGGAGTATGCTGCTGCCAATGTATATTCACTCAAACATACATCTTGAAACCCTGGGTGTTGAGTTATACATTCACACTCCTGCCTCCTCTCTGTCACATAGCGGTCCACCATCTGCAGTATTTTCAAATTATCCGTGCAGCAGATGGATTCGCCTTCTGTTGGCATTGCCACACACTGTCTACACTGACACCTATGCCAAAACAGGGAAAGTTATTATTTAATTTGTTTCACCTAAATACTAGAACTACGCAGTCAGAATGTTAATGAACAAGATAATTTCTTAATGAATACATCATTACGTTACGTAACATGGTACATGTATAATATCTTTACTTGAATAATCGGGGAGTCCCCCAGAAAATTGCCATTCTAAATACTGAGTGTAGTAGGCCTTATAAAACATTAATTGTAGTTTGCATACGTGAACAGTACTTCGGGTTCTCTGCTAGTATTTGGCTAGGCCTAGGGTTTGGTTACTGACACAGCGATCACAACGTCAACGGCCAAAGGCCAAACGTCAGTGGCCAGTCTACTTTTAAATTTTAGCACACAACTCGCTGTGTAGGCACTTTTGTAAATAAATGCTGTACAAATACATTCGTACACATGCCAACAAGGAACAAACCATTCTTTGTTGCCTAGACGAGGTGTTTGTTCGCTCTCAATGTTAGTACCCGATGGCGAAGGCGAACCGGTTACCGGCGAATCTGCGCAAATGGGCCCGGACAGTTGTCGGAGCTTCTTCACTGGCTCGTGTCTATACGGTGCCACACCGTGCTGACTAACATCAACATTGTCGATCTCGACAATGTCATCCTCACTGTCACCGAAATATATTTGATCAAACGTTTCGTGATCCACGTCAAAATTTACATCGCTCTCTGAACTAATCGAGTAAGCCGCCATTTGTATAGAGTTGTTTACATGACACCACGCGTCTGCGCAGGCGTGAAGCCGCTGCACTAACTGACGGCGGAACCAAGACTGACGTTAAGTTCCAGCAACAAATGCAAACCCGGCATCGCTCGGGAGTTTCCGTAAAATGGTAAATTTATAGGCTCTTTTTATGTCGTATGCTCATATAAGATATTTAAACATTTTAGCAATATCATCATTTGAAAGGGCATCAACCATTTGTTATTAAGGGATAGAGCACATTTCATCCCAGGATATGGCCATTAATTCATATATTCTTTCTGTGTATGGTCTGTTGGATACAACATCATAACATAGGTGGTGAACATTTTTTTATTTGGAAAAGTTAAAATAATTCATCCAATAAAGGGTTAAATACTGCATCTGCATAACTCTTGCCTTCCTTGTGTTGGCTGTTGCAGCTCCTCAACATCGACGTGTTTACCTTTCTTTTGCTGAACACTCTGTCTTCTTCCATCTGACGTCTTCTCAGTCTTTTGTTTCAGTCTTACTAAGTGCCTCAGTGTATCTACCTCGTCAACACCCGTATCACTGTCGCTTCTCTCCTCGTTCTCTACAGTCTGACCACCTGTTGATATATCCCCATTGACCCGTTTTCTTTTCCTCTGCCGAACTGTTTCCTCCGTCCCTCTGTGTTCTTCTCATTTCCTTGTTCCTTCACACCTGTCACCTTCAATCCTCTAAGTCTCTTTTCTTCAGTCTCCGTGTCACAACTCTGCTCCTTCTCTGTCGTAGTATTCACAACTTTCTCCCTGTCATCCCTCTCTGTTCCATTTATTTCCATGTTGAGTGTCACTTCCATCTCCTACACTATATCCATCAATTTATACACCTCCTTCATCCGACATTCCACCCTCAAAAACCCCATACACCGAAAAGTGAATCCGTCTTCTTTGGTCTCTGCCCATGACTTTGGACAGCAAGACATCGCAAAACCCACGCAGCTCTGGCAGTCGTTGCAAACTAAATGTCATGTTGTCCTGATTTTCCGCTTACAAGGTGCCATATCAGAATTTATTTAATTTCAAAATAGTTTTTATATGGTCTTTAAAAATATATTTTTTTTTTTCTTTTACAGGTTTTAATTACTCATCTAACTATCACGACCATCTCAACTACCCTTTCTACTGTCGTTCACGTTACTTTAACTTCGCCAGTAACCTAATTTGTCAACAACATTAACGTCGCCAATTATCGCTCGCAAATCGCCTAATGTTAAACTACACTAGATTACCCCGCCTAACCTTTAAGAAAACAATATTGCCTTATATGTATCTACAACTGCGCTATGTATGATATACACTCAATAATATCATTTATCTTGAAGAAATATCATTTTATTCTCGCAAATTTTACGGCACCAAATTCAAAACAATTCATCACCGGAAGTTCCCGCAAATGGATGGGCAAAATGTTACCAATACGAACTGACACGTAAAGTCAATAATTGGCGCTCCTGGCTAGGCCAATAGGTCAAACTATGACATGAATGATGTGCAAGACTATAAAATGTATGTATAAAGGATACAAGTAAATACGTTCAATGGGTAAATATGTAAATTTTATAACTGTAAAATTACAGGGCATACTAGATTAGAAGAACTAATTGACAGTGATTGGTTATGATTGACCTCGGTCAAATGTAGCGCTGTTCAGGGTTTTCTGAGTTGTTGCTACTCTGTCTATACAGGGAATCGACTCTGACCTAGCTGAAGACGGTTAGTTTAACAGCTGCTTCTAGTAAAGCAGTCAACCAGAATTTAATAACTGCAGTTGAATTAACGCTCTGAGTCGCGCAATTGTGTAACCAAACAGTTTGACGGTTTGAACAAAACGTGATGGATTTTTGCGCTTGACCGACAATATAGTGAACTATATAAATACTGGTACACCCTGTCTGTATGGTCACAGAGAAGAACGATGTACATCAATAATCAGTACCCGGTAAGAAAGGACAAGTTTAACACAAACTTTGAAAAAAAATTGGATCAAGCCTACGATGCAACATAGATATGTACCGGAATACAGAATGGCTGAAAAATGGTCCACCACCTATGCGACGTATGAAAAGACACAATATAGCATGCGCAATTACCTATTTAATAGCGTCATTTGACCTATTTTATAGCAGAAAAAAATAAGAGTTACTAATTTAAGCAGTACTGTTTCACTAACTATCCACCAGGGGCGATACGTGTAGTTCGCCACGTGTTCGACAGGAGCGCCACTTGACCCTTGACCTTTCACCTAGAAGTGACGTGGTTTGCCTCTTCCTCCGACGCATAACGCATTCATCACCTCGATTTCTACCAATATTACTACTTAATCATTCGACCATTTCGATGGAAAAACTAATAATTATATTTTTGTTTGGTCAGTACCATCACAATACACCAATTTTATCTTCTCTAGTTATATTTAAAATAAAATACATGTTTGATATAAACAAAATGACAAAAGACTTCTTCATATATATTATTCATTTCGAATACCACGTACTGTCACATTTCTTACAGAATTAAAGAAACAAAAAAATTACCATAGTAATTAAATTAAATTGATGATCTATTTCATCATCCTATAATATAAATACCAGGCAGTAAGTTATCTTCCACTCATCAGTTTGTTACACTTTCAACCATATACTACAACGTCATATAGGAAACAAATTTTGGGAAAGAACATTTTCACTACCAATTTTTACACAAGAACTCAATTTGTCGTGACGTCGCTGACACACATATACACGCACATACATATTTGATCGTGGATAGAAGTGGGAACAAAACAAAACAAATTGAAAAATTGCGGTTCAAACATTAACACAAAAGGCAAACGAAAACAATGCAAACAAGAACTGCATAGAAATATATTTACCTTCGCAGTTTTCTCCAGGGTGGACCACGTCGCATAAGCAGTTGTAAGTGTTATTACCCACTCGGCAAGCACCCCCGTTCATGCATGGAGTGCTAATACACCCATTGTATCCTACATACAGCACGACATTATGGTGACTGTCACCTGACGTATATTACTGTATATATTCAAAATATCAACAAGTGAGCAATGATTGAGTGCATGAATATGTATGTGTTTGTGTGTGTGCGTGTGTTCATGTGAGGGCGTGTGTGCATGCGTCCTTGTGTGTTGTGTGTGTGTATATGTGTGAGAGCAGAGCATGCGTGCAGTGCGTGCGTATGTGCATGCGCGTGTATGTCTGCGTGAGTAATGATGACGATGATTTTGATGATAGAAACAATGACGACGACGATGATGATCAGAGAAAATAAAATGGCATTCAACTGAAAGAAATGTCACATCATTAACTTTACGATACAAATATTAAAAACACAATAAGATGTGTGATTTCTCAACAGAAAATATTCAACAGTTTATTTAAGATTTTACAAAATGACATATTTATGCCATTCAAAAATAATCTTAATCGTCTAACGCACGTAATGATCTATGGTCATTCTTCCGCAATTCTTGTAGTATTGTCATGTGCCACCCATTATTGGCAGTATACCCGATAACACGATCTATCCAATGCGTGCCTCTTTCAGTGTGCATACCAGTCTCCTATTCTTATCATTGATGGCCGACGTACTTTCCTTCTCAGCAGGATTGGTGCTCACGTGCACTAAAATAGATCCCCGTTGCCATTACCCATGACCTGGTGTACACTTTCTGTGACATCCTCTATATTTGCCCCTGGTAGACATATAGTCATATAGTGCCCCTTGTTTGTAGTCTTTTCAAATTTCCTGATAATAGAATCCGCTATGTATACACGCAGTTTCCCCTCTTTCCCTTAACTAGTGCATCTGCATAACTCTTGCCTTCCTTAAGTTGGCTGTTGCAGCTCCTTAACACAGACCTGGTTACCTTTCTTTTGCTGAACACTCTGTCTTCTTCCATCTGACGTCTTCTCAGTCTTTCGTTTCAGTCTTACCAACTGCCGCTGTGTATATACCTTGTCACCACCTGTACCGCTATCGCTTCTCTCCTCGTTCTCTACAGTCTGACAACCTGTTGATCTATCTCCATTGACCCGTTTTCTTTTCCTCTGCCGAACATTTTCCTCCGGCCCTCTGTCTTCTTCTCATTTCATTGTTCCTTCACACCTGTCACCGTCCCTCCTATCAGTCTCCTTTCTTCAGTCTCACTCTCACAACTCTGCTCCTTCTCCGTCGTAGTATTCACAACTTTCTCCCTGTCATCCCTCTCTGTTCCATCTATTTCCATGTTGAGTGTCACTTCCATCTCCTACACTATATCCGTCAACTTATAAAACTCCTTCATCCGACATTCCACCCTCAAACACCACATACACCAAAAAGTGAATCCGTCTTCTTAGGTCTCTGCCCATGACTTTGGACAGCCAGACAAAACGCAAAACCCACCCAGCTCTGGCAGTTGTAGCAAACTAAGTGTCATTTTGCTCTGATTTTTTCGCTTACAAGGTGCCATATCAGAATTTACTTAATTTCAAAATAGTGTTTATATGGTCTTTAGAAAGACTTTTCTGTTTGTTATTTCAGGTTTTAACTATCCATCTAACTATCAAGACCATCTCAACTAACCCTTTCTATTGTCGTTCACGTTACGTTAACTTCGGCAGTGCCCTAATTTATAAACAACATTAACGTCGCCAATTATCGCTCGCAAATCGCCCAATTTTAAACTACACTAGATTACCCCGTCTAGCTAACTTTTAACAAACTAGTCTTGCCTATTATGTATCCTGGCTAGGCCAATAGATCAAACTATGACATGAATGATGTGCAAGACTATAAAATGTATGTATAAAGGTTACAAGTAAATACGTTCAATGGGTAAATATGTAAATTTTCTAACTGTAAAGTTATAGGACATAATATATTAGAAGTTACCTAATTGACAGTGATTGGTTATGACTGACCTCGGCCGATTGCTGCACTGTTCAGGGTTTTCTGAATTGTTGCTTCTTTGTCTATACAGGGAATCTACTCGGATAGTATAACAGCTGCTTCTAGTAAAGCAGTCAACCAGAATTGAATCACTGCAGTTGAATTAACGTCATGAGTCGCGCAATTATGTAATCAAGCAGTTTGTCGGTTTGAACAATACGTGAAGGATTTTTGCGGTTGACCGACAATATAGTGAACTATATAAAACTGGTACACCCTGTCTGGATGGTCATGATACTCCACAAAGAAGAACGATGAACTTCGATAATCAGTACCCGGTAAGTGAGGACAACTTTCACACAGACTTTGAAAAAAAGATGGGATCAAGCTTACGTTGTAACATAGATATATAGCTGCATAAACTCCTGTCGGTCGTTGTGCCGGAATACATAAAGGCTGAAAAATGGTCCACCACCTATTCGACATATGAAATGACACCATATAGCATGCTCAATGACATATTTAATAGCGTGATTTGACCTATTTTATAGCAGAAAAAAATAAGAGTTACGAATTTAATCAATACTGTTTCACTAACTATCCACCAGGGGCAACACGTGTAGTTCACCACCTGTTCGCCAGGTGGCGCCACTTGACCCTTGATCTTTGACATAGAAGTGACGTAGATTGCCTCTTCCTCCGACGCTTAACGCATTCATCACCTCGATTTCAAACAATCATTCGACCATTTCGATAGAAAAACTAATAATTCTTTTTTTGCCTGGTCAATATCATCACACTACACCAATTTTAACTTCTCTAGTTCTATTTAAAATATAAAATACGTGTTTGATATAAAAAATGACAAAAGACTTCTTGATATATATTATTCATTTGGAATGCAACGTGCTGTCACATTTCTTACTGAATCAAAGAAGCACAAAATTACTATTGTACATTTTTTGCTGGGCACATAGATTTATACGTGTGATAGACGAAACGCAATAAATTATTGATCTATTTCATCATCCTATATTATAAATACCAGGCTATAAATTATCTTCCACTCATCAGTTTGATACACTTTCAACTATGTAGTACAACGTCATATAGGAAATAAATTATTTTGGGAAAGAAAATTGTTCGCTTCCAATTTGTACACAAGAACTCCATTTGTCGTGATGTCTCTAACAAATGGACAAATTGCTTTTCAAACATTAACACAAAGGGCAAACAAAAACAATGCAAACAAGAAATGCACAGAAATATATTTACCGTCGCAGTTTTCTCCAGGGTGGACCAAGTCGCATAAGCAGTTGTAAGTGTTATTACTCAGTTCTCGGCAAGTACCTCCGTTCATGCATGGAGTGCTCAAACACCCACTGTAGACTACATATACCACGACATTATAGTGACTGTTACCCGAAGTATATTAATATATATATTCAACATATGAACAAGTGAGCAGTGATTGAGTGGAAGAATAGGTGTGTTTGTGTGTGTGCGTGTGTGCATGTGAGGGCGTGCGTGTATGCGTCCTTGTGTGTTGTGTGTGTGTATATGTGTGAGAGCAGAGCATGCGTGCAGTGCGTTCGTATGTGTGCGCGAGTAATGATGACGATGATTTTGATAATGGAAATAATGACGACGTCGATGATGATGATGAGAGAGAATAAAATGGCATTCAACTGAACGAAATGTCACATCATTAACTTTATGATAACAAATACTAATAATACAATAAGATGTGTGTGGTTTCTCAACAGAAAATATTCAAAATTTTACTTAAGATTTTATAAAATGACATATTTATGCCATTCCAAAATAATCTTAATCAGCGAACGCACATAATGGTCTATGGTCATTCTTCCGTAATTCTTGTAGTATTGTCCTGTACCAAACATTATGGGCAGTATACCCGATAACACGATCTGTCCAATGATTGCCTGAGTCAGTGTGCAGACCAGTCTCCTATACTTATCATTGATGGCCGACATATCTTCCTTCTCAGCATTATTGGTTCTCACGTGCACTAGAATAGATCCCCGTTGCCATTACCCATGACCTAGGGTACACATTCTGTGAAATCCTCTATCTTTGCTCCTGGTAGACATAGTCATATCCTCCCCTGTTTTGTTGTCTTGTCAAACTTTCTGATAACAGAATCTCCCATTTCTACTCGCAGTATCGTCTCTTTTCCCTTAACTACTGCATCTGCATAACTCTTGCCTTCCTTGTGTTGGCTGTTGCAGCTGCTCAACACCGACCTGTTTACGTTTCTTTTACTGAACACTCTGTCTTCCTCCATCTTACGTCTTGTCAGTCTTATGTTTCAGTCTTATCAACTGCCTCTATGTATCTACCTCGTCACCAACTGTATCGCTGTCGCTTCCCTCGTCGTTCTCTACAGTCTGACAACCTGTTGACCAATCCCCACTGACTCGATTTATTTTCCGCTGCCGACAAAATTTACTCCGTCACTCTGCGTTCTTCTCATTTCCTTGTTCCTTCACACCTGTCACCTTCCCTCCTCTCAGTCTCCTTTCTTCAGTCTCCCTGTCACAACTCTACTCCTTCTCTGTCGTAGTATTCACAACTTTCTCCCTGTCATCCCTCTCTGTTCCACCTATTTCCATGTTGAGTGCCACTTCCATCTCCTACACTATATCCGTCAATTTATAAAACTCCTTCATCCGACATTTCACCCTCAAACACCAAAAAGTGAATCCGTCTTCTTTGGTCTCTGCCCATGACTTTGGACAGCCAGACAAAACGCAAAACCCACCCAGCTCTGGCAGTTGTAGCAAACTAAGTGTCATTTTGCCCTGATTTTTTCGCTTACAAGGTGTCATATCATAATTTATTTAATTTCAAAATAGTTTTTATATGGTCTTTAGAAAGACTTTTCTGTTGGTTATTTCAGGTTTTAATGATTCACCTAACTATCAAGACAATCTCAACTAACCCTTTCTATTGTCGTTCACGTTACGTTAACTTCGCCAGTGACCTAATTTGTAAACAACATTAACGTCGCCAATTATCGCCCGCAAATCGTCTAATTTTAAACTACACTAGTTTATTCCGTCTAGCTAACTCTTAACAAAAAAGCTTGCCTTATATGTATCTACAACTACGATATGTATGCTATACACTCAATAACATCACTTATCGTGATGAAATATGATTTTATTCTCGCAAATTTCACTGCACCAAATTCAAAACAATTCATCACCGGAAGTTCCCGCCAATGGATGGGCAAACATGTTACTAATACAAACTGACACGCAAAGTCAATAATTGGCGCTCATGGCTAGGCCAATAGGTCAAACTATGACATGAATGATGTGTAAGACTATAACATGTATGTATAAAGGATACAAGTAAATACGTTCATTGGGTAAATATGTAAATTTTATAACTGTAAAATTATAAGGCGTAATAGATTAGAAGTTAACTAATTGACAGTGATTGGTTATGATTGACCTCGGTCGATTATTACACTGTTCAGGGTTTTCTGAGTTGTTATACTTTGTCTATACAGGGAATCTATTCTGACCCAGATGACGTCGGATAGTTTAACAGCTGCTTCTAGTAAAGTAATCAACCAGAATTTAATCGCTGCAGTTGAATTAACGTCCTGAGTCGCTCAATTGTGTAATCAAGCAGTTTGCTGGTTTGAACAATACATGATAGATTTTTGCGTTTGACCGACAATATAGTGAACTATATAAATACTGGTACTCTCTGTCTGGGTGGTCATTATACTCTACAAACAAGAACGATGAACATCGATAATCAGTACCCAATAAGAGAAGACAAATTTGACACAAACTTTAAAAAAAGATGGGATCAATCCAACGTTGCAACATAGACATAGCCGGATTAACTCCTGTCGGTTGTTGTACCAGAATACAGAAAGGCTGAAAAATGGTCCACCACCTACGCGACATATGAAAAGAC
This sequence comes from Paraescarpia echinospica, assembly GCA_020002185.1. Lineage (NCBI taxonomy): Eukaryota > Metazoa > Annelida > Polychaeta > Sabellida > Siboglinidae > Paraescarpia > Paraescarpia echinospica. The sequence continues at coordinate 13,865,537 of CM034531.1, forward strand.
ACCATATAGCATATGCAATGACGTAATTAATAGCGTCATTTTACCTATTTTATAGCAGAAAAAAAGAGGTACAAATATAAACAGTACTGTTTCACTACCTATCCACCTGGGGTGGCGACACGTGTAGTTCACCACCTGTTCGCCAGGGGCGCCACTCGACCCTTGATCTTTGACCTAGAAGTGACGTAGATTGCCTCTTCCTCCGACGCATACGCATTCATCACTTCGATTTCAACCAATACTACTACTTAATCATTCGACCATTTCGATGGAAAAGCTAATAATTCTATTTTTGCCTGGTCAGTACCATCACAATACACCAATTTTAGCTAATCTAGTTCTATTTAAAATAAAATACATGTTTGATATAAACAAAATGACAAGAGACTTCTTCATATTATATATTATTAATTCGGAATAACACGTGCTGTCACATTTCTTACTGAATCAAAGAAGCAACAAAATTACCATTGTAGATTTTTTGCTAGACACATAGATTTATAAGTGTGATAAACGCGACACAATAAATTAATGATATGTTTCTTCATCCTATATTATAAATACCAGGCAATAAGTTTTCTTCCACTCATCAGTTTGTTTTAATCATATACTAAAAGGTCATATAGGAAACAAATTATTTTGGGAAAGAAAATTGTTCACTTGCAATTTTTACACAACCGCTCCATTTGTTGTGACTTCGCTCACACACACACACACACACACATGCACGCACACACACACGAATAAACACACACGCACACATATATTTGATTATGGAAAAATTTTGGTTCAACCAATAACACAAAAGCAAAAGAAAACATTGCAAACAAGAAATGTATAATAATATATTTACTGTCGCAGTGTTTTCCAGTGTGAGTCAGATCGCATAAACAGTTGTAAGAGTTATTACTCAGTACTTGGCAGGTACCTTCGTTCATGCACGGATTGCTCAAACACCCAATGTAACCTACATACAGCACGACATAATGTTGACTGTGACCTAAAGTATATATATTCAACATATCAACAAGTGAGCAATGATTAAGTGATTGACTATGAGTGCGTTTATGTGTGTGTGTGTGTGCGTGTGTGCGTGCGTCCGTGTGTGTTGTGTGTGTGTGTGTGTGAAAGCAGAGCATACTTGCAGTGCGTGCGTATGTGCATGCACGTGTATGTGTGCGTGAGTAATGATGACGATGATTTTGATGATGTGAAAAATGAAGACGTCGATGATTATGAGAGAGAATAAAATGGCATTCAACTGAAAGAAATGTCACATCATTAACTTTACGATAACAAGTATTAAAAATACAATAAGATGTGTGTGATTTCTCAACAAAAAATATTCAAAATTTTATTTAAGTTTTTATAAAATGACATATTTATGCCATTCCAAAATCATCGTAATCAGCGAACGCACGTAATGATCTATGGTCATTCTTCAGTAATTCTTGTAGTATTGTCCTGTGCCAAACATTATTGGCAGTATACCCGATAACACGATCTGTCCAATGCGTACCTTCAGTGTGCAGACCAGTCTCCTATACTTATCATTGATGGCCGACGTACCTTCCTTCTCAGCATTATTGGTTCTCACGTGCACTAGAATACATCCCCGTTGCCATTACCCATGACCTAGCGTACACTTTCTGTGATATCCTCTATCTTTGCTCCTGGTAGACATAGTCATATCCTCCCCTGTTTGATTGTCTTGTCAAACTTCCTGATAACAGAATCTCCCATTTCTACTCGCAGTATCGTCTCTTTTCCCTTAACTACTGCATCTGCATAACTCTTGCCTTCCTTGTGTTGGCTGTTGCAGCTCCTCAACACCGATGTGTTTACCGTTCTTTTGCTGAACACTCTGTCTTCTTCCATCTGACGTCTTCTCAGTGTTTTGTTTCAGTCTTACCAACTGCCTCTATGTATCTACCTCGTCACCAACTGTATCGCTGTAGCTTCTCTCTTCGTTCTCTACAGTCTGACCACCTGTTGACCAATCCCCACTGACCCGATTTATTTTCCTCTGCCGAAAAAAGTTACTCCGTCCCTATGTCTTCTCATTTTCTTGTTCCTACACACATGTTACCTTCCCTCCTCTCAGACTCCTTTCTTCAGTCTCCCTGCCACAACTCTGCTCCTTATGTGTCGTAATATTCCCAACACTCTCCCTGTCATCCCTCTTTGTTTAATCTATTTCCATGTTGAGTGTCACCTCCATCTCCTTCACTATATTCGTAAACTTACACACCTCTTGCATCAGACATTCCACCCTCAAACACCCCATACTCCGAAAAGTGAATCCGTCTTCTTTGGTCTCTGCCCATGACTTTGGACAGCCAGACAACGCAAAACCCACCCAGCTCTGGTAGTCGTTGCAAATTACGTGTCGTTTTGCCGCTTACAATCTGCCATATGATAATTTATTTATATTCAAAATAGTTTTGATATAATCTTTAAAAAAGACTTTTCTGTTTAGGTTATAGTTAGTTATATTTGATAACACTCAATGACACACCGTATCTTATGATGCATCGAAGGTAGGCTTAGAATCAATTAAAGGTAGTCTTTTCAAAGATGCTTACTGTGTACTAATATACACTTAATAAGTTTGTTATTTCAGGTTTTAATTACTCATCTAACTATAACGACTACCTCAACTAATCCTATTCTATTGTTGTTCAAGTTACGTTAACTTCGCCAGTGACCTAATTTGCAAACTGCATTAACGTCGCCAATTATCGCTCGCAAATCGCCTAATTTTAAACTACACTAAATTATACCGTCTAGCTAACTCTTAACAAAAAAGCTTGCCTTATATGTATCTACAACTACGCTATGTATGCTATACACTCAATAATATCACATGAGAAAACAAGATGGCGGGCGTTGTTGTTGCCCTGGTGAAGGCTCCTCAACAGAACACAATTTCTACTCTGTTGAATGGTGATTACCAACCCGGACAGATGTATTAGAACCGTAAAGGTACATGGAGATGTTGCATGTTTAAACCACAAGAAATCTACATGAGAATCAAGGTACATTTTGAGTTTTATATTGTGTGCACTCGACCAGAACATCTACCACTGAACATGTGCTAATGCTGGGTGCAACTGTACCTACTGGATCTGAGAAAATTGCGTAATACCCCTCCACTCAGACAGACCGTGGTGTAAACATGACAACTACACGTGGTAGTGGAAGCAAGCGTGGGTCGTCATCTGGTGGCTCAGTAGCCATTGACAAAGAAGATTTCATCAATGGCATGTTGGCTGCTCTTAGCAGTAAAGAAGTGATTGATAAACTTCAAGCTGCAGTAGTCAATGATTTACGTAAAGAAGTTGCTTACCTGAGATGTGTCATCGAAAAGAAAGATGCGGCAATCGAACAACTTACAAAACGGGTCGATGACTTGGAAATTGCACTAGATGATCGCGAACAATATTCACGGAGAAATTCACTGAGGCTTTTCGGCCTTGTGGAGAACGAAAACGAGGACATAACTAAACGCACAGTAGATGTGTTAAACGAATCTATGCATCCTAAACTGAGTCCGCCCCTCCGGCTGGAGGAGATTGACCGAATCCATCGGACCCAGGGACAAGCCATCGAGACCAGTGCTTGTAAAATTCGCAACTTACGCAAGTCGCCGAAGAATATACAAGACCAGGGTAGGGTTGAATCCCAACCCCCGTAGACCCCGATGGGACGAAACACCAGACAAATCACGCACAGACCAGACGGGCTCAGTTGGCAAGGCAGCTGAAGGCACCAGGACTCAGGTCCTCTTCCTTAACGAGGATCTGACGCAGATCAGGGCCAGGCTACAGTATAACTGCCGAGTGGCAAAGAGGAAGAAACTGATCAATGACTGTTGGGCGTCAGACGGAACTATCCTTATTAAGAACAATGTCAACAAAGTTATCGTTGTCAAATCTGTCAATGAACTAAACGACAATACCAAATAAGGTACGGAATTAACACAGCTCCAGTGCTTTTGTACTTGTATACACTAAGCTACGACTGTATACAGTAAGTTCACCAAATACTTTTTGTTATTGCACAATTTGTTTCTTTTCACAGTGCTTACATAGATTCTATGTTTATATTTCTTCAAGCATAGTTAAATGATGCCTATACATTGTTATATCTGTAAGAAGTATGCTAACAAGAATACTTCCTTAAATTGTATTTTATGTTCTTGTGCTTACCATGCTAAATGTGTACCTTATTTGCAAACTAATGATGTGAAGCTGGTTAATAACTGGCATTGCACTAAATGCATGTCTTCTATTCTGCCATTTAATCACTTTGAAAATGACTATGATTTTCTCAATGTCATCGCTAATGACTGGTTTGATCTTACTAGTATATCGTTTTGTGAGTTACAAAATAAGTTACTTAATCCTTTTGATTTAAATAATAATAGTCATAATTTGCCTATGTATAATAATGATCCAGATCTACACTATTTTAATAATGTGTATGCAACTGTACTAAATAACTGTGACTATTTTGTTGAAGACACTTTTATTAAGAAATTTTCTCAATTGTCATCAATGAACAGCATGTTTTCCTTACTGCACACTAATATTCGAAGTATTGGCAAGCATCTACATGAATTAGACCAATATCTCCAGGTGCTAGATCATAAGTTTTCTGATATTGGTGTTAGTGTAACATGGTGTCAAGACTACAATGTCAACTGTTGTGGATTACCAGGATACAAAGCAGAACATATTTATAGGCATACTAAAACAGGTGGTGGTGTCGCATTGTATGTTAAAGATAATATTGCATACCACACTAGATTAGACATTACTAAATTAAATGAATTCATAGAATGTCAGTTCATAGAGATTCATAAAGATAGTACTGCATATGGTAAAGATATTGTAGTTGGTGTCATATACAGACCACCGAACAATGATATAAATACCTTTATTGATGAACTGTCTAATATACTAGACATTCTCAACAATGAAGACAAAATATGTTATATCATGGGAGACTTTAATATTAATCTTTTTAATTATGAAGAACATGTACCAACATGCAATTTTTTAAACCTGATGTTTTTGCATTCTTATATTCCATTAATAAATAAACCAACACGAGTAACTAATCAATCAGCAACATTGATTGATAACATTTTCACAAATAACCATAAAAACATGTTTCAAGGCATTATGTACACAGACGTATCTGACCACTTCCCAGTATTTCTCATTGATAATAATTGTAAATTAACCAATTATTCTAAATATATAGCAAACAGAAACTTTTCGAGAGCAAACATGGATACATTTTATAATAACACGCAGAACATTGATTGGGAAATTATAACATCCATAAATAATTGTCAAACAGCCTACTCAATATTTATAAACTACTACTTCGAGAATACAATGATTGCTTTCCATTAAAAACAGTCAAACTTAATTACAAGAATAAGAAACCATGGCTAACTACTGGTTTAAAATAAAAGAGAAGAATAGACTATATATTAAATACATAAGACAAAATACAATATATAATGAAACTAAATATAAAGTTTACAAAAGTAAATTGAATGGCTTACTACGGAAATTTGAACGTGAACATTATGCAACTCTCTCTGAAGAAAATAAACATAACCTTAAAAAGTCTTGGTCCTATTAAAAGAAATAATAAATAAGAAACATGAAACCATAACACAGACAAAATTCATTATTAACAAAGTTGAAACATCAGATAAAAAACATATAAGTGAAAGTTTTAATAATTTATATATAAATGTTGGTTCTAACCTAGCAAAAAACATACCACAGAACCAAACAGATCCTATGTCATACATAAAAATCAGTAATATGAAAACAATATATCTTGAACCGGTAACTGAAAATGAGGTATCAGTAATACTAAACTCTCTCAAAGCATCGTCTCCAGGATGGGATGACATTTCCTCTAAAGTAATAAAACAAACATATAATAGTTTTATTAAACCATTGACATACTTATATAACTTATCTATACATACTGGAATATTCCCAGATGAACTAAAAATAGCAAAGGTAATACCTATTTATAAAGCCAAAGAAAAACTTATTGATTAACTACCGGCCAATTTCAATATTACCTACTTTTTTTAAAATATTACAAAGACTAATGTATAACAGATTGTTAAATTTTATTAATAAGCATAATATTTTGTATAAATATCAGTTTGGTTTTCGAAAAAATCACTCTACTAACATGGCACTTATAACCATTGTAGACAAAATATCAGAAGCCTTACAAAACAAACAATTTGTGCTAGGAGTGTTCTTAGATTTATCTAAAGCATTCGATACAGTTGACCATGACATACTCTGTCAGAAACTCCAATGTTATGGTATCCGTGGCTTAGCCAATGATTGGATTAAAAGTTATTTATTTAATAGAAGTCAATATGTGTACTACAATGACACTAGCTCCACGAAGCAAACTATTACTTGTGGTGTACCGCAAGGTTCCATCCTGGGGCCATAGCTTTTTCTATTATATGTCAATGATATTACTAGTGTCTCAGATATTCTTTTTTCCATATTATTTGCTGATGACACTAGTCTGTTTATAAATGGTGATCATTTGGATGATATAACTAACAAAATGAATGTTGAATTTAAAAAAATTCTAATTTGGCTAAATGCCAACAAACTATCTTTAAACATTAATAAGACCCAATACTTGATATTTAAAACACCTAACAGAAAACATACAAAACCAACAACACTTAAAATTAATAATAATGCTATTAAACTGGTATCTTCTACGACATTTCTTGGTGTGACTATTGATAGCAAACTCAACTGGGCTGAACACATTAACAAAGTTAAATGTAAAATTTCTAAAGGTGTTGGCATTCTCCACAAAGCCAGAAGATTATTAACTAGATCATGTTTGGTCACCTTGTATTACTCATTTTTATTCCCTCACTTGATATATTGTATTGAAGTATGGGGAGGTGCATTTGACTCATATTGTTCAAGTATTATTAAGATTCAAAAGAAAGTAGTGAGAATGCTTGTCTCAACTAATAGATTAGCTCATACAAAACCTATCTTTAAATTACTAAATCTATTAACTTTCAGACAATTGTATGTATATTCAATACAAATATTTATGTATAAATACAAGATGGGTCTTTTACCAACAATCTTTGAAAATATGTTTACACTTAATCAAGATGTCCATAGTTATAACACAAGACAATCTGCACAAATTCATATACCCAAGGCTACTTTAGAAATAAGACTTCGTGCTATAAGAAATAAGGGTGCTATTATTTGGAATCATTTCAGCACAACACTTACATTTACGACTTACTCAATAATTAGTTACAAATCTATACTTAAGCAATTTATTTTACACAATGATGTTAATATATAACATAATTTTCAATCACGATTATATATTCTACAACTGCACGCTGTTTTTGTTTTCAATATAATGATATTTACATTGAAATATACCAAAGGGAGTATAACATTATTTAATGTTCTTCCCTTGTGGTCATTATGTTATTATATATGATTTGTCTTCATTTGATTTGTATTGTATTGTAATGAGTTACAATAAATTTGATTTGATGAACTTATCTTTTTATTCTCGCAAATTTTACTGCACCAAATTAAAAACAATTCATTACCGGAAGTTCCCGCCAATGGATGGGCAAACATGTTACTTATTCGAACTAACACGTAAAGTCACTAAGTTGCGCTTCTGGCTAGGCCAATAGGTCAAACTATGACATGAATGACGGGAAAGACTATAAAATGTATGTATAAAGGACACAAATAAATACGTTCAATGGGTAACTGTAAAACTATAGGGCATAGTAGATTAGAAGGGAACTAATTGATAGTGATTCATTATGACTGACATCGGTCGATTGTTGCACTGTTCAGGGTTTTCTGAGTTGGTGCTACTTTGTCTATACAGCGAGTCTACTCTGACCCAGCTGACGTCGGATAATTCTACAGTTGCCTCTTGTAAAACAGTCAACCAGAATTTAATCACTGTAATTGAATTAACGTCCTGAGTCGCGCAATTGTGTAATCAAGCAGTTTGTCGGTTTGAACAATATATGATGGATATTTGCGCTTAACCTACAATATAGTGAACTATATAAATAATGGTACACCCTATCTGGGTGGTCATTATACTACACAAAGAAGAACGTGAACATCGATATTCAATACCCGGTAAGAGAAGACAAGTTGGACACAAACTTTGAAAAAAAGATGTGGTCAAGCCAACGACAACGTTGCAGCATAGATATAGCCGGATTAACTCCTGTGGGTCGTTGTACCGGAATACAGAAAGACTTAAAAATGGTCCACCACCTATGCGACATACAAAACTACACCATTTTGGATGCGCAATGATCTATTTAGTAGCGTCATTTGACATATTTTTATGACAGAAAATAATTTATGTTTTTGCTATGTATTGATACATCTACATATATCAATACATAGCAATAACATAAATTATTTTATGTCATAAAAATATGTCAAATTTAATGAGGCCGCAGTTTGTTTGATGTTGGAATAAAGGAAGATGGATTCAAATATAAAAGGTTGGTAAGGGGACGTATTTTATTGCCAATCAGTATGCACATCAATGCATACCGATAAAATACACTGTACCCGTATATAAGGAATTGTGTACAAGAAAGTGTTGCTGTACAGAAATAAACAATCAGTACAACATATACACAGTGCATCAAACTGCTAATCTACGACATCAAAGGTGAGGGGCTACATGCCACAGGCACTGCTCATAATGAGGAGTGACACCCCCACACAAGGGCAGAAAATAATATGAGGTACACATTTAAGCAGTACTGTTTCACCAACTATCAACCAGTGGACGAATCGTGTAGTTCACCACCTGTTCGTCAGGGGCGCCACTTGACCTTTTACCCGTTTGACCTAGAAGTGACGTGGATTGCATCTTCCTCCGACGCATAACGCATTCATCACCTCGAATTCAAACTATATTATTACTTAATCATTCGACCATTTCGATGGAAAAACTAATCATTGTATTTTTGCCTTGTCAGTACCATCACAATACACCAATAGTAACTTCTCTAGTTCTATTTAAAATAAAATACATCCTTGACATAAACAAAATTACAAGAGACTTCTTCATACATATAATTAATTTGGAATACCACGTGCTGTCACATTTCTTACTGATTCAAAGAAGCAAAAATATTACTATTGTACATTTTGTGATGGACACATAGCTTTACAAGTGTGATAGACGCGACATAATAAATGAATGACTACTCTCACCATCCTATATTATAAATATCAGGCAATAAGTTATCTTCCACTCATCAGTTTGTTTTAACCATATTCTACAAGGTCATATAGGAAACAAATTATTTGGGGAAAGAAATTGTTCACTTACAATTTTTACACAACCGCTTCATTTGTTGTGACTTCGCTCACACACACACACAGATACGCACGCACGCACACACGAATAAACACACACGCACACATATATTTGATCATGGATAGAAGTGGGAACAAAACAAAACAAATGGAAAAATTGTGGTTCAACCATTAACACAAAAGCAAAAGAAAACAATGCAAACAAGAAATGTATAACAATATATTTACTGTCGCAGTGTTTTCCAATGTGAGTCAGATCGCATAAACAGTTGTAAGAGTTACTACTCAGTACTTGGCAGGTACCTTCGTTCATGCATGGATTGCTCAAACACCCAATGTAACCTACATACAGCACGACATAATGGTGACTGTGACCTGAAGTATATTAGTATATATATTCAACATATCAACAAGTGAGCAATGATTAAGTGATTGACTATGAGTGCGTTTATGTGTGTGTGTGTGTGTGCGTGTGTGCGTGCGTTCGTGTGTGTTGTGTGTGTATGTGTGAAAGCTGAGCATACGTGCAGTGTGTGCGTATGTGCATGCACGTGTATGTGTGAGTGAGTAATGATGACGATGATTTTGATGATGGGAACAATGAAGACGTCGATGATGATGAGAGAGAATAAAATGGCATTCAACTGAAAGAAATGTCACATCATTAACTTTATGATAACAAATACTAATAATACAATAAGATGTGTGTGGTTTCTCAACAGAAAATATTCAAAATTTTACTTAAGATTTTATAAAATGACATATTTATGCCATTCCAAAATAATCTTAATCAGCGAACGCACATAATGGTCTATGGTCATTCTTCCGTAATTATTGTAGTATTGTCCTGTACCAAACATTATGGGCAGTATACCCGATAACACGATCTGTCCAATGATTGCCTGAGTCAGTGTGCAGACCAGTCTCCTATACTTATCATTGATGGCCGACATATCTTCCTTCTCAGCATTATTGGTTCTCACGTGCACTAGAATAGATCCCCGTTGCCATTACCCATGACCTAGGGTACACATTCTGTGAAATCCTCTATCTTTGCTCCTGGTAGACATAGTCATATCCTCCCCTGTTTTGTTGTCTTGTCAAACTTTCTGATAACAGAATCTCCCATTTCTACTCGCAGTATCGTCTCTTTTTCCTTAACTACTGCATCTGCATAACTCTTGCCTTCCTTGTGTTGGCTGTTGCAGCTGCTCAACACCGACCTGTTTACGTTTCTTTTATTGAACACTCCGACTTCTTCCATCTGACGTCTTCTCAGTGTTTTGTTTCAGTCTTACCAACTGCCTCTATGTATCTACCTCGTAACCAACTGTATCGCTGTCGCTTCTCACTTCGTTCTCTACAGCCTGGCCACTTGTTGACCAATCCCCAATGACCCGATTTATTTTCCGCTGACGATAAAATTACTTCGTCCCTCTGTCTTCTGCTCATTTCCTTATTCCTACACACCTGTCACCTTCCATTCTCTCAGACTCCTTTCTTCAGTCTCCCTGTCACAACTCTGCTCCTTATGTGTCGTAATATTCCCAACTCTCTCCCTGTCATCCCTCTCTGTTTCATCTATTTCCATGTTGAGTGTCACCTCCATCTCCTTCACTATATAGGTCAACTTACACACCTCCTTCATCAGACATTCCACCCTCAAACACCCCATGCACCGAAAAGTGAATCCGTTTTCTTTGGTCTCTGCTCATGACTTTGGACAGCCGGACAACGCAAAACCCACCAAACTCTGGTAGTCGTTGCAAATTACGTGTCGTTTTGCCGCTTACAATGTGCCATATGATAATATATTTATATTCAAAATAATTTTGATATAATCTTTAAAAAGACATTTCTATTCATTTTGTAGTTAGTTATCTTTGTTAACACACAATGACACATCGTATCTTACGATGTATTCAAGTTAGGCTTAGAATCAATTAAACGTAATCTTTACAAAGACTGCTTACTGTGTATTAATATACACTTAATAAGTTTGTTATTTCAGGTTTTAATTACTCATCTAACTATAACGACTATCTCAACTAACCCTATTCTATTGTTGTTCAAGTTACGTTAACTTCGCCAGTGACCTCATTTGCAAACAACATTAACGTCGCCAATTATCGCTCGCAAATAGGCTAATTTTAAACTACATTAGATTATTCCGTCTACCTAACTCTTAACAAAAAAGCTTGCTTATATGTATCTACAACTACGCTATGTATGCTATACACTCAATAATATCCCTTATTTGATGAACTATCCTTTTATTCTCGCAAATTTTATTGCACCAAATTAAAAACAATTCATTACCGGAAGTTCCCGCCAATGGATGGGCAAACATGTTACTTATACGAACTAACACATAAATTCACTAAGTTGCGCTTCTGGCTAGGCCAATAGGTCAAACTATGACATGAATGACGGGAAAGACTATAAAATGTATGTATAAAGGACACAAATAAATACTTTCAATGGGTAACTGTAAAACTATAGGGCATAGTAGATTAGAAGGGAACTAATTGATAGTGATTCATTATGACTGACATCGGTCGATTGTTGCACTGTTCAGGGTTTTCTGAGTTGTTGGTACTTTGTCTATACAGGGAGTCTACTCTGACCCAGCTGACGTCGGATAATTCTACAGTTGCCTCTTGTAAAACAGTCAACCAGAATTTAATCACTGTAATTGAATTAACGTCCTGAGTCGCGCAATTGTGTAATCAAGCAGTTTGTCGGTTTGAACAATATATGATGGACATTTGCGTTTAACCTACAATATAGTGAACTATATAAATACTGGTACACCCTATCTGGGTGGTCATTATACTACACAAAGAAGAACGTGAACATCGATATTCAATACCCGGTAAGAGAAGACAAGTTGGACACAAACTTTGAAAAAAAGATGTGGTCAAGCCATCGACAACGTTGCAACATAGATACAGCCGGATTAACTCCTGTCGGTCGTTGTACCGGAATACAGAAAGACTTAAAAATGGTCCACCACCTATGCGACATACAAAACTACACCATTTTGGATGCGCAATGATCTATTTAGTAGCGTCATTTGAAATATTTTTATGACAGAAAATAATTTATGTTTTTGCTATGTATTGATATATGTTGATTTAATGTGGCCGCAGCTTGTTTGATGTTGGAATAAAGGAAGATGGATTCATATATAAAAGGTTGGTAAGGGGCCTATTTTATTGCCAATCAGTATACACATCAATGCATACCGATACAATACTCTGTACCCGTATATAAGGAGTTGTGTACAAGAAAGTTTTGCTGTACAGAAACAAACAATCAGTACAATATATACACAGTGCATCAAACTGCTAATCTACGACATCAAAGGTGAGGCACTGCTCATAATGAGGAGTGACAACCCCACACAAGGGCAGAAAATAATGTTTCACCAACTATTCACCAGTGGACGAATTGTGTAGTTCACCACCTGTTCGTCATGGGCGCCACTTGACCTTTTACCTTGACATTTGACCTAGAAGTGACGTGGATTGCAACTTCCTTCCGACGCATGACGCATTCATCACCTCGAATTCAAACTATATTACTACTTAATCATTCGACCATTTCGATGAAAAAACTAATCATTGTATTTTTGCCTTGTCAGTACCATCACAATACACCAATAGTACCTTCTCTAGTTCTATTTAAAATAAAATACATCCTTGACATAAACAAAATTACAAGAGACTTCTTCATACATATAATTAATTTGGAATACCACGTGCTGTCACATTTCTTACTGATTCAAAGAAGCAAAAACATTACTATTGTACATTTTGTGATGGACAAATAGCTTTACAAGTGTGATAGACGCGACATAATAAATGAATGACTACTCTCACCATCCTATATTATAAATATCAGGCAATAAGTTATCTTCCACTCATCAGTTTGTTTTAACCATATTCTACAAGGTCATATAGGAAAAAAATTATTTGGGGAAAGAAATTGTTCACTTACCATTTTTACACAACCGCTTCATTTGTTGTGACTTCGCTCACACACACACACAGATACGCACGCACGCACACACGAATAAACACACACGCACACATATATTTGATCATGGATAGAAGTGGGAACAAAACAAAACAAATGGAAAAATTGTGGTTTAACAATTAACACAAAAGCAAAAGAAAACAATGCAAACAAGAAATGTATAACAATATATTTACTGTCGCAGTGTTCTCCAATGTGAGTCAGATCGCATAAACAGTTGTAAGAGTTACTACTCAGTACTTGGCAGGTACCTTCGTTCATGCATGGATTGCTCAAACACCCAATGTAACCTACATACAGCACGACATAATGGTGACTGTGACCTGAAGTATATTAGTATATATATTCAACATATCAACAAGTGAGCAATGATTAAGTGATTGACTATGAGTGCGTTTATGTGTGTGTGCGTGCGTCCGTGTGTGTTGTGTGTGTATGTGTGAAAGCAGAGCATACGTGCAGTGCGTGCGTATGTGCATGCGTGTGTATGTGTGCATGAGTAATGATGTCGATGGTTTTGATGACGGGAAAAATGAAGACATCGATGATGATGAGAGAGAATAAAATGCCATTCAACTGAAAGAAATGTCACATCATTAACTTTACGATAACAAATATTAAAAATACAATGAGATGTGTGTGATTTCTCAACAGAAAATATTCAAAATGTTACTGAAGATTTTACAAAATGACATATTTATGCCATTCCAAAAAAATCTTAATCAGCGAACGCCCGTAATGATCTATGGTCATTCTTCCGTAATTCTTGTAGTATTGTCTTGTACCAAACATTATTGGCAGTATATTCGATAACACGATCTGTCCAATGCGTGCCTCTTTCAGTGTGCAGACCAGTCTCCTGTAGTTATCACTGATGGCCGACTTACCTTCCTTCTCAGCATTATCGGTTCTCACGTGCACTAGAATAGATCCTCGTTGCCATTACCCATGACCTAGCGTACACTTTCTGTGATATCCTCTACCTTTGCTCCTGGTAGACATAGTCATTTCCTCCCGTTTTATTGTCTTGTCAAACTTCCTCATAACAGAATCTCCCATTTTTACTCGCAGTATCCTCTCTTTTCCCTTAACTACTGCATCTGCATAACTCTTGCCTTCCTTGTGTTGGCTATTGCAGCTGCTCAACACGGACTTGCTTACCTTTCTTTTACTGAACACTCTGTCTTCTTCCATCTGACGTCTTCTCAGTGTTTTGTTTCAGTCTTACCAACTGCCTCTATATATCTACCTCGTAACCAACTGTATCGCTGTCGCTTCTCTCTTCGTTCTCTACAGTCTGACCACTTGTTGACCTATTCCCAATGACCCGATTTATTTTCTGCTGCCGAAAAAATTTACTCCGTCCCTCTGTCTTCTTCTCATTTCCTTGTTCCTACACACATGTCACCTTCCCTCCTCTCAGACTCCTTTCTTCAGTCTCCATGTCACAACTCTGCTCCTTATGTGTCGTAATATTCCCAACTCTCTCCCTCTCATCCCTCTCTGTTTAATCTATTTCCATGTTGAGTGTCACCTCCATCTCCATCACTATATGCGTTAACTTACACACCTCCTTCATCAGACATTCCACCCTCAAACACCCCATATACCGAAAAGTGAATCCGTCTTCTTTGTTCTCTGCCCATGACTTTGGACAGCCAGACAACGCAAAAAAAACCTGCTCTGGTAGTCGTTGCAAATTACGTGTCGTTTTGACGCTTACAATGTGCCATATTATAATTCATTTATAATCAAAATAGTTTTTATATAATCTTTAAAAAACTTTTCTGTTTAGGTTATAGTTAGTTATATTTTTTAACACACAATGACACACCGTATCTTACGATGTATTCAAGTTAGGCTTAGAATCAATTAAAGGTAGTCTTTACAAAGACTGCTTACTGTGTACTAATATACGTTTAATAAGTTTGTTATTTCAGGTTTTAATTACTCATCTAACTATAACGACTATCTCAACTAACCCTATTCTATTGTTGTTCAAGTTACGTTAGCTTCGCCAGTGACCTCATTTGCAAACAACATTAACGTCGCCAATTATCGCTCGCAAATCGGCTAATTTTAAACTACTCTAGATTATTCCGTCTAGCTAACTCTTAACAAAAAAGCTTGCCTTACATGTATCTACAACTACGCTATGTATGCTATACACTCAATAATATCCCTTATTTGATGAACTAATCCTTTTATTCTCGCAAATTTTACTGCACTCTATTTGAAATAAAATACATGCTTGACATAAACAAAATTACAAGAGACTTCTTCATACATATAATTAATTTGGAATACCACGTGCTGTCACATTTCTTACTGAATCAAAGAAGCAAAAACATTACTATTGTAGATTTTGTGATGGACACATAGGTTTACAAGTGTGATAGACGCGACATAATAAATGAATGACTACTTTCACCATCCTATATTATAAATACCAGGCAATAAGTTATCTACCACTGATTAGTTTGGTGCACTTTCAACCATATGCTACAACGTCATATAAGAAACAAATTATTTTTGGAAAGAAAATGTTTCACTTCGAATGTTTACACAAGAGCTCCATTTGCTGTGACTTCGCTGATACACGCACGCACGCACGAACACACGCACACACACACACACACACACATATATTTGATCGTAGATAGAAGTGGGAACACAATAACACAAATGAAAATTTTTGGTTCTTCCATTAAAACAAAAGGCAAAAGAAAACAATGCAAACAAGAAATGTATAATAATATATTTACTTTCGCAGTTTTCTCCAGAATAGGGCAGAACGCATAAGCAGTTGTAAGAGTTACCCAGCACTTGGCAAGTACCTCCGTTAATGCATGGATGGCTCAAACACCCAAGGTATCCTATATACAGCACGGCATAATGGTGACTGTTACCCGGAGTATATTAATATATATATTCAACATATCAACAAGTGAGCAATGATTGAGTGCGTTTGTGTGTGTGTGCGCGTGTGCGTGTGTGTGTGTGAGCATGTGAGTGCGTGCGTGCATGATGACGTTGATGATGATAAGAGCGAATAAAACGGCATTCAACTGAACGAAATGTCGCATCATTAACTTTAAGAAGTAAATATTCAAAATACAATAACATCTGTGTGATTTCTCAACAGAAAATATTCAAAAATGTACTTAGTATTTTACAAAATGTTATAGTGATGCCATTCCAAAATAATATTAATCGGGCTAACGCACGTAATGATCTCTCTTTGTGTTAAGAGCACTTAATAAGATGCAAACACATAAGCGAGATAACCACTTAAATAAAAATAGTTACGTTCACACTTAGGTCCTTCATACATGTTTTGGCAGACACATTTCCCGTACTCTAGACAGTAGCCGTTATTTCTACAAGGGTTGCTCACACATGGGATGTAGTCGACTACAACCATAATGTCGCAAGCTTTCATATTTCTCCACAACAAAATGCATACGTAGTATTCAGAATTTAAAATGAAATAATAGTATGTTTTGTACCTATGAACCTATCAATAAAACTAGCCCTTTGGAACTGCAATTAAGATGTAAACTTTCGGGCAAAGCGCACTCCCACCTACCTCAGCAGATGTTACTTTTATTGGCGCATTCTACCTGTCAAACAACGCAACACGGTGCTAAAACAGCACAACAAAAACTTCAAATCAATTTGAATGTTTTACCCATATTGTTATAACAAATTCTGCCTTAGATGGTTCAATACCAAACTTGTGAAATAACTTACATTTTTTGCCATGACAGGAGGAATTAAAAATGCCTGCCTTAAATCCAATTACGTTATTATGAGGTTGAGAGGTTCACTCCTCTGAAGAGAAGAGAGAGGAGAGGAAGAGAGGGAGGGAGGGAGGAGGGAGGGAGGGAGGGGGAGGAGGGAGGGAGGGAGGGAGGGAGGGAGGGAGGGAGGGGAGGGAGGGAGGGAGGGAGGGAGGAGGGAGGAGGGAGGGAGGGAGGGAGGGGAGGAGGGAGGGAGGGATGGAGGGAGGAGGGAGGGAGGGAGGGAGGGAGGGAGGGAGGGAGGGAGGGAGGGAGGGAGGGAGGAGGGGAGGGAGGGAGGGAGGGAGGGAAGGGAGGGAGGGGGAGGGGAGGGAGGGAGGGAGGGAGGGAGGGAGGGGGAGGGAGGGAGGGAGGGAGGGAGGGAGGAGGGGAGGGAGGGAGGGAGGGAGGGAGGGAGGGAGGGAGAGGGGAGGGAGGGAGGGAGGGAGGAGAGAGGGAGGGGGAGAGGGAGGTGGAGAGAGAGAAATAAACATAGATGATAGATAGATAGACAGACAGACAGACAGAGAGACAGACAGACAGACAGACAGACAGACAGACAGACATAGAGACAGACATACATACATAAATGTATATATATATATAGATAGATATATATATGGATAGATATATATATGGATAGATAGATATATAGATAGTTATATATATATAGATACATAGATAGGTAGAGAAGGGGAAGACGTAGAGGCAGCACCTCTTTTTTTTATTCAGCTCCCTTTTCTTGTCACACTGGTCAAGAATCTCTGCTGTGACTCAGGTCACTGTGACACACGAAGCACACAATCTTGGTGTGCAGTTTGATGCCAAGATGAGGATTGAGACACACGTGACTGCTGTGTGCAGATCTGTAATTTTTTATCTTTGCAACATCGCAAGAATCAGACGGTATATAACAACAGAAGCGATAGAGCAAGTCGCACATGTTGTCTAGGCCCAAAATCTCAAAAGGTCTCTAGAAATGATGTTAGGGGTACCTAAATGTTAAAACCTGTCACGCCTGGATAACACTTTCTATTGAGATTTTTGCTGTGTAGTGAGTTATTTTGTGAAAATTGTGGCAGGGCTTTCTGGTGGTTTTTCAACATGTACATGATCGGCTACATATATACTAATTATAGGTCTACACGATAGTATTATGTGTCGACATGCGTGATAAAATGAGGCACGTATGTGCTGCAAATTTTAAATCAACACAATAGATAGAATTGAAATGAAAGCACAACGTATACCAACGGTGTACAATAGTTCAAAACAATTACTTTCATACGTGGCATATGACAGGTATTTTTACATCAAAAACTTCCCAATTCATTTCCAAATAAAACAACATTAAATGTTCTGACAAATGATGTAATATATTGCACACACACACAGACAATATAGTAATCATACCGCTTTTTTCAAAACCGCCGCCCAAGAATATAATCCGCATTATATGTACTAATTACAAGGTTGCATAGCTAATTTTGGTATCAAAATGTCTCGAATGGTGAGATACATATTTGTAGTTAATGCACCCATCAATACTGTAGACGACGTTGACAGAAAACATAACATATGCTAAGATATATTAACATTTTAGTTTGGTTTCGTGAAGGGTGCGCATTAGTTAAACTCATTATTTATTCATCTGGTGCATGACAATTATGTTTATCTCCCAACAATCCCAGTTCAATTCCAAATAAACTAAAACTAGATTTTATGAATAACTGTAATATTTTGCATACAAAGCCGAAACACTAACCCTATCGCCTTTTTTCATAACCATTGTCTTCAAACAAAATCGACTATATATCTACTATTTGCAGAGCTACATAGCAATTTTTTGTTTCAAACTTTTTGGAAAGTTAAGATACGAATTTGTAGTGAATGCAAATTCCAATATTGCAGACGTACTTGAACGAAAAGCACAACATATGTTCTGATTGTGTTAACATTTTCATTTGATTTAGTGACCGAAGGTGTACAATAGTTCAAATCATTACTTACACAAATGGCGCATGACAGTTGTTTTTATCTCGCAACAATCCCCGTTCATTTCCAGATAAAATACCATTAGTTTATTAAACAACGAAGGTAATATATTGCATACAAAGCCAAACAAATTAAACCTACCCCTTTGGTTTTCATAACCACTGTACTCAAACATAATTGGCTATGACTCTACTATTAACAGAGCTACATAGCTAGTGTTGGTATCAAAATGTTTGGAAAGATAATATATGTATTTGTTGTTAATGTAAATATTACAGAGTTACTTGAACGAAAATCACAAAGAAGGCTCAGATATGTTAACATTTTAGTTTGGTTCAATGATCCAATGTGTTAGTTTGTCAGACAAAGATTGTAACATATTGCATACAAAAACCAAACAATAACCGTGCCCCGTATTTTTCATAACCACTTTCCGCAAAACCAATGGGCTATTATAGCTACTAATTACTGAGCTACAGTCATAGCTAATGTTTGTATCAACACATCTGGTGCTTGATAAATATTTTTTACTTCACAACAATCCCAGTTAATTTCAAAATAAAACAACACTAAATTGTCTGACAAAGAATGTAATATATTATATATACAACCAAAATACTAACACTACCACCTTATTTTTCTGAACCGCCTTCGTCAAACACAATTGGTTATATGTTTATTAATTACAGGACTACATATATAATTGTCGTATCACGCTGATAGATATAGTACGTTACGTATTTGTGGAAAGAAAGCGTGTCAATATTATATACATACTTAAAGTAGAGCACACATAATGCCACCAGATATTAATGTTTTAATTTGGGTTTGTGACCGAAGGTGTACAATAATTCAAATAATTACTTACACTCATGGCACATGATAATTGTTTTTATTTCAAAATAAACAATCTTCGTTTCCAAATAAATTAACAATAGATTGTCTGAGAAACAAGGTAATATATTGCATGGAAAACCAAACCACTAATACTACACCTTATTTTTTACACCGTAGATAGGCTCTGCGGGCGAGATTCTCTAGTTGTTCTATTTGGCTTCAGAAAGATACACTTCACGTATATGATTATCCAATAGAACTATGTGCATGTTTCTGGACTGTTTTCCAGCTCTTTTCAAGCCTACTCTCCTCCGTGTCACATCTACTTAATGCTTAATATACTGGTATGTTCTTTCCAGTGTGAGTTAAGATGATATCACGGATAACAGCAACGCGTCGTTGTGTCACAGTAGGTGATCTTGTCCAACGTTCTTGACTAAGTTGTTTTGTAATTAACACTTAACACTGTAAAGGAGTAAACAGCACCAAAGAATAGGAATATTTGCTTAAGATAATAATTCAAGCCCAGCTTGACAAGTGGCATCAGGATGTGGTACAATACACTTACATTGTCCTTTCGTGGGATGATTTGAGTAGATGAACATCTTGACCATGGAACAATTCTGCAGCGCTTCCATGTGTGACAACTCACATTTTCTAAATAATGCCTTTGGTTTCATCATAATTGGCCCCCTCACCAATTGAGTGAAATTAGATTGTTCGATTATGAAGTGCACAATGTCATGTTAGTTGACGTATGAATGTATGAATAGCTTGACTCTTCAGTTACATATAAAAGTGCCAAGTTCCATGGATTTAAGTATTGTTCACCTTCCGTCACGAAATCCAACTGTACTATTAGTATATGTTGGCATAGTGTGTGCTTTCCTTTTAGGTCCGTTTATAATATTAAAATAAGTGTTTAGTACAACTACGCAACGTATTATTCTAAAAGTGTTGACATCAAAGTTAGCTATGTAGTCCTGTAATTAGTAGATATATAATTATAGCCGAATGTGTTTGAGGTTTTGCGGTTATGCGAAATATTGAGTAGAGTAAGCGTTTGGGTTATGCATGCAGTATATTAACTTGTTTGTAAAATAATGTAACATTAGTTTATTTGGAAATGAAGAGGGATTATTTTAAGATAAAAAGAATTGTCATGTGCCACGAATGTAAGTAATGATATGAAATATTGTTCATCAATATTGTTCACTTTCGGTCACGAAACTAAACTAAAATTTATTATCTGGTGGCATCATATATGTGTTACTTTCAGTTATGTATATAATATTGATATGCATACTTACTACGAATATGTTACATAGTATATATATATATATAACATGACGATACCAAATTTGCATATGCTGCCCTGTAATTAGTAGATATATAACCGATTTTGTTTTAGGAAGGCGGTTAAGGAAAGTAAATGAGTAATGTTAGTATTTTGGTTATGTATGCAAGATATTATTTGTTTTCACAAAGTACTGTTGTCTAATTTGGAAATGAACTGGGATTGTTGTGAGATAAACTATAATAGTCATGCATTGAACAATTGTACAACTTCGGTCACTAAACCAAACTAAAATGTTAACATATTGGAGTATGTCTGTAATATTGACATCTACATTAACTACAAATATGCATATTATCTTTCGAAACATTTTGATACTAACACTAGCTATGTAGCGCTGCAATTAGTAGTTAAATTTAACCTTTGTGGACATTACTATTTCCGCAATTTAAAAAATGGCGCAGGTTAAAGCCTATTAGTGCAGTATCTAAAGATCGACGTAACCTAGAACTACATAGTTAACACAAAAATTCAGTGTTTTAGATACGGCAATTTCAAATATTTTATTTTTGACCTTCGCCGACATTTTCCATCTAAGCATATTATTATCGTATGTTAAGAATCATGTAACCTAGGGCCTCATAGTTTATGTAAAAATTGAGTTTTCTGGTGTGACTATTTCATATATATTTTTTTATGACTTTCGCCAATATTCACATCAATTATCACCCGCAATTTGGTTTTGAAAATTCACAGCATTCCATCCAGTCCAAGATGTTAACGGTTGGTTCTCGGACGACAAAATCCTAGACAAAAGCCAATCACACTCTAAAGCAACAGCCTTTGCAGATGCAGTAATTCCATTTTGTGACAACATTGCACGCCCTATTGTATTGACATAAGTACGGGAAGGACGTGGACCTTGCATACATACGTGCACCATCTGGTGGACATTTACATCTCTTTTAATAGAACTGTCTACGTTGGATTTTGTTTCTGGCGAAGGTGAAGTCACTGCCCCAGAGAGAGAGAGGAGGGTGGGAGAGGGTCAGGGAAAGGGAGAGGGAGAGGGAGAGGGAGAGGGAGAGGGAGAGGGAGAGGGAGAGGGAGAGGGAGAGGGAGAGGGAGAGGGAGAAGGAGACTACATCATGCATCTCAAATCTGAAGGCCACCTTGGACTCAGTGGAATTATGTGAATTTTGAAACAGTATTTCCGGTGACAACTATTACAAGACGACCCATGTTACCGGCTCCAGCACATAATGGAAAGTTTTCCAACATCTACAGTTTCTTGAAAAGCATTTGAATAATTCTCCATGTAATACATACACTTTGCGACGCTTTGTACTGCAAAGCGAATGAATTTCTGTCGAAATACCATGAAGAACTCGTCAGTTTGTTGCTGCGCACGGGTGTTATCTTTAAAAATGGCGTATATATGAATGTCGACGAAGGTCAAAAGTAAAATATTTGAAATCGCCATACTTAAAAACTATATAATAACTCTATGGCTCCAGGTTACGCCGTTCTTAACCCTTTATTGGATGAATTATTTTAACTATTAAAACATTAAATAATTTCTCCACCTATGTTATTATGTTGTGTTCAACAAACCATATGTACAAAAAAAATTATGAAATAAATATTTTATATACACTAACTAGGTATGTTGCCTGAGGGCAACATTGTCCAACGAAGCATATTTCTTCTGAAAGTGCCCAATCGTACATTCATGTTTATATGGCATGATCCATGTGGTACTTATACTAGAAAATAAATAACCAATGCTCATACCATTTTCACTATATCAGTTATGTTTTATTAGTACTAGATACATGTATGTATACGGGTTCAACGCGGGGTAAACCCTCTTGACGCAGTCTCATCGTTCTGTGAGTGACACTCTATCTGTCTCCCTGTCTCCCTGTCTCTCTGCCTCCCTATCATACTGTTATGTCGGTCTGTCTCTCTATCTGTCTGTCTATCTGTATGTCTATCGGTTAGTCTGTCTGTCTGTCTGTCTGTCTGTCTGTCTGTCTGTCTGTCTGTCTGTCTGTCTGTCGGTCGGTCGGTCGGTCGGTCGGTCGGTGTCTGTCAATGTGTGTCTGTCTGGCAATCTGTTGTGGATATCTGTGGGTATGTATCTGTCTTTCTGTATGTCTGTCCTTCTGTCTACTGATGGAAAAGGTGGAAACAGTTGTTGGTTGGTGTGAAACACAGGTAAGTGCTGCACTTCGTGCACATCACTTTCGGTGTGCCTTTGCACCCTGGCATCTTGCAGCGGCCCTTCTTCTCGGAGAAGACAGGCCAGTGTCCAGTGTTGTCTGTTCGCACAGCTTTCTCTGGAAGAGGGGCAACTGCTCCACGAGCCTTCTTCGCCTTGATGGCCCCCTCGACGTCTAGAGATGGTCGACCCCTCTTCGTTCCCTCACATTTCCCTTGGCGGGTCAAACAGTGTGCGATGCTCATTTTGAACTGCAGCAAGGGCAACTGCTTCTTGCGAGACAAGCCGCTGGCATCTGCATCTCGCCTGTACGTCAGCCAGGACTGCACAACAAGCATATCGAAGTAGTGGAAGACCAAGCGATGGTACCACTTCTTGGACCGGACAGGTATCCGGTACAGAGCCAGCAATGCATCGAGCAGGTCCACTCCTCCCATATGCTGGTTGTAGCAGCGCACAGCAGTTGGACAGCTGACTTGAATCTTTCGTCGCAACTTCCTGTCAAACCTCTCGATCTGGGTTGTTGGTTCGACAGCTGCGTAGGTACTCAGGAGTACGACACCGCGATTGTCGAACCACTTTGTTGCACGCAGCTCAACACCATTGATCGTGGTCGTCTGCAGACAAGTTGTGCCTCGACCCTGGCGCCTCATCGTCTTGTCTGCGGGAAAGGTGCAGCCTGGCAGTCGGTTCGATCGCACCGTTCCCAGACAGGCGATTCCTTGTTTGTTCAGTGTTGTCTGGAGCCCCACGCTTGTGAACCAGTTGTCACAATATATTTTGTGCCACACAGCACGTGGTATCACGGCCAGCAGACGCAACACAATGTTGCCTGACGCCTTGATGTCAGGTTGTCCAGGGCAGGGCTCGATCTTTCCAGTGTAGATCTCCAAGTTGTGGATGAGGCCATCCACACCGGACAACACAAATATTTTATAGCCCCACTTCTTTGGCTTCTTTGGGTTGTAGGTCCGGAGAATAGACTTTCCCTTGAAAGGCACAACCTGCTCGTCAATGGAGAGTTTTTCAGCAGGCACGATGCCTCGGACCTTCTCACTCACCGCATCAATGAAAGGCCGAATCTTGTAGAGACGGTCTTGGCAGTTATCAGGCCGCCTTGCGTTGTCATTGATGTGGAGCATCCGCTTGATTGTTTTGAAGCGAATGATGGGCATCACGTCCGCAACTTTCCCGTACCGCATCTCCACACTCCAGTACATATCTGCACGTGGCATGCGGACAATGCTCATGTAGAACAATATGCCAATGAACTGTTCGAGTTCTGGCACCGTGATGGCAAGAGGTTTAGTTGGGTTTGTTTGAATTGCGTAAAGGTTGGACTGAGTTACGAAGTTTGTTTTCATTGCGCCATCCAGGTGTTCGTTGAAATACGTGATGGGTTCATTCACTGGATTACCAGCAAAAATTTCGCCACGAAACACTGGTTCAACTGATGGCACATCAGATGGCTCCCGTGTGCGCCACACCGGTTTCCGTGTTCTGCCGTCAGCACTAGAGGTTGAGGGCACAGGGTCTTCCTCATCACTTGCCTCCTCACTTCCATCTGGCAACATTAGTATCATCATTATAATAAATGCAACTACTAATACATTGCAAATCAGTTTCACATTAAAACATACATTCATTACTATTTATTAGGCTATATAAAAATACTAAATATTTTAAAAATCAATGAATCACAATACAAGACAAACTAAACCAAGCAGATTACACGCACACAAACGCACGCACACACGTACACAGACACACACGTTATATCAATGCATGCGCATCTTATTATTTATATATTATCATAAGTACCTTCGGCTTCACTGCCACTACTCAAAGGATCCGGGACAAGGGCTTCAGAAGAGATGACAGCATCGGGTTCATCCTCTTCTGATGACAGATCGCTATCATCAGACCCATCCGGGATCGGCTGTGCAACAGTCTTTGTATGGTAGAACCGTATAGGATCCAGGACCATGATAGCTCTGCAGAAGCGATACATAACAATTATTATGCATTATATAGCACATGATATGAGAATAACCATAAATCAAACACTAAATATAAATTAGATCATCTGAACAAACACAGCCTGTGAAGAGCTGACTAAACTACCATATTATCGCTCACTCACATTATCTGCATAGATGGACAATGTTGCCCTCAGGCAACATCACTATTATCTTCATTTTTTATACACAAGGATGATGTATTAATTTATAGTAAACAGTTATGTATTCTTTGATGATAATACTTATTATATGTATTTTATGTGATACATACCTTCAGGTGTTCTTGTCGAAAGTTGACTTTGAATGCGGATGAAAAGCTGACCTTCAAAAAGCAACGACCTCCTCTGGGAAGCTGGATGGACCAGATGCTGCATCTCTAGAATTATCTATAATTTGATGCCTATATATCCGCCAGATGGCAGCACATATTTTGGGCTCACTGCTTTGTATTAAATAGGGGATATAGACCTTCTATACAGCACAAAACTGGTATGTTGCCTCAGGGCAACAACGTCCAATAAAGGGGTTCTTAAGATACGGCAATAGTACGTTTTGACATACGCCATCTTTAAACATGGCGAATATATCAATGTCGACGAATGTTAAATTTAACTTTTTGAAATCGTTATCCACGAATCTATACCCACACATACAAATTATTTATCTACATGACGCATTTACTAAGATACGGTGGCATTTGTATTGACGATCGCCATCTTTAAAATGGCGGATGTGAATGTCAGAGAAGGTGACATGTCATCTGATATAGAACGGTTGAAAATTCCACCCTAGATATATACATATGTGCCTTATATTTCTAACGATTTAGAAGAATGCAGTAGGTTTATCGAATTGCCGCATTTAAGACTCCGTATTGCATTCTGCCGTTAGCTCAAGGAGGATTTCTGGGGACTTTTACTGTGTTACTTTAGACATTTCCAAGGATCTGTGGTGCAAAAATCAGCTTATTATTATCGACGTTTAGGTTTGAACGTAAAATTCCTGGACAGCAGATGTGTTTATGGGTTTCTTATTGCGACAGGTCAATGTATATACATTGTATCCTGACCGAATGACTGGATCAACATCTTGGCCCGTTCTGATGGACACTTTTTATTAGGATCACCAGTAAGTAGCCCTATACAACATTCAAGGTGATACTTTGAAGCGTTCTTTGTGTTCATCAGAGGGGTGACAAAAGATCTTGGAGTTGGTTTCACGTCTTTCGTTATTGCAAATCGGATATGTAACTATATCCAAACAATGGTTTTGTTGATATTTGTTGATTTTGTTTCCCAAATGTTCAGGTCTCTTGGCAAAATCTGATTTTGCACAACAATATCCTATATTTTGAAATTGTCTGGAACAAACAAGAATTTCCCTTTTCGCCTGGGAAATAGGAAGCTACCAATCTATCTAAAGTTCTAGTTTCATACGGACGTGTTTCTTAGTTGAACTAGCAAACATGCCCGTCACCTAATGAGATGCCTTGATATATGACATTCGTGATAGTAATATTTACCAATTTTTAGAACGTCGGAGAGAATGTGATGTTAACGTCCATCGATATGCCCTAGCCGTGATAATGTGGAATTGTCAAATAATATTCGTAAATTAAGTGGGAGAGAACTGAAATGGAGCACCGATGTCTTTTGGACATTTTGGGAGGGCGGATATTCAAGCTTGTTACGATGGAACCGTCAGAGTTGCCAAACTATACATCAGGATGAGCCATGAATTGTCGCAGCCAGGTCCTGGAGGCGGACACGTCAGGATCCAAACAAAAAAGGCTACAATTCATCATCTGCATGAATAGCCTAATGATTGCGATGAGGTTGACGTACATGTTCGATATTTGTCTATTTGATCAGATTATTCGCGGGTGTGTTGTTAAACAATTTGTATTCCGGACGTAGAATAAGTAACGCACCCTAGTAGCATTACAAAGCACCACTTACGTCATACTCACCACACCACAATTACGCTTCGTGTAGACACGACACACGTTTAACCATGGGTAAAATAGCTCGGGTTATTTTTAACCCGGGCAAAGCCGCTTTCCGTGTAGACGCAGCTATAAGCATCATTGTGTCGGCGTCTAATTTATATTGCTAATCATGTGGCGCAAGAGTCGTTTTCCAGAAGTATTTGCCGTGAGCGCGTGGTTCCTGCGATTGTTAGGTTACTTTTGACGTATTACACGCACCTTACATTTAACGTTCCGAACAACTGATTCATCCCATAAAAGATAAGCACATTCAAGGTGATCTGGGGTACATTGAGAAGATATAGGTCTATCTTCCTGTTCTAGGGGTCGTAGATTAATTCCTGAAAGTTTGGCGTTCGCTGTTCAAGCCGTCTAAGAGGAAAATGTCAATCTACCCGCATACGTGAGCTTCATTATGCGTAGATCCTTCAGGCCTTGAACGCCTATTGACAGCATAAGCGATTCTAGCTTTGCTGTCAATGAAGTGGTCATAACAGTATCCTTGTTGGGAATAATAATAGTTCTGATGTATTAAAAAGGTCTGCATACGCGTCTGTCTCAATCGTTTTGTACAATTCATCAGCATTGGTTCCTCCTCTTTCTCGTCCTTGTCAACGCCTGTTTGTTCAAATGTAATTGTAACAAGAAACATGATATTTGGCATATGCAACTATTATATATTGTTACTGCTAGAATCCTGTTATATTCCATTTCCACTGCACACTCCCGTATCATCTCATCACCTCTCAATTGCGTAGCTTTGATAAGCTTTCCCAGTTCGTTTTAGATCTGATTCTTTCCACAGAAAATACAATTTGGATCATGCACCCTCTACCCTGGGGATGACCTTTCTTGCACCGCTGTTGTTACAAGTCTCATACGTGAAGCAATCATCTGCATTCAACTTCATAATTTCCATATATCTCGTTTCATGGTGAAAATGCTTTTGCATTTTTATGAAAGAAGACCCGTGGGATTTCCTTCTATCAAACATGTTTGGCAATGTCTATAATTGGGGCATGGTTCCTCAGCTGGGCAGCTTCTAGCAAAGTTAGCCTGGATTTAGTTTTGAGGATTGACTAAATGGTCAATTCCTTCATTTGTGCCTGGTGAACGGCACACTGGCTTTGTGGATATTCGCGATGCTTGTCATGTTGCATTTTGAAGGAGAGGGTTACAGTAATTCTACGTCTACCCATAATCTAGGATGCTGTAGAGTCCTGGCTCCACCACCATATCACCTGGGAAAATGTTAATGGTGTTGATGATAAGAATAATTGGTAAATGTAAAGAAATTGATATTATTTGGCTGGTGTAGACTTCTCAGGGCATCATGGATCCTAAAATAATGAACTCTAACTAGATTATCACGCAATATCAATATAAAATGCATGTCCTACAATGCTTTCAAATACACCATATGAAAGATAGTACTATAATTGGGATTGTTATGGCCATCATAAAAAATAACAAAACTTATGTTCTCAATAACAACATTTTCACAAACGCTCATTCTAATATCATAATATAAATAATATAGCTTCAAGAAAATATGTAATGTGCCTAAATAACAATAACAGAAATGCAATCAACATTCTTGTGAAACAAGAACATTGAATGTAGATGCATGATGTTATTAGCCTCACTAGATCAGTTATTTTGTTGAAAGCCTGAATGTTGTGGATTGACTTTTGAGATACGTTAGATAAAATACCATAAATCCACGCTTCTTAAGGTATCAATTTTTTGATATGTGTGAAATATACCACTTTAACCACATTGTGTTCAATTCTCATATTTGTTATGAGTCCTGGCTCATGTCCTAATTGTAGAGTATACGAGGTTTGCATGGTAAGCATGATACACCAACCCTATTGTATCATTTTTTCACAGACTCCTGATATGTATACTAGCTATTTTATAACGGTTTATGTGTCATCACCCCTTCGACAATGTTGTCGCGTAAATGAGCAAAGGGTTAAAAATACAAATTTCACACAGAATGCTGTGCGTGCTGCACTGGTATCATCTATTTTTAGGTTTCATACAAACGGATATATACCAACATTCTGGTGCAATAAGAACCTTGAATGAGGAAATATGAGGTTGTTTGCCAGCAGTTTAAGTGATTCATTGTTGAAAACGCGAATGGCGTAGATTGCATTTTGACATCCACAATTCTCAGGATATTAAACTAGTTTTGATACGTGTGAATCATGACACTTCAACCACAATGTGTCCAAAGTTCATATTATTGACATGTATAACTATTTTATAATTGCTTTTATGTGGCCACCCCTTTTGCAGTTTCATAGAAAACCTGTCGCGGAAATGGGGATAGTGATAAAAGAGTGAATTCACCCTGAAAGCTGTTAGTACTGCAATGTTATCACCTATTTACCATCTCTAGATCACTATGAGTATTTGTCCCTAAAATGTATCAAGAATTCTTCTGGCCTAATTTGGAATGAATAGTGAAATATTTTTTTGACCAGACAGATTCACACACACCACACACACACACACACACACACACACATACACACACACACACACACACGCACACGCACACACACACACACACATGAACGCACGCACGCACACACGCACACCCTTATAATTGGGCTTGCGTATGCGTGGGTGCGTGTGTGTATCATTTCCACCATATACGTCAAAATAATTCTCACCTTTTTGGCGGTAAATCAGTTGTTTGGAACGTAAAATGTCATGTGCGCGTAATACCTAAAACGTAACCTAACAATCGCAAGAACCACCCGCGCGAGACAAATATTTCGAGAAAACGGCCCCTACGTTGAGTTAGGCAACATGCAGTAGATGCTGACACAATAATGCATGTCTACCCTTATTACAACAGCGTAGCAATACAAGTATTGTTTCACAATTCTACACATGCTTCACGACTAAAGTCTACTGGTGGACAAGAACCTCACTTTCTATCCGGTCTTTGTAATTTTCACCATACAACGAATAGGGTTATCTGCGAGCCACGAAGGCATCCCATCAGGTGACGGGCATGTTAACTTTATTCCATCCCGCGAAGTTGTGTGCACATACCATCACTACTATTTGTAAATAAATCACCGTGTCCACAAGAAGACCATTTATACAACGTTAAGCCAGTGCAGTGCATTACTTACGTATTAATCTATAGCCGATTAAGACTGCTTCACAGATAACTAAGTGGTCAGTCTCAAAACCTCTCCTCCGGATTACTCTGACATAGCGACCGATGGCTTTGCACGAAACAGTCACTGTTCCACGACTTGGCACATGGCCTTCATGGATTGCACATAATCTATGAGCTCTTGTGTAGCCGATTTTGCTAGTAGACACATCGAACTGCTCGAATGTGCGATGATAATCGACTAGAAGAACATATGCAGAAAAATACTATAATAATAATAATTTGTTAATAATAGCGTTATACAGCCGGACGAACATTCAAAAACGTACTTTAACTAAAATTGTCTTATCATTATCACAAATTCCCCTGTATGCTATTCATGGTCTAACAGCATGTCCAAACAGTATTTTGTACCAAATAACGGTTGCTGCTGTAGATTTCTGATTTGGGTGGGTCAACTAACCCAGTAGAACAACTAACATTGTGTTCCCCTTGAGTTCAGGATATTTGATAAAAAACAGCCAGTGTATATTCCTCGCTCACTCCTGCTCGAGAGTCACATGATTTAGTCTAGTATATATTTCCTCTGCAGTGACAAACATTGGACCTAAGATTGTATTGGTTGCCGATCTGTTTGCAATTAATTCCATGTTTGAGTAGCTAGATCAGCATAAAACATAATAAAATGTTTCTGGAATTCACTACATTTCTAGTGAATTTAATTCCAACTTATCTTACAAGGACACATCATACACATGTCTGGATATCTTTATTGATCTATACACATTATTTTTTATATTGGATGAAATTGCTCATGCAATACCGTGGCGGTCACGCAAGAGAAGAAAACCACTTTGGTACTGTGAGAAATTACGTGCAATGCAAAAGCTCCGCCATCACAACGAGAACATATGGAGAGCATAGGGCTTAGAAATACACAGGCAAATATACGTGAACCATCAAAACTCGGAATACCAACATTCAGCGCTACCAGAATTTACACCAGGATTCCGATCAGTGTGCAGTCTTTGATGAACAGTCTGCTCAAGGTGAATTTTTCTAACTGTCTGACACTGATTTCTGAGAGAACTTCTGCCATTTTTTTAACTCCTCTTGAAGACAAAATTGTGAACATTCAGATTGACATAGATGCTTCGGAAACAATCATGAGTGAAAGTGAAACTCTGACACAGAGGGTAGTTGTACGCCCCATGGCACAAGTGAGGGTGATGTTTAAAATCCTTGTTGCTAAGCTCACTGCTTCGACCTAGAATCCTCTACCTATCTCTCTACTAAGGAACATTCTTCCTGCTCATATTCAACCATGATTCGTCCAATCAACGTCTCTTTTGATTCGGGCACGGTTCCCCGTGAGTACAAGATTGCTATCGCAACACGTTGTTGACAAATCATTTATCGCATCTGGTTTGGTACCTATGAGGTACGGTATTCCACCAGGATCGGTGTAAGGTCCTTCGCTGTTCACTGTGGACACGACAACAACGCGGCACATATTAGAGTCTCTCTGTGAAATACCATAAGGTTGATACTACCGAAAATGTCCCAAGTAGCCAACAATGGGTCATTGGTCCAGCAAATCATGGTAATCGCTTTTATAGCGGTGTATATAGCTTGTCCAGATGGAGTTCGGTGTGCTCTTTCTGGGCATAGTTAATTTTCATATGTAGTGAGAAAATATATAAGACTCTTTGTGTTAAAAAAAAGGTGCTAACACTGCTTGTTTTGATATGTCCACTGCACAGGTGGCATTACAAATTATCGTAATAATAATACTTAGTAAGTTTTAACTCTTTAACAACTTATCTTAGTTTATTGTAGGTATACATCCACTGATTTATGATGCACTTTCAAGATATAAACTGTAACAATATCACTTAATGACGTCTCCCCAGAAAGTAAAACAACAGGCCGCTCCCTTGTTGCAGCAGCCACGTTTAATAAAGTTAGTTTACTAGAACTATTGTCTCTGTTCTGCCTGAATATGCTAGCGTCTATACAGTGAGGCCTGAACAGATGTTGTAACATGGTGGCGTCGGTGAGATATCGAAGGTAACTGAATATGGCAAGGCAGTCCTGTCAAAAGTGACATTTGTGTTAAAGAGTGAACTATGGCTGACGACAATTCAACTGTAACGGCCAGCGTGGCTGCTGTCGGGGCACCTGCTGTGGCTGTTCGAAATGTCGAAGACCCTCGGTCTCAGAATCACATCTATGTGAACTTGCCCAGTGGCTCGCCTCCACCTGCATTGGAACTGGAAACTAATCAGGTCGATAACTGGAAGTTGTGGAAACAAATGTGGAAAAACTATCTAATCGTGTCTGGACTCGACACTAAACCAGACATATATGTGACGGCACTTCTTCTACAATGTATTGAGAAAGACACACTACGCGTCTTCAATGGTATGGATTTGACGGAAGAAGAACGGGTCAAGCCTGCTGAAATCATCAGAAAATTTGACGAACATATCTTGGGCGAAGTAAAGGAAATCTTTGAAAGGTATAAGTTTAACACCCAAAATCAGGAAAACGAGTCGTTTGAACAATTCTACTCAGTGTTGAAAAATCTAGCAAAAACCTGTGGGTTTTGCAATTGTATGCGAGACAAGCTGATTGTTGACAGGATAATCCTCGGTGTAAGGAGTGACAAAATCCGCAACAAACTCATTTCACAATCGCAACTTGATCTACCCAGAGCAGTAGACATCTGCCGGTGCATGCAAGAGGCTAAAGAACAATGCAAAATTCTGAATAAAAGAGAAGCAGTGAACCGGGTCGACACCAGATACAGACGCTACACTGCCAAGTCGACATTCGGTGGAAGAAAATCTGCTAGTCAGCGAAAATGCAACCCATGAAGAAAAAACTCTGCCCTGCATGGGGCAAGACGTGTGATGCATGTAGGGGTCGAAACCATTTCAGAGGCTCCGTGCAATGCCCTAAGACTGTTCACAGTGTACAAGATGGGTTAGACTCGGATAGCTCTGGTGCTAGCTTTGGCGATATCAGCTGCGTCACTGCCGATGTGCACGCACTCTCCTCACAAGATGGACCCATTTTGTGCAACATGCTGGTCGAAAAGCAGTCGGTGAAGATGCAGGTTGACTGTGGTTCACCTGTCAACATACTGCCCAAGAAGTACGTGAAGGAGAAAGATATCCGCCCAGAACCAATCACTCTGAAGATGTGGAACAATGTGAAGACTGAAGCTCTCGGCAAGTGCCGAGCTAAAATCGTAAATCCTGCTACAGGAGACAAGTTCAATGTGGACTATGTCATAGTGGGTCATGGCGAACTGACACCACAACTCAGCCGTAAAGCTGCTGAATGCATGAAGCTCATCACGGTGAACTACGAGAACTTTGAAACTGTATCTTCAGTCTCCAGCTGTAGAGTTGCTCAAGCTCCATGCACTGAAGACTATCCTGAAGTGTTCGACGGTAAACTTGGCTCGCTTCCTGGTGGGAAAATTCGTCTCACCCTGGAACAAAATGCTGAACCGGTTGTGAGACCACCTCGTACCCTACCAGAATCACTGAACAGTACCGTGAAAGATGAGCTAGACCGACTAGAACACACTGGTGTCATAGTCAAAGTGGACCAACCCACTGATTGGATGAACCAAATGTCTGTAGCCAAGAAACATTCTGGAGCTCTCAGGATCTGCATTGATCCTAGACCTCTCAACCTAGCCCTAAAGCGTGAACACTACAAGCTTCCTGTGCTGGACGACATTCTACCGAAGCTTGTGAATTCCAAGAAATTTGCTGTGTGTGACTTGCAACAAGGATATCTACTCTGCGAACCGG
The DNA here is from genome assembly GCA_020002185.1 of Paraescarpia echinospica. NCBI lineage: Eukaryota > Metazoa > Annelida > Polychaeta > Sabellida > Siboglinidae > Paraescarpia > Paraescarpia echinospica. Next base: position 13,900,127 of record CM034531.1, read on the forward strand.
ATGAAGAATCTAGCCTACTGACTACTTTCGCAACACCGTTTGGGCGGTATCGTTGGCGACGACTACCTTTCGGCTTGAAAGTCAGCAGTGAAATTTTCCAAAAGCGTCTGCAACAAGCACTTGAAGGGTTGGAGAATGTTCATTGTGTTGCTGATGATATTATCATCTATGGATACGATGACTCTGATCTCTGTGTCAAGATCCAGAAGCTGCTCCAAAGATGCAAGGAACATGGGATCAAACTGAACCTTGAGAAATGTCGCTTCAATGAGAATGAAATCCAGTTCACAGCTGATGGTCTGAAACCTGACCCATCCAAGGTTGAAGCTGGTCGGAAGATGAAGAGTCCGTGTGACAGGGAAGCTGTGGAGAGGCTAAGTGGTACAGTAACTTACCTGGCGAGATACGTACCCAAGTTGACTGATGTATTTCGTCCCATTGCTGCTCTTGTACAAAAAGATGTTGCCTGGATGTGGGGAGATGCTCAGAAGAAAGTTTTCACAACACTGAAACAACTCCTGGCTGAGGCACCCACTCTGGCTTAAGTTGACGCGAGCAAGCAACTGTTCATTCAGTGTGATGCTAGCAACTATGGCCTGGGATGTGCACTACTTCAGGAAGGAAGACCAATTGATTACGCCAGTCGTGCTTTGACTGACACAGAGACCAGATATGCCACTATAGAGAAAGAGATGCTGGCCGTCGTCTTTGCTCTTGAGAAGTGGCATCAGTTCACCTGTGGTCGCCCCATCCTTGTCCACAGTGACCACAAGCCACTAAAGGCAATAACGAAGAAACCTCTGGACAGAGCACCCAAGTGTCTACAGGGCATGCTCCTACGTGCACTTGCGTATGACATTGATGTCAAATACTTGGAAGGCAAGAAGATGTCTCTCGCTGACACGCTGTCACGTGCCTTCCTGCCAGCTGGACAGGAACAACCGACCACTGAGTTCGAAGCTATCCACGCTGTCAACTATCTATCCATGAGAGAAGATGTTGTCCAGGACATTCGTAATGCCACCGAAGAAGATGCCACTCTACAAATGCTGACAGCTGTCCTGCAACATGGCTGGCCCGAGAAACCAGATGTGCCGCCACCTGCTGTGCCTTACTACCACTTCAGAGATGAGTTGGCCGTCACTGATGGATTGGTTTTCCGCGGCGAAAGACTTGTGATTCCACAAATCCATAAGATCACAAATTAAGAAGGATGTTCACCTAGGCCACGTTGGCATTGAAGGATGCTTAAGAAGGGCAAGAGAGTTGGTGTTCTGGCCTGGCATGAATGCAGCAAAGAAAATAATCAAGAAAGCACAATGCGCTGGTGATGACCAATATTTAGCACTGCTGAATATCCGCAACACCCCAACTCAAGGAATGGACAGTAGTCCTGCATAGAGGCTACTAGGTAGGCGGACAAAAACAATTCTTCCAACAGCTCAAAGTCTTCTGGAGTCGCGGTCGTCTGTGCAGCAACATGAAACAGATATGCTGAAAAGGACACAACGCCGTCAAGCCAAGTACTATGACAAATCTGCTACAGATCTCCCACATCTGCATCAAGTTGATACAGTCCTAATGAAGCCGTTCAAGCTTGGTGTCAAGTCATGGAAGAAAGCGAAGGTGGTGAGACGACTGGATGAAAGGTCATATGAAGTTGAAGATACTGAGGGAACAGTATACAGGCGCAACCGTGTACACCTAAGAAGAACACACGAAACACCACCTCATGTGTTGGTTGAGGAGTCCATGGATATCCCATCCCAAGATGACCCTCTAGTCACTCCAGTTGACCTAATTCGGGCCAACACACCAGTTGATATTCAGCCGAACACATCAGTTGACCAACAACCCCAGAATGACCAGACAGAACCACACTCTCCGGTACGTCCAACGACACCCAGGAAGTCCGAGAGAATCAACAAGTCCAAGCTACCCAGCAAATATAAGGACTATGTTGTATCTAAATGAACAGGTGATGATACTTACATGAACATTGATGAGTACAGACATGATTGATGCAGACACGCAAGTGTGTTGTCTTGTGGATGTTCCATCCTATTCCATATGTTCATGTTTGCCATGTTCGTATGAGCATGACATGTTGTCTGGTGCTATTCTCATAATTGAGCGTTTGCATGTTGACCATGCCATTTTGGCTTTAGCATGACATCAGGAATGTTGCGGCTGTTGTGAAATAGTGTGTTATGTACTGTTTGGTGTTAGCTGGAACGTTTCGTGATTCAGTTATGTTGCATTCAGGTTTTGGCAACTTTATTTTATTGATACCACTACGAAACATTGATGCTGATCTATAGACGTAATGAGTTGGTTACTTTAATACGTTAGTACGTTTTGGTTGAGTACATGTTACTTGTAAAACGGAGGAGATGTAACAATATCACTTAATGACGTCTCCCCAGAAAGTAGAATAACAGGCCGCTCCCTTGTCGCAGCAGCCACGTTTAATAAAGTTGGTTTCCTAGAACTATTGACTCTGTTCTGCCTGAATATGCTGGCGTCTATACAGTGAGGCCTGAACAGATGTTGTAACATAAACACATTTCCCTCATTTCACAGGACTGAAACAAATGTCCACAGAAATCACGTGTTTTATGATATCCGAATATGTGCTTATATATCTAAGTTTCAATAAAGCACTAACTGGCTAGAAAAGGCATCTGTTTGACTCAAACGTGTGAGGATATCACCCAACGATAAAAACCTTAAATCAACTTCCCTGGGCGTCGCACATCTTAACTGCAGGAAAGCAGCGTACTCGTTAACAATGTGTTCTACGTTATCCAGTTTTCTCAGTTATGACTGCTCTCAGGTTAAAATGTGATATAGTATATGTAGATCCATTGCTTATTTTGTTAAACAAGGGCATTTTTGGCTACACATAACTCATTTGACTTGAGAGAGTTCGAAAATGTCAAATGGCCGTGTTTTACGTTATCCGTTTTCTATGTTATCGCATGGGAAAGGAGTGGCGCTACCCTCCCGACGGCGCCAGATTCAGACGTAGTTCTGCTAAGGAACGGAATTCTCAGCTTGTCAATGCAAAACTAAGTCATTATTTATTTCTAACTGCCTGACAAATACATATGATACTAAACAACTCTGAGCAAGTTTTCGTTCACATTGTGAAATTACACATATATTATATTTATAATGAATCAATTTGATGTTCAAATTAACGTGAAGACAGGCAGAAATGTTACCTGCCAAAAGTTACCCGCCCTTCCGAGAACAAAGGATCAATATCATAAAATGTAATCGAAAACGTAGAACACAAATGGACAACGTAGAACACATTTTGCTACTATTTTCTCTGCATATGTTGATACTGTGGTTAGACAATCTTATCTCGCTTGGGTATTGTTCTGAAGCTTGTAAGTGCAGTCGTCATTTATTGTAACGTAAGATGATAGGGATAGTCAGTTATACTTTCATAATAATATTTGTGTTTCCTATTATAATATGCCCTAAAATATTAGGATAGGTAGGTTAGACAGATATTTGCAGTGGCGCGAAAGTTGGCACAAACTCATGCGCGCTACAGGAAACGTAAAAAGGGTTTGACCGGTTGTTTCCCTGTTGGATTTATTATGGGCGTGTAGTGATACATAGATTGATGATGGATAGGGGTAAATAAGGAGGAGCTCAATTCAAATCTGCCTCCATTGCTCGGCATCGGTCATCAGGGTTCTACGTGTGGTGTTGCTTTTACAATAGTTCTATTATTAATTGCGGATTTGAGAATTTGTATATAAAATATTGGTTTATTGTGTGTGTTTTATAAATGTCTGTTCATACGTGATGGTTAGTTTGTTTTAGTGCCGTAAGGACGGAGGATAGAAGTCGGAGCAGAGTTTCTACGAACAGCTAAGTTGGCGATGTTTTTGAAAATTTCAAATTGCAGATGTATGTTATTTTATATTTTTATTATATGGCGGAACCCAGGTAAAGTGAATAGTGAAAACATTATCCAACACGTTAAAATACTTTTCGAGATATGATTTTTTTAAGATAGAAAATAAAAAAAAATTCAGATTGTAAGCCTATCTCTTATACAGTACCAGTAAACTGGAAAACGGCACCAAAACGCATGCATGTTTATTAAAACTATAATAAAACAATTTCGTTTAATGTTTATCGATTAAATTTGGCACACTGATATATTTATAGTCTTTCTGGTCAAATATGTCAAAAAGTAATATTTTACTCATTTGTATTGGCATAATTTGCATAAATTAGAATAAATACAGATGATTTGCACTGAGTATAGTGTATCATCGATCAGATGAAAGCTAAGTAGCACAGTAATCAAATGTACATTATAGTTTTGTAGATGGAATAATACGTTAATACAACAAAATTAAATATTTAATAGAACGTGACGAATTATTGTGAAGTGATTCTCGTGTTTTATTAAAACATATAATTATTATATGAAAAACGTCCTTCATTGATATTCATTTCTTTAGTATGCACATCTATATGGTTTACGTACGTGTGTCCTTGGTATGCACGTCTAAATGGTTTTATGTACGTGTGTCTTTGGTATGCACGTCTATATGTTTTTTTATACGTGTCTTTGGTATGCGCGTCTAGATGGTTTACGTACGTGTGTGTTTGGTATGCACATTTAGAAGGTTTTATGTACGTGTGTCTTTGGTATGCACGTCTAGATGGTTTTACGTACGTGTGTCTTTGGTATACACGTTTAGATGGTTTTATGTACGTGTGTCTTTGGTATGCACGTCTAGATGGTTTTACGTACGTGTGTCTTTGGTATACACGTTTATATGGTTTTATGTACGTGTGTCTTTGGTATGCACTTCTAGATGGTTTTATGTATGTGTCACTTTGGTATGCACGTCTACGTAATTTATGTGGTGTGCACAGTTTCTGGGTTTTTAATGTACACAGATTTATGGTATTCGGGTCTAGGTTGTTTAGGTGGTATACAGGTCGGTGAGGTGAATACTTGTAAAGACCCACTCATAGTGTTGTAGAATGGCTCCTATAAGACAGTCGGCCAGGCAGCGAGCCAGGTCGGCAGTAAAGGGTGGGCCGTCCTCCGCAGAGACCAACAGTCGGCGGCACCTGTTACATCTGCACCTGGACTCCAACAGGCGGAGGGATTGCTACCGTCGGCTGCAACCATCCAAGAGTTAGGCACGGTTGCCCCCCTTGGCCTTCAGTTCAGAGCATGGTGGAGGCAATAGCTGTCCGACCAGATGCAGGTATTTCTGAATCTGTTTATAACCTCCCTGGAGCGACGCTGACTGGAATGTCTAAGATGATTACAAATGCGTTGTCTTTTCACAGTCATGTTCCCGAGAAACCCGAAGTCAGCTTAGTACAGCCAAATATGGCCCTGACAGTATGTCGTGATATGGATAATGGGGTCGCAGCAGTATGCGTTGCTCCAAAACTGAAATAAGAAATTCAGACATTCTACATGTGGTCGAAAGCATTTGATGTCTTCAGTGCCGTCTACATTTTGAAACATAGGAATATCATGGAGAAAACTAAGCTGTTGCAGTATAGACGTCTCATTAGGAGCCTGTGTGAGAGGGAAGTGAATCGGCGAGGGTATGATGAGTCGATCCGCACCCTGAGGTGCGTAGAGGGATGGGGGTAGGGTGAAATGCACTCGCAGATCTGGCTTATGGCAGCGCAGCAACCAATGTCAAAGGGGTCACCCCTGGTAACGCGCCCCTTTCTTGACAGAGGGGCGGGTCCGCGAGGTCTTGGTGTCTGCGACTCCTACAATGCAACCGTCACTGTTTCTTTAATCCCTGTCGTTTTAGGCACTTGTGTTTTAGGCACTTGTGCAGTCGGTGAGGGGGGCGGTCATGCCGGGATCAGATGAGCTACGCGAAAAAAGGGGCCATGCACAAACCAGCGTGCCGTCGCCAGTATCACCTGAGATGTTGGAACAGATGTTGGAGGGTTACGATGAGGTTAAGAGTAACTACCTGGTTAACAGTTTTACAGTAGAGTTCGAAATAAGATGTCTACGGGTACCTGTTCAGAGTAATAGCAAGGTTGTTAACATGAAATCTGCATTTGAGTTCTCGCAGGTGATATATAAGAAGTTAGCAAAGGAAAAGATGTTAGGCATTTTTGATGTTCCACCAAGATATACGCCTTTCCGAGTGTCTCCTCTTGGGGTGACAGCTAAGAAATTGCCAGGGGAGTTTTGCATGATTCATAACTTATCATACCCAGAGTGGTCTTCAGTGAATGATTGCATACCAACCGAGTTCGCCACGGTGCAGTATGCAACAGTTCAATACGCAATTTCGTTCATCAAAACAGCTGAGTCAATAGTGTTTATGATTAAAGTAGAGATACAGCCGGCTTTCAGCTGCTAATATGGCTAGATGGTATATAGTTTATAAATGCGATGAAAAAAGATATACTTATCACGAATGCGGAAGACGTCTATGCATGGGGTATTGTCCAGACGAAGACAGCCGAGCCGTACCTATTGGACATGAACGATGCGGTGAACGACGTGTCAGCAAACCCACCCCGCAGATCTGTTAGAGTCAAAAGGCTTAATTAGGACTCACGCTGTGATGCTAATCGACTATTACACAATAGCTAAGACGTCGTGTTTCAATCACATCTGCTAATCGTTGAGTACTTTCATCCTACATGTCCAAGGTATGCCATGAAGAAAACAATTAAGGAACCAAGAGTGACCATAGATGAAACAGTAAAAGAAGAAGAAGATGATACGGACGCTGACAGTTGAGGACCCAACAACTCAACATTATCAGAAATTAGGAAAGCGGCCATGCGTTAATGGAACACACATGACCAGATTATTGTTGGGAACTTTGTCACAATGAATGTGAATTATACGTCAAGAATGTGTCCATAGGGAAGATCACTGACGTCAACGATGGGTAAGATATTTGGCCACATTATTATCATGTATTCCAACAGGCAGATCACAACAAACAGTTAAGCATATATAGTTATGTATGTAGTATGGATCGTTTCTCACCTGTACCAGTTGATTACAGGCCGATTCGTTGTTCTACGTTATCTGTTTTCAACGTAATCCAAATGAAGTATACTCCTTTTGTGTCAAAACAAATTACCATTGCGATATATTTTATTGAATGGGTAGATTTGTGTTAAAAAAAATTTTTTTTTTTAAATTAATCATGAATGTATATTTGTGTCATGTGTATTTCATAATTTGCCACATTAGGTAGTAATATAATATATTCTAACAAATCAATCAACGAAAGGTTTATGTTTGTATGTGTTCTACGTTATCCGTATGGAACAATGTAAATCGTAATACTCCATGATAATTATACTACTTCGAAGAAATATGTAAGTAGTTGATTTAACAAGATTGCCACCCAGAGAATTAACTCCAGGTGGCAGGTGGACAAGGAAGCCCTTCGGCTTATCGAGAGTCCGACCCTTTTATCTATGTGTATCCCGCCCTTCTGAGGTATGTGTCGATTTTATTTTAAACATATTCACGCTACTAGCACCCACACAATCAGCATATAATCTGTTCCATTCATTTACAGTCCTTTGTGAAAATTAGAACTTTCTTATATCTAATCTACACGGCTCCTTTGCTAATGTAACTTCATGTCCTTTCTATCAATATTTTCATAACCATTCATTATTTAAAACATTTCTATCTTATTTCCTCTCAATCTCTTAGTCTCTGGTGTTGTTAAGCCGCATTTTTAGGCGTATTTCGTAACTAAGATCCCTCAGTTTTTGCTTCATTTTAGTTGCTCTCCTATGCACTCTTTCTAGCATATATGTGTTGTTCCTGCGATATGGCCTCCACGCTTGAATACAATATTCTAAATGAGGCCTAACTATTGTTTTGTACAGCGGTATTATTAGCTCTTTTTCCTTTACGTTATGTTTCGCCTAATTAATCCAACGATTTGATTTCCCTTCGAAGCTGCAATTCCGCTCTGCTCTGAAACCTTCATATCAGCACTAATGGTTAACCCTAAGTCCTTTTCTTTTACAGTAGTACTTAGTACAGTACCCCCATTGTATATTCTATCTCTTCGTTCCCATTTCCTGCGTGAAAGCATTTACATTTCCCAAAATTGAACAGCATTTGCCACTTTTTAGACCATTTGATCAACTTGTCAAGATCATCTTGTAAATGTTGTCTATCTCCATCACTTTTAATCCTTCTAAAAACTTTTGTATCATCCACAAATGTCAACACCTTGCTTGTTATTTCATCATCCATATCGTTGATATGTATTAAGAATAATATAGGTCCTAGTACTGATCCCTGTGGTACCCCACTCAATACCGATTTTCTGTTTGAAGCCTCCCCATCAACTACTACACGTTGTCTTCTGTCAATCAGCCATTTTTCTATCCAGTTTATTATACCATTTCCTATGCCATGGGCCTTTAGTTTAAGCAGTAATCTTTGATGTGGTACTTTGTCGAAAGCGTTTTGAAAATCTAAGTAGACGATATCTACTGTTGATCCCTCATCTACCCACTTAGTGATGTCTTCCAAAAAATATAACATATTTGTTAAGCAAGACCTCGCTTTTAAAAACTCATGTTCAGATGGGTTTATCAAGTTATGTTTAACAAGAAAATCCGCCATGTGATCTTTATTAGTCTTTCTAATAATTTGCAAATCACTGATATAAAACTCACTGGTCTATAGTTCTCTGACTTGTTTCTCGAACCTTTTTTTAAATAACGGTATACTGTTTGCCTCTTTCCATTCTAAAGGAACCACTCCCTCTTCTAATGACGAATTGAAAACTGTTGCAAGCGGTACGCTAATTTGTTATGCAATTTCCAATAGTAGTTTGGGCGGAATCCCATCCACTCCAGGTGATTTATTATCCTTCATAGCCCTTATTTTTAGCTACCATTTCCGGGGTTACAATTAATTGTCCTAAATAGTCTGAATCTGCCCCCTTGAACTTAGCCTCTGGTATTGGCAGTGAACTAATATATTATCTGGTAAACACTGAACTAAAGTACTAATTCGGGTATTCTGCCATTAACAATCCCTCTGATATTATATTTCCAGCACTATCTTCTAGAGGACCAACATTATCTTGAACTTTCTGCTTGCTTCGAACATACGCATAAAAACTCTTGCTGTCGTGTTTTATATTACTAGCTAATTGTTGTTCATAGCTTCTCTATGAAATTTCTAATTTCAGCTGTAGCTTGGTTAAGTGCTTCTTTATAACTGTTTTAATCTTCACCATTTCCAGTAAATCTATATGACTTCCACATAATTTGTTTATACTTATTTTTTCTAATGGCTTCTTTCGATGAGTTTTTCTTTTTGGACCGTTTCCCTTGTTTTTTGAAGGGTACAAATTTATCGACTATGCATTTAATTTCACTCTTTAATATATTGCAGTATACTTCCACAAATGCTCTAGATGTCATAATAAATGTTAACTAATATAATAAACGATGTATTTTCACTGCAACAAAAATCGAAGGAACACACTATCACCATTTATATACGCATACTTACTTGATTACACATGATATTTAAACATTTGTGATATATTCAGCATCGAGGATTGACGCCATAGTTAAAACTTCCTAAATTAATTAAATTTACCTTCTTTGCTGTATACAATTTGTAGATTCGGTGCATAAACTGAATACTTGCTTATCAGCAAGAATGTGTATGTTATGCAAATACATCATTAGTTGAAAGCCACACCAACAGCCACATCTTCTCTTGATATCATCCCCATCGTTACACAGTGTATGACAAGGGCTCAGTACAAGATCTCACAACAAAATAAGTTGTATGGCTTTCCTGAATCAATTCGACCATTTCTCATATTTCCACATCAGCAAAACAAACTCGTATTTTGCTATGACACTTCTATGGTGGTAAGCAATGTGCATATTAATTATTGTTTTACATGCCGTGGCCAGTGTCACACTTTGCACTAGGCACCATTTCCATTTCTTAAATGTTGATTTTAAGAGTATTCCGTTACTTTTAGTAAGAAAATGTGACACATAATGTAGGACACAGTGCAAAAAATTACAAAAAGTCATTATTGTTTGAATGGTTACTGCCGTAACCCATGGATAGAACTGTTGTTCCAAGAACCTCAATATATCTACATTCGTAAGAAAATACAATGTTGTTATTACATTTAGTTCATATTGAGGACTGGGGACATTTTCTGTAGTATCAACCATAAGTGTGTGGATATTTTTTAGCAAGTAAACATATCCTGGTAACTTGGAGTGCGCTGTTCTTTGCGACCGCATCAGTGAGGTCAAATGCTGGATGGCTGAGCCTAAACTAAAGCTAAACTACGATAGGACTGAATACGTGGTGGCACTCAGCTCCTATCATCGTTCGAAATGTTGACTACCTAAGAACCTTGTATTCGCATTAAACCTGCTGTCGCTGTCACGAACTTGGGAGCTGACTATGACACGCACATGAGCATGAAGCATCCCGTTGATGTTGTTTGCATGAAGTGTAACTTCCACCTGAGACGTTTCAACTCCATCAGGGCCGAAGCGTTCCATATTTAGATTACCGCAGTTCCATGCTGCTGGACCTCTCTGAATACCACTTGGCATGCATCCAGAAGATATGCAATAGGACAGCTCGCCTGGTTGGTTGTCCTCACACCTATACACACACACGCACGCACACGCACGCATGCGCACACACAAACACACACGTACACACAACCACACGCACGTACACGCGCAGGCATAGACACACACACACACACAGATATATATATATATATAAATATATATACATATATATGATAAAGTAGTCTTATGAAAAACACATCTTAATGTTTAATATATGCCCAACAACAAAATCATAAAAACTAAACACACTATTGTGTAAAAATTAATGTCAAGATGAAATGAAATAAAAGTTGATATGTTGTTTTAGTCAAAACAACGTTACCAAAGTATAATAATGTGTTATCCTCATTATACTATTACACTTCAGTGCTTAAACTCCGTTAATAAATGCCTACAGGAGGAATATTATGAGAGACCGATGATACCACGCAAAACACATTTCCAACGTTACCACGCGAAACGCATAGCTAAGAGTGGCTTATTCTACGCAACACCACATGGGCATGCGCTACGTTACGCACCAATCAAGCACTCATTTAACATAAATTTCCACAATAAAATATAAGCAACATTGCCAAATTCATTATCGTGCGGTATCTACAGCACACCCTGATAATAATTTCTCAAAATAGTTTCACGAATAATGTCTCTAAAATATTAAACTTATATTTAAATCCAAAATATGTCACAGTTATAATGGTTTTGCATACACGTGTCGATCTCAGGGTTTTACCATTAGGTAACATTAGTGTGTTATTTCATGTCAAGACAAACTGGTATCGTATTATATCAAATACATATTACTAATGTATATATGTGACTGAGTAATTTGCCATTAAAAGGCTTTTGCGTTGTATCGCATTTTCTGACCATTTTAATTTTTTTTGTGAAAGATCTTGGCAAAATTTGACTGGGATTGCGCATAAATTATTCAGGCATGCATGCATGTAATCTGTGTTAAGGCGTGCATATAATATTTCATATTGGAATAAAACTTGTTTCTTTCTTCGATTAAAGCACAGGGAAAGTTTTGTGGTATCGGTTAAATAGTATTTAAACGAAAATAATTGTCAAAAATTAGTCATCCACGTTAACGCAACCATTTTTACACATTGTTTGCCCACATTTATTACACATCGTATGGCGTATTAGTTGTGCATTCCTTTGAATTATATATATATATTTATATATATATCACTTCTCACAAACGGTCGACATTTGATAACCCGGGCTATATCCTTGTCATACTTCACTTAATCATTTTAATTCTGGTCCCAATGGATAGAGCTCATTGAGATCTTTTACGGGACCCCAACCTTGGCCTATCTGTCTTAATAAATGTGGCCTCCAGGGCCCAAAATCTTATAATTTTTTGGTCTTTTTTGATGTGATTTACAGATTTTTCATCTTAACAAAATTCTGGTAAGAGAAAACAAACCTAGATGTGTCCATTTTATGTTTACTATAAATGCTCCATATCTCCAGCATCCCTCAGGCCACAATATACATTCTTACTAGCATTCACCTTTTCACAGGCTCGGTAAAAGCCATTGTGTAATTTTTTTTTACCATTAGTGTGCATTTTTGAGAGCACTCAGAACTGAAAAATGTTTATGTTCCGTCTTAGTAGCATCCCGGTCCTTTATATGTCCTATTTATGAATATGTCATAATCAATTATGTAATGAAAGGCATGAATTGTGTAGTTTTGGGGTTACCGTTGGTATCACTGTCTCCATGTACTGCACTTGATTCCCTGGTATTTAGTGGAAGATATTTAAGTGAAATATCATTGCTATGTCAAGCTGTACATATGAGGTACACACATAATTATTCAAGCTTCTATTCCTGACCTGGACACCTTTTTATCACCGCTATTACCGTTGGTATACAGTTGCCGTTAGATGCACAACCCAGGCAAACCTGTGCTGCCATCTACAGTTTCAAAAAGCAAACATCGCCGAATAGCGGCAAGCAGAGACACTACCGAGGATACAAGAAGAAGACTTTCCCCAAACTAGGTGAGTACATTTCTTCGTTTTTCTCGTCATCAAAGCTTTTTAACCTCGATACACATGTCAGATACATCTATAAGAACTCATAGAATCGACAGGTTTAGCATTTATAAACCAGCGCAATTTCCACTTGATTCTTTCAAAAGACGATTGATTGATAATAGGGGTGTTCTTAAATAGAATTGGAGCGAAACTGATAGCAAATATGTTTTGCATACGAACCAACCAACGGTAACAGATCTTGTTTATAATGCCGTAATGAGCTAAAACTGGGTATTTCCTATCAAATCTTTTATTCTTACCGCTGGTACATCATCTGTAGTTGTTGTTCTTCGATTTTAGAGTAAATAATCATGCTAGCTACATGTAATATAAGATGGGGCCCTCTTAAAAAAACTATGATGTCAGCTGTGATCCAAACTTCAGCCCTTTTTCTCATTTTATTCGATATCATATGCATAGATTACAGCCTCTTTATTGACATATATTTGTATTTATTGAGATAGATGATAATAATTGTGAAAATGATGTTGCATACTAACGGTAACGCGCATACCAACTGTAATTAATTATTGTTTTTCTATGGGATAAGGTGCTGAAGCTTAGTATTATATATGGATTTTTTTTATTTTAACGGCTGGTGTATTATCTTGAGGTGATGTTCTCAACCTCTACAGTCCTAAAACATGCTAGCTATATGTAATACATTATAGGGGCCTATCAAAAACAAATAGTTGATGTGAGCTATAATAACAAATCCTGTCTATTTAAAAATTTGTGTTTTTATATGCTTAGATTACGGCTGCATATTCACTTAATATTGTTATTAAGTAAGGGAGATGAGAATAGTTTCTGAAGTGATAATAAAGAATGTATTTTAAGAGTTTCCCTGTTTTTCTTCTCTTTTTTCAGACTTCTAGTAAAGATGCCTTTCAGCCGGCAACCAAAAGCAAGAAAGATGGTTCGCCAGGTTGACGAACTGCGGAAGGAAAACGAGGCGCTCCGACACCAGCTCAACTTCATGCAGATGGAGATGGACTGCAACGCACCGGAACCCCTCCCAAAGTCAACACCGGAGCGGCATCCCGTTGACATCCTAAATGCCGTGGATGTGACTCCACGACCCGACCGAGTCAGAACCTTGGCCCCTCGAAACGATGGAGCGAGTGTGTGACGCCCCAACTGCTATTAAGAAAGAGCTATTCAAACGAACGAGAAGGAGGCGCACTGGGTGCACGAAGGGGGAGGTAGGACGCGGTACGGCTTGTTCGACACACTGTCAAACTTGCATGCCGAGTTCCGTTCAGAGAACCCCGACATAAAGATGTCCTTGTCGAAGTTTTGCAAGGCGCTACCCAAGAAGGTGTTCTGATCCAGTGGACGGAACGCCAGACATGCCAGTGCCAGAGGCACGCTAACATCTCACAACTGTCCAAGGCCGTAAAAGTGCTTCCCAGGTCTTGCCAGACACGCCGAACGACGAGATCAACACCAAGCTCTGTTCACTCCCAAGTCAAGTCAGCTTCCGGAAGTGGGAGAATGTGAAAATCACCTTTAACGAAAGGTGATTACGAAGATGCAGCTTGTAAAGAAGACTGGGACCCGCGAGAAGTTCTCAGCTGAGGTCCGTCAGTAACTGAAAGTATTTGGCCCCCATACTTCCAGGATCGGGGAGATCTATGGCCAACTCCGACTTCTGAAGGAACAGCTGAAGGAAGGGAAGGAGGTTATGATCCATTTGGATGTCAACGAGAAATGGACAACAAAAATACCAGGATGAGATCAGCGCCTGCGACTATAACAACAAGCAGTTCACAGTACATCCTATGGTTATCTACAGCCGCACAGAAGAAGGCCTACAACATCAAAACTACGTTGGACTCGCCGATGACACCAGCCACACGACGCCAACGATACTGGCATTCATATATGCGGTGATGTCCTACTTAAAAGCGTCCATGCCAGCTCTCGAGATGGTTAATTTCGTTAGTGACTCGCCTAGCTCGCAGTACCGGAATCGGACGATTGTCGCCATCGTCGCCCATTTCCTTATTGTGTTTCGGGTCCATGGGAGTTGGACCTGGCTGGAAGCTGGCCACGGCAAAGGACCCGTGCAACGGTCTCGGCGGCTGTGTGAAGAAGGCTGGAGACAACACCTTCAAAGCAGGACGCAGCATCATCCGCGACACTTCCCAGCTAGCGGAAGCCCTTCGCCAGGTGCCTGTGAAGGCAGAGCTGTTGGAAGCGTCGCTGGATCGTATCGCCCTGAAGAAGAAGGAGATAGAAAGGTGGAATGTGCCAAAGGCATCACGCATGCCATTTGTGGAGTGGGTGATCAGCGAGTTATGAAGCGGAAGTTACCATGCTTCGAGGGGTGTTGCCACCCACCTGATGGGCACTACGTACCTAGGTGCGAAGGGTGATCCCTTGCCTTCAAGGAAGACCTCGTAGCACCAAATGTCCTTGCAATGGAACCACCAGCGGTCCCAGGTGTCCAAGAGTCAGAAGCCCCGGCTGCAGTCGAACCACTGGCGGTCCCAGCTGTTCAAAATCCAGATGCCCCAGCTGCAGTCGAACCATCAGCAGCCCCATCAGATGTCATCGAAGTGGGGTGTTTGGTAGCCGTGCGCTACGGGCGCCGGTGGTATGTTGCCAAGGTGAAATCCGTAGAGGGAGATCTGTATGAACTATCGTACCATGCCGGAAAAAATGGAAATGGGGAATGCGAGATGAGGGCCACGCCGAGAAGAGCCTAATCATAATGAAGCTTGGAGAGCTGGAAGCTGTTGGCAAGATGTACCAGCTGTCGCCGAAGGACCAAGCTCGCATTAAGAAGCTCTTGCAAACTAAGAAACTCTGATCTGTTTGGTCATAAGAGAGAATTTCCAATCAGGAGATATTTAGAGATATTTTATGGACACAAATTTGTCAGAATATGGAAGTATAAGCCTGTATTTGTATAATTTGGTTACGATTAGTATACACGTTACCGTTAGTATGCAATTGTTTCTTGATTTAATATTTGACTCCGATGTATAAAACTGAAACTTGCATTGCAAGTGTCGGGAACAATGCCCCAGTAGTGGCTGTACTTTAAATTACTTTAAGAACTCGGTCAGTCCAGGAGGGGATTCAGTTTTCAAGTGAGGGAAAAGGGATGACAAATTAAAACAATAGAAACTGATATATTTTTTGTTTTTAGTGGCAAAGACCATGCCATTTAATAGCACTGGCATAGGGTGAACATTGGAAAACGTGTACAAGTGGTGGCAAGTACCCAGATTTAAAGATTAGTTAATTATGTGTAACTTTGATATGACCGTTAGTATACATGTTACCGTTAGTATGTGAAGCATTTTCCCCATAGAATATGTAAACCAAAGTATTAGGTGGCACTTTTTCCATGATGATACAATTCTTGGGTACTAGAGGAATCGATTTATGATCAAAACAAGAATTATTTTAAAAAAATTGAGTGGAATGAAGACCAGCTTTGTGTATATATCATGAACAGAATAATAAAAGGACATAGACAAAAATGTAAGTGTTGTGTATTTAATGTGTTTTATTTTCAACTAGACATACAGAGATATCGCAGAGAAGAATGGAAAAGCTTACAATAACTGTCTATTGATTGTTTCACCAGTCACTGTAAAAAGTCTTATATTTGTTTAATTCAGTGTCTCGTTACCGTTAGTACAGAGACAAAGCCAGGTGAAGGTATAATTTTGTTCCTACATAGTCGCCAAGGTCTTGACAATAGTACGTGATATTGGAATTATACCTACTCAATTCTCAATTATCTTGGCAGCACGTGATACAAGGTCATAGTAAAGAAATAATACTTAAAAAAATAATATATAAATTAACCACACATACTAAAATCAATTGTATACCAACGGTAACAACGAATCAGGACATTCAGAAACAAGTAGACATAACTATGGAAGTTACAGAGATTAGTGTTCCCAACTTGGTGCGAGTTTACCTCAATATGTATTCTATAAAATATAAAAAGTACACCCATGTGGATTGATTTTTTTACCCGTTTTTTGGACCATTTGTCGACCGCTTGTGAGAAGTGATCATTATATATATATACATACATACATACACAAATACATACACACAATACAAATAAGATGGTTGCTTACTGGTCAGTGCCTGGCATGTAATGGTACAGATCTTAAATAGTATATGATATTGTACAGGAAGCCAATGCAAACACTTCAAAAGTGGTACAGAGGGAGAAAACGAGGATATCTTGTAACTACCCTTGCCAGATAATTTTGGACACGTTGAAGTTTTGTAATATCCTTGCTAGCAATATTATAAAAGAGGGAATTGCAATAGTCAAGTCTGCTGTTAACGGGCGCTTTTACAATAGTCTTAACAACAGAAAATGACATACCGGCGAATACGGCTAAGAATATGATAAAAACAGCAGTTACTATATATATATATATATGTATTGTTGGCGTGATATATAAATATATTTATATATACATATATATATTTACCTATATATATATATATATATATATGTATATATATATATATATATCACGCCAGTACTAGTGTACCTGCATTGATTTTGTGATTATCTTTTTATTTGTGGACCCATTGATTAAGCAAAGAATTTATATTATTATTATTAGACAATTTTCACATAAATGATTACTGATACTTTTGGAATCTCCATTTTGCAATAATCGTAGTCGATATCCAAAAAATTAACACAGATAATCAAACACGGACAGTGCCTAATTCAATTTCAGCTGGATTCAATTCTGAAAGACTTGTACTTACAGTAGTAGTCGCCGTCGACTGCGAAAAGGGTGAGTCGATCTATTCTGTACAGTTCCCCCAGGTCAATAACCCAACTATGTGCGTACTGTCCAACAGCTTGACTAAACGCGCATTCCTCGGATTCAATGTCTGGCCCCAGAAGACCGTCCACTGATCTCTCGTAAACGTACCGTCGTGCAAACTGCCCAAAACCTATGTGTCCTGGTTTGTGGTAAGCAATGTTACCTGAAACATTAAGGCGAGGCTGAACGTTTGGGTGCAACGACAATATATTTTATATTGCCGGACATTATACATTTTCTCTGCGCACAAAACATTAATTAACTGACCTCGCTGGAAATAGTTATGAAAATGACATTCCTCGTTAGTTGAATAGTATGTCAATTTCATGAGAGGTAGGATTTGGAAGGAAGGAAGGGAGGAAATGTTCCTATGTTAAAATATAGGGAGCAAGTTTGAGGTGAAAAGGGAAATTATCCCATATTAAAAGATAGGCAGCAAGGTAGAAAGCTCCTTTGAGAGCTACTTTGAAAGGAAATTTTCTCATGTTAAAAGATAGGCAGCAAGGTAGAGAGCGTTTTTGATAGCTAATTTGAGAGCTATTTTGTGAACTACTTTCAGTAAAAACAAATACCAGAACTACTTTCCCAGTTTAAAAACAGGCAGCAAGCTAGAGAGTTCTTTTGAGAGCTACTTTGAGACCTTCGAAGCAACGTAGAATGATGTCCTAGGGTAGAAAGTAGAGACCTCTTTTGAGAACCTCCAACGTACAATGCTGTATACCTATGTTAAAAGATATGCAACAAGCTAGAGAGATCTTCTGAAATCCATGAGACTATGTGCACAACCTATAGTCTTTGCACACTGACCACACACGACACTGGGACATATTTATAAAAAAATCAAGGACTCTACCCTTTAACATGTATCAATGCTATAGGCTTTACATACCACACTTGCACTTACCTCAGTTGGTCGCCTGGTTGCAAACTGGTTTGAACTGGTATTCTGGTAACGAGAATGTATTACATGGTAAACACAACGTACAACCATCGGGTAGTCAACCGGTGGTATGAGACGGTCGCAGTCACTTAAATAATTAAGGTGAATCTAAAACAAGGTGTTACGATAGATAATTTGTCATTAAACGTACCCTATATATTAATCAAACTTACGTATAGGTTACAGTCATTATAAAATCGGAACTTCTCTGTTAAATCAGTAAAACTGGCGGCTATCTGCATAGGTGTACTGTGTTTGATTAGTTATTCGTTATATGGATTTCCTTAACAATCACAAATCTTAACATATGTTACACTATTTCACCAAAGTTCTAATGAAGTATATGGCGAACTTTCATTAATATTGAAGAAAACAACAATATCATATGTCAACCCGTCTTCACACCACAATGTTGGCGTGATGCGCGAAGCACTATTATATATGGAATCCGTAGTCTGAGCTATAATGTGTGCTTCCCGCTTGTGTTGTTTGTGCATATTCCTCAGACTGTCTTTATGCGTCGGTTTAAATTATGTACCGGTGTCAACAGTAAACTCCATTCATTACCGCACACGTAGCATGCATAATACAGCAGTACCTTCTGACGCTTGGTCAGCCATTCATAATCGCACAAAAGGTGTCGAAATTTTATTTCTTAATTAAGAAACAAGTACTCGTCTATGTAGGTCACAGCCTCAATTTTTTCTGTCAAACTAGCAGGCATTCGGAACTTGCGCGTATGTATATAGTTTTATCAATAACGTTAGGTACGCGTTGTAAATCGGTACGCGTGGAAGTAATTTACTCAAACTAGCAGGCATTCGAAACTTGCGCGTGTATATAGTCTCATCAATTACGTAATTAAATAGCCACGCGTGGTAAATTGGTACGTGTGGTATATTTTGTCTATCATAATAACATATATAGTGTTTCTTATAACAACACTTACTATTCTAGAAATATGGCGGGAATTCGGCAAACAAATGGTGGGAAATCCTTTTTAATGTAACCTAGTGCCGTGTGCAAACATTTCTATTATGCATGTATGAACTTGATCTCGACGTATTATATGAATGTAACTACACCTCGTTGCGCATTCTTGATGTGACGTAAGTGCTACTAATAGTATCGCGTGCCTCGAAACTGGTTCAACTAGAAAACATTTAGTCTGGTAACGTGTTCGACGATAATTGTTTGATAGGTACATGATCACGTGATTCTCAGAAACTTGCGTGTGTGTATATAGTCTCATCAATTACGTCATCAGATAGACATGCGTGGTAAATCGGTACGTGTGGTAGATATTTATTTTCTATCATACTATAGCGCTTTAGTATAACAATACTTACTATTATAGAAATATACCAGTAATTTTGTAAAAATGGCGGGAATTCAGCGAGAAATGGTGGAAATTTTGTTTTAATGTAACCTAATGTCGTGTGCAGACATTTCTATTATGCAAGTTTGAACTTGACCTCGACGTACAATATGATTGTAACTACACCTCTTCTCGTTTTCTTGATGTGACGTAAGTGCCATTAATAGTAACACGGTCCTCGAAACTGGTTCAACTAGAATACATATATAAGTATATACATATATAAGTCCTGTGCTACAGCCATCCTGGTAGACATTCGTACCACTACAGTGTAGAGGCAACGTCGTGCTGAAGATACCCTACTACTGTTCTCTTGCAGCCCTCTGACGTATAAGCTGAGTTTTACGTTATTCGGTAGCGCCCCTAGTTAGAATTTTTTTTATTTCAATACCACGACAGTACTATTACTAACGTCAAGCTGAAAACACCCAACTACTACACTGCTGCAGCCTTCAAAGAAATTGACGAAGATCATCCGTCTGACAAGCGAGCAGTCCTGCCTTCAACCCTGTACTCACCAGAACCGGAACCCCAACTTGAACCAGAGGTCGACGTGAAACCGAAATTAATTGAATTTTTTCTGGAGCGGACTCTCTCTTGTCTTCTCTTAGCAGGTACTGACTATCGATGTCGTGCCAGTGTAGTGCATTGCCGAGGTAACATCTTAGAATTTTAGCGTATGTTCGCGTGAACGTCGTAATGTCTTGCCAGTTTAGTACATTACCAAGGTAACTTCGTAAAAATGTAGCTGACCAAAGCTATTGACTTCTACAAGTTCCTTAATTTAACTCGAATATGTTGTAAATTCATGCCAGTGTAGTGCATCGCCGTGGTAAAATTTACCAAATAGATAGACAGGTAAAAATTAACAAATTGAGCAAGATAGACAGGTAAAATTGAACAAATTCAGCAAGATAGACAGGAAAAGTTGAACAAATTCAGGAAGACACACATGTAAAATTGAACAAATTGATCAAGATAGACAGGTGAATTTAAGGAATTTCAGCCAATTCAGCAAGATAGACATATAAAATTCAATTCAATTCAAAACTGGCAGGAATATACGACGCTCTCGCGTTAAAGTAAGAAACTTGTACAAGTATATAGAGTTCGTCGGGTAATTTCTTTACGACGTTACGTGTATTGTTCAAAAGTAAACAACGAAATGAACAGCCATATGAATTTTATGCACTAAAATACGTCCAATGGGCAAACATGTTACTTGTACGAACTGGTCACCGACAAACTGACATATAGAATCACTAGGCGTTTCTTGTTACCTGTACAACGAGCTGTATTTGCTGAATTTGTTCAATTTTGTCAGTCTATCTTGATACATTTGCAGAACGAGTTCAATTAATTTTACCTGTCCATCTTGTTGAATTTGCTGAATTTGTTCAATTTTACTAATCTACTTTGTTGAATTTGCTGAATTTCCTTAATTTTACCTGACTATCTTGCTGAATTTGCTGAAATTTCTTAAATTTACCTGTCTGTCTTGATGAATTTACTCAATTTGTTCAATTTTAACTGTTCTTCTTGTAGAATTTGCTGGATTTCCTTAATTTTATTGGTCTATTTTGGTGAATTTCCTTAAATTTACCTGTGTATCTTGCTGAATTAGTTCAATTTTATTTGTCTTTCTTATCGAATTTGGTGAATTTTTTAAATTTTACAGTGTATATTGCTGAATTTGGTCATTTACTGAATTTTACCTGTCTATGTTGCTAAGTTTGTTAAATTTTACCTGTCTTGTTGAAGTTACTGAATTTTATCTCGGTGATGTACTAAGCTGGCAAGAATGTTCACGAGTTCATATGCCAAAATTATAAGAACTTACTTCGGTAATGCACTACATTGGCACGAATGTATGACACATATGCATTAAAGTAAGAAACGTGTACAAGTATATAGTGTTGGACAGCATATTTTAAAGAAGTTACATCGGTAATGCACTACACTGGCACGACAGCGATAGTCGGTACCTACTAAAAGAGGACAAGGCAGAGTCGGCTCCAGAAAATTGACACGCAACACGCAAGGTTACATTAAAAAAAATTCCCACAATTTTCACCGAATTACTGGTATATTTCTAGAATAGTAAGTGTTGTCATTATCAAATTGCGTAGCATACGTTAAGAAACGTGATTGTTAAGGAAATCCTTATAACGAATAACTAATCATACATAATACACCCACGCAGATAGCCGCCAGTTTGACTGATTTAGCAGATAACTTCCGATTTTATAATTATTGTTACCTATACGTACGTTTTAGAAATATATAGGGTACGTCATAATGTAGGCCAATCAGAATTCCACCTTTGGTATACAACCCATCAGATATACACCACTTCGTTTATTTAATAATCCTTCATTAATGACAGCTTTTCTATCGTAACACCATATTTTAGATTCGCCTTCATCACTTAAGGGACCGCGACCTTCTTATATTACCTGTAGACAACGGTACGGTTATACGTCGTGATTACAATGTAATACATCCTCGTTAAATTGTAGGTTCTAAATATTTTCAGACTTGGACAGCGAATACCATTTTAAGCGAGTTTGCAACCAGGCGACCAATTGAGATAAGTGTAAGCCTTGTAAGTCAATCCTATAGCATTGATACATGTTAACGTATAGGGAGACCTTGACTTTTTAAATAAATATGTTCAAGTGTGGTGTGTAGCAGCTTTAAATGCTGATCGGTCTTCAGTATGCGAAGACTACAGGTTGTGCATATAGATTGATGGATTTCAAAACAGCTCTCTAGCGTGTTGCCTATCTTTTAACATATGTACAAACCATGGTATGTTGGAGGTTCTCAAAAAAGTTTTCTACTTTCCACCCAAGGAAATGTTGTCCCTATCCTTTAACATCAGTACAAATCATTGAACGTTAGATGGTCTCGAAGTAGCTCGCAAAGGACCTCGCAAACAATTTATCTAACTTGATGCCTATCTTTTTATATGGGAAAGAGTTCTGATATTTATTGTTGCTGAAAAAGCACAGTACCTCGTAAAGTAGATGTTACAATAGCTCCAAAATAGATATCAAGCTTCATGCCTATATTTTAACATGGGGAAAGTTTCTTTTCAAAATAGCTCTCAAAGTAGCAGTTGGTATACCTCACAAAATGGGGTCTCTACCTTGCTGCCTATCTTTTAACATGGGAAAATGTCCTTTTCACAGCAGCTCTCAATGTAGCTCGCAAAGTATCTCTCAACAGTGCTTTCTACCTTGCTGCCTTTCTTTTAATATGGGAACATTTCCTTTTCCACCAAAAAATGTGTTCCCTGTCTTTTAACATGGGGAAATTTCGTTCCTTCCAAATCTTACCTGTCATGAAAGAAACATACTGTACTACTCTCGTTTTTCAGAAAAATCCACCGAAATCTGATACCCCTCCATTTCTTCTAATGCATTTTATATTAACTCTACCAAATTTTCCAGGTAAAAGTGCTCGAACAGAATTCATACATCACCCCAAAATTGGCGTAGTGTCTCGTTAAGTATTTTTGGTAAATGCGGACGGACACTAAATGAGGTCGTAAGACGGTTTCGTTACCTGCAATTATCCTCTTATGCAAGGCACAGTACTTATTAGCAGAGCGTGGCTACCGTGTGAACACGAGGTATCAACCAATATGTATCTTTCACATGACATGTTGCCTAGCGCGTAGGCAAACCCCAAGGGACTAGATCCATCACTTATTTGATTTTGGATCAGTTCGCTGGGCACCAGTTATTAAAATTAACAAGTATTATATTTCGCAGAGCACAATGCAACTATAGTACATTCTCGTTTTCATACACAATGTTGTTTGAAGAAAATTTCATTGTTTTTGTTCCACCCACCGGTTTGACAAGCCGGTCCGTGCCATGGGTATATGGGTGGTCTACCATCTCTGCAGGGTCCTCCATTGAGACACGCGCCTGTGTTCCTGTTGCAGCCGTTGATACATAGGCAGGGCAAGACGCACGATCCTTGATTTGCCGACGATGTTGGGAATATGCACCGGCCTGGTGTACCAATATCAACTGGAAACAAAGAGAAGATGAGGGTTGGTGTCGATCAACTCAACCCATCGTGTATGCAATCAGAGAGCTATAGCAGTAATATGTAGAAATAATTTCACCTCTGGATTACATGGGTGGAAGAGGAAAAGTAGTCCCGGTTTCCCATATTAAAATATAGGCAACAAGGTAGAGAGCTCTTTTGAGAGCTCTTTTGAAGAAGAGATTTCCCATGTTAAAAGATAGGCATTAGAGAGCTACTTTTAGGGCTATTTTGAGAGCTACTTTGAAAATGAAATTTTCCCATGTTAATAGATAAGCAGCAAGGTAAAGAGCTCTTTTGAAACCTTTCAACTTTTGACATGTGTCAATGCCATAGTCTTTACATCAGACAGTTCCACTTACCTCAGTTGGTCGCCTGGTTACAAACTCGTTTGAACTGGTATTCGCTGCGTACGTCTGAACTTGTGTAGAACGTAGAATGTAACGAAAATGTATTATACTGCAATCACGACAAATAACCATGACCTAATCAACCTGATCGAGCGATTCTGGCGTGCGACGGCCGGGGTCCTTTAAGTAATTATGGCGAATTTAAAATAAGGTGTTACAATAAATAAGCTGTAATTAATGAAGCATTATTAATTAAACGAGGTGATGTCTATCTGACCGGCTATATGAAATGTAGAATACTTATTGGCCTAGGTTATGGTGGACCCTATATATTTCTAAAACTTACGTAAAGCTTACACTTATTATAAAATCGGAACTCAATGACGTACTAAAATAGGTAAGCTAGGAAATATGTACTCGCAGTAATTAGGTCCAACTAGTAGTAGTTCCGTTATCAGGCACTCTGAACTTACGCGCATGTATAGTCTGATTCAATTATGTCATTAAATAGGTAAGCGTGGTAATTAGGTCCAACTGGCAATAATTAGGACAAACTAGCAGGCATTTGGAACTTACGCGCGAGAATAGTCTTATTCAATCATGTCATTAAATAGATACACGTTGTAAAGTGGTACCCGTGGTAATTTGCTCAATCAGGTAATAATTCGGTCAAACTAGTAGGCATTTTGAACTTGCGCGCATGTATATTGTCCTAATTTATGAAGTAACATGACGTCAGTATTGTAACTACATCTCGTTGCGTTTTGTCGATGTGCCGTAAGAGCTATTAATAGTACCGCGTGCCTCGAAACTGCTTCAACTAGAATACATGTTGTTTGGAGACGTCTTCGGTGTTGATTGTTTGATAAGTCCACTGCTACGTATTGCCGAAGATATCCTTCTACTGGTATCTTGCATCCCTGTGGCGTATAAACAGAATACGTCGTTATACGCCAGCGTTCCTAGGTAGAGAACAGAATCGCACAATTTCAATACCACGACAGTATCATGGCTAACGTCATGCTGAAAACACCCAAATAGTACACCCCTACGGCTTTCAGCGACACTGACGAAGATCATCCGTCTGTCAACCAACCAGTCGTACCGTCAACCCACTACTCACCATAACCAGAACCTCAACTTAAACCGGAGTTCGTATTGAAACCGAAAGGCATAGAATTTTTCTGGGGCCGACTCCTCTTATTAAAGTTTTATTCATGCCGGGTCGAAGCATTCGGTCGGGTGATTAATTCAGTCAAGCATGCCAATCAATAAAGAAAGGCATTGTACTACGGCCACGTCGAATGTGCAAAATAACAAAACACAAGCACTTGACAAAATGGAAAAGCAAACATATATGAAGGTCGTAGACGTGTACGGTAAGCGGAAGTATGGGTAAGACAGAGACATTACCGGAAATGAAGTAATTGTCATCATTCCTACCAGTTTCCCCAGCCTACAACACGCGTTACCACGACACAAAATACACTGTAGGCCATGAATGGTAGATGCAAATCTTGAGTCTATGTATCTCGCCTATTTCAATCCCTAGCTACATAAACGTATTAGCCCTTGTATAATTATTGCCACGTATCGTTTTGAAAATAGATTTCTTGAAGAAAAAACATAATTAGCACATTTAAAGCAAAGTTAGTGTGGGTCGAATCCAAATACATGTGGTTAGAAAGGACACGGATTCCCCATAGTGACAAAGACCCTAGCAGCAAACAGGTCGTCGTTCATACCTCCACGGCCTTGTGAGTAACACCCAACCACTACATTCCTGGGGGGCTTCATCGACGAAGACGAACATTGTTGCCGACCGTTCGCGACATCTGTTAGCCGACCATTATCATCGTCTATCAACCGAATACCGTCACCGTCTGTCAACTGAACACCGTCACCGTCTGTCAATCGAACACCGTCACCATTATTCCCATCGTCTAATTCAACTTCTACTATTAACATCGCCCCTGCCATCGGCACCGACTCTACACTAATCATAACCGTCGGCACTGACACTAAACAGGACATGATAAACTAAGTGGTGTCCATTTTGAAGAAAAAAATGAGTTCCCACATTACGTGGCAAAAATCATTACAAAACGCGTGAAAGCCGATTGTGATCTATAGGCAGGTACTCGTTCATACAGCTAAGATAGTCGCACTAAAGTATAATGCACAGTACATGGTGCTTTTTAAGAATCATCTTGACAGTACGCAAGTGCTTAATTTAGCCAAACTGACGTATCCGGGTCGCATAAAATACATGCAAGAAGCTTTCAGAGACGCAACATCCATATCACACGGCTATTTGTTCGTCGACCTGTAACAGGCCACAGCGTAACACTTGTGCCTGCATACTAGTATTGCACTGGAAGCAGACAAAATACAGTGCGCCTATTTTCCGTATATATAAATAGGAACACACCGTGACAAGTTTTTATTATATATATATATATATATATATATATGTATATAGCGCCCCATGGTGTGTACATTTGAAACTAAAAAAATACATAAAATGAAATATTCTTCATAATCAGTTTGATAATTTTTTCAGAACAAACATCGGTGCAGCCATCTCTCATTCCTACTTTCCTCTCGTCTGTTGTACATTTCCGAGGTACCGTCGCCGCCACAACCACAATGAGATAACGGCTAAGACAACGGACAGGAAGACAATATATATGACAACAGTGAAACAACGGTAGAGACAACGGACGGGACAATCCATGAGGCAACAGTGAGCCAACGGACGAGATAAGAGACGTCAACAGACGACAATAGACGAGTCATCGTATGAGACAACGGACGAGACATCGGATGAGACTACGGACGGTACAATGGCTGAGACAACAGACGGGACAACGTATGAGACAAGGAAGGAGACAACGGACGGGACAACGGATGAGACAAGGAAGGAGACAACAGCCGAGCCACGCACGAGACAATGGACGAGACAACAGGAATACAACGATAGGACAACGGACGAGAAAAGAGTCGACAATGGACGAGACAATTGAAGAGACAATGCATAAGACAACGGACAAGACAACAGAAAGACAACGGATGTGACAACGGTGAGACAACAGCTGAGATAAGGGACGGGACAATGGACGAAACAACGAAGAGACATCGTATGAGACAACAGAAAGACAACGGATGTGACAACGGCTAAAATAACGGACGGGACAACGTATGAGACAACGGACGAGACATCGGATGAGACAATGTATAAGACAACGGGTGAGACAAGGTCAAAGTGTATGTGTCGTATATTCTTGCCAGGGTAGTGGATAAGTAAGTGCGAGGTAACTTCTTAGAATGTTAGCGTATGAACGCTTGAACGTCGTATCGGTATTTATAATTTGTTTAAACTTGGTACTTACAATATTTTGAAAGTCTGTTCTTAGGCATTTTTTCAAATTGGTACTTATAATTTTCTAAAGTCGGTACTTAGAATTTTTCAAACTTGGTACTTAGACATTTTTCAAAGTCGGAGTTTTTACGGTGCTTAGAACATTTTGGAATATGGCACTTAGAATTTTGTTTCAAAGTCGGAGCTTAGAATAGTTTTCAAACTTTGTCCTTAGAAATGTTTTCACACTTTTTACTTAAACAAATTTCAAAGTCTGTACTTATAAAAAAATCTAAATCTGTACTTATACATTTTTAAACTTCGTATTTAGAATTTTTTTTAAAGTCGGTACTTAGAAATTTGTCAAACTTGATACTTAGACTTTTTTTTTTAAATCGGTACTTACAATTGTTTTAAGCTTGGTACTTTTTTCAAAGTCGGTTCTTATAAATTTGGCAAACTTGATACTTAGAAATTTGTCAATGTCGGAAAAATATTTCAAAGTCAGTACTTAGAATTTTTTTGAACTTGTTACTTTGAAATTTTTCAAAATCGGTATTTAGACATTTTTCAAATTTGTTAATTATAAATTTGTCAATGTCGAAAAACATTTTCAACGTCGGTACATAGAAAATAATTTACACTAGACACGTATAATTTTTTGAAAGTCGGTACTTAGAATTTTTGTCAAACATGGTACTTAATTTTTTTGAAAGTCGGGCCTTATAAATTTTTCAAACTTAATACTTAGAAATTTTCGAAATTCCGTACTTATACACAAATTTCAAAATTTATACTTAGGCATTTTTCAAAGTCTGTACTTGAAATGTTTTCAAACTTGGTACTTAGACATTTTTAAAATTCAACACTTACAACAATTTTCAAACTTGGTATTTATAATTTTTTCAAAGTCGGTACTTAGAGTAATATATAAATAGCTAAGGTTAGGGTTAGGGATAAGGTTTAGATTAAGGCCATAGACTAATAGTTGTTCTTTTATTTTCGTTAACCATTTATTATCTTTTGTTGATTACTCATGTAATAAATTTGATTGTATTATGATTCTTCCTGATAGTCTTGATCGCGGTTCCTATCCTATTGACATGCGTTGTCCTAATTATAAAGAAACTAACTAGACAGACTGAAACACGGATTATCTTCGTCAGTGTCGCTGAAGATCGTAGGAGTGTAGTAGTTGGGTGTTTTCAGCATAACCTTAGCCACAGTACTGTCGTGGCTTTGAAATGATGCAATTTTTCTCTATCTAAGACGCTAGCGCATAACATAGTACTCTGTTTATATGGTAGAGGGCTGCAAGAGATTAATAGTATGGTATCGTCAGCATGACGTTGCCATAACACTGTAGTGGTCTGAATGACGAGCTGGATGCCTGTAACACCGGACTTATATACGATTTATGAGAATCACGTGTTCATGTACTTATGAAACAATTACCATCGAAGACGTTAGCAAACTACATGTATTCTAGTTGAAGTAGTTTCGAGGCAAGCAGTTTTATTAACAGCACTTACGTCACATCGACAAAACGCGACGAGGTTTAATTGCAATACTGATCTATGCTATTACATAAATTGGGATTATATAAACGCGCGAGAGTTCCAAATGCCTGCTTGTTTGACCGATTTATTACCAGTTTGACCTATTTACCACGCGTATTTATGTACCACTTTATTAGATCATTGGATGAGACTACATACACGTGCGATAGTTGTAAATGCCTGCTAGTTTGACCGATTTATTACCAGTTTGACCTATTTACCACGCGTATCTATGTACCACTTAATTTGATCATTGGATGAGACTGTATACACGCGCGCAAGTTCCAAATGCCTAATAGTTTAGCCGAATTATTTCCAGTTGGACCTAATTACCACGTGTACTGATTTACTATACGTACCTATTTTACGACGTCATTGACATGTTATTACAGAAATTGGAACTACATACACGTGTGCAAGTTCGGAATGCCTGCTAGGTTGAACGAATTACCACGTAGACCTACGTACATAGGCCCAGTTTTACTGATTTAGCAGAGAAGTTACGATTTTATAAATACTGTAAGCTATAGGTAGGTTTTATAAATATATATACGTCCGTCATAACCTAGGCCAATAAGTTGTCCACCTTTTGTATACAACCCGTCAGATAGACACCACCTCGATTAATTAATAACCTTACATTAATGAAAGCTTTTCTATCGTAACGTCATTTTAGTTTCTCCTTCATTACTTATGGGTCCTTGACTGTCTCACACAACAGTCGCTCGGTCCGGTTGACTAGGACACGGTTATACGTCGCGATTACAATGTAATACATTCTCTTTACATTGCAGGTTCTACACAGGTTCAGACTTGCACAGCCAATTCCAGTTCAAACCAGTTTGCAACCCGGCGACAAAATGATGTAAGTGGAATTGCCTTATGTAGAGATTATAGTATAGCATTGCCACGTGTTAAAAGTTGGAAAGTCTCAAAAGAGGTTTCAAACGAGCTCTCTACCTTGCTTCCTATCTTTTAACATGGGAAAAGTTCCTCTTCATAAGAGCTCACAAAAGAGCTTTCTACCTTGTTGCCTATCTTTTAATATGGGAAAATGTCCTCTTCAAAAGAGCTCACAAAAGAGCTTTCTATTATGTTGCCTATATTTTAAGAAGGGAAACCTTTTTCCCCACCCATGCAAACCAGAGGTGAAACGATTTCTACCTATATTCAGTTCATTTCAGTTCATCCCGAGGCACGTAGTCGCAGCGAATGCTATCCAGCCGGGGCGGTCTAGCGCAAGTCTCAGTAGCGTTTGGACATAAAGGTCAGTCGGTCCACTCCCGTATGTTGTCAATCCAGGTCTTCCTTTGCCTGCCTCTCCATCTGTTGCCCTCCAGAGTGCCATGCATGATTGTCTTGGCAAGGGAGTCGTGGCGAGTGACATAGCCGTACCATGCCAACTTTCTCCTCTTCACTGTTGCGAGGAGTGGCTCCTTTGAGCTTGCCAGGGCAATGATCCGTGTTTGGATAGAGTCATTGGTCGTGTGCTCGGCCAAGATATTTGCAGCAGGCGTCTGAAGCACTTGGTCTCAAACGCCTGTATCTTCTTCGTCACTGCATCCGTCAGTGTCCAACTTTGGAAGACGTACAGCAGGATGGAGACAACAAGGGATCTGTACAGTCTGATCTTAGTTGCGAAGCAGATGTTAACGCTTCTCCATATCTTACTGAGTTTGGTCATTGCTGCTGTCGCAAAGACTATTCGAATCTGGATCTCTTTGTTCGACCGTCCATATTTGGTGAGTGTGGAGCCAAGATATTTGAACGCATCCACTTTCTCCAGCTTCTGGCCGTTCACGGTGATATCAACAGTGATGTTTTCAGTGCTGCTGGCCATCACCTTGCTCTTTTCGTTGCTTTCTTCCATACCGTAAGCGCCTGCTCTATCCACTAGTCTATTGGTGAGATCTTGGAGCTCGTTGTTGCTTCCTCTAAGAAGATCTATATCGTCTGCAAATCGCAGGTTTCTGACAGGTCTGCCTCCCACAGAGATGGTTGTGTTGAAGTTGTGGAGGGCTTCTCTCGTGATGTTTTCGAGGTAGATGTTAAAGAGAACTGGCGGAAGCAACCAACCTTGACGGACTCCGACTATGGTCCTGGAGTACTCCCCTTTTTGGTTTTTGAGAAGGACCGCACTGCTGGCGTTGTTATACAGTGCGCTGATGACTTGAGTAATGCCTTCTTCGATGTTGAAGCGCCTTAGCACTTGCCACAGACCTTCGTGCCACACCCTGTCGAAAGTCTTCTTGAAGTCTGTAAAGTTGTGGAGCAGGCTCTTCTCGTGTTGCAGGTGTTTTTCGATCAGGAATCTGCAGTTGCAGATTTGTTCTATGGTAATTCTTCCGGGTTTGAATCCGGCCTGCTCTTCTGCTTCTCAACCTATATTACTACTACCTATCTACGCTGTTCACATATCTATCTTTTACCATCATCATCCTTTTGGCGGCCACAATCAACTTGCTGATTATTCTGCCGCTCTTTGGGGGTTACGAGGAGGTAGAATTTGTGTGCGTAGGTAGGTAGGTGTTTTATTTCGGAATTGTATAATACAGAAGATTTAATAAAAAACTGCATATAGAATCATTTGAGCAAGTAGATTCTTAGATATGCACGCTACTAATGCACTATTTTTAATTTCATTGGTACCATACGAAAAAATAAATAGTCTCTACACTGCTGATAGTTATCCAGCTCGTGAAAGTCGTAAGACCCTAGGGCTACGGCAATCAGTCCACATATACCGGCAATTCGCGTGATTACTCCGGCAGCACTTGCAGATTGCACCGTGTCGAAGTCTCTGTGGTCCAACAACTTGTCGCCGGCCGTTCACATAGCTAACTTCATCTTTAAAACAATGATTCTTCGCACACAAACAAAAACAAACTTGTGATATTCTTCCCTGCACGGTGACACCCTCAAGTGATGAAGGCAAAGCGTATACAATCTATACAATTCCAGGTTGGCAGCAGAGCTGTTATCAGTTGATATACAATGTTACAACAGAAAAAATATAACTTGAATCACTGGTCGCTGCCAACCACTGATAACGGTAATGTAGCGTTGTTGTAGATACAACGTGCAATTAATAACTACAAGCAGACAGTTAATACACTACCATAAATAATAAGTAACAGTAGTGACGTGGTTTTCTTTTCACATATATACAGCACTAATGCGATATTGCATAAGAACAGTGGAAGAATGTTATAACAATTATACATAAATTTCGCAATTTCTATTTCATAAATATCCTTCAATTTTAGTACATTTAACTGTGTGAATGAGTATGCTCAAGGAAATTAGTTCGAAGAATACTACAAACAATTTTTCTTTGGGTAGCTTTTAAGTTTATATCCTCAAACGATTATTGCATATGTCAAATATGGATATACTAATGCATAATAAATTGTCTGTAGGGATTCTACTGGAATAACATATAAAGCACTTTAAAGGGTTTTTTTCTGCAAACATTTATTTGTTCGTGCCAGTCAAGTTTATCATCAATAAGAAGGCCTAGACAGTTTACACAATGGGTAGGTTAAATTTTCTGATCTGACATCTTTAAAGTGATCTGTTCACAAAGTAGATGTTGTAACCCGGAAAACAACATATTTTGATTTGGATACATTTAATGAGACATTATTCGCATGAAACACACGTGTGTGCGTGAGTTAGTGTGTGTGTGCTCGAGCGCGAGTGCGCGCATGTATGCACTGGCGGATCCAGGCAGGTCCCATGTGTCCATGGCCTTACCATCCTCTCTGAGGGGGGTCCCGGACATCCCCTGCGAGAACATGAAAACTAAATAATAAGTAGTATGTGGTGTTGGCAAGGATTTTACTCGCTGAATAATCTGATACACATAAATGCGCAAATAACATTGCATAGGCCTACCTGTCCATTTAAACGTCTTCACAAGTGGCGTTCGCTTATGAACTGAACTATGAAAATCAGTGGTGGAGCTGCAGAAGAGCGTTCAAATTTGCAGCCGCTTAATCATTATTTCGTAAAATCCAACGAACAGGTTACACAGCATGTCTAAACATGTAGATTGAATAATTATGTAATTAAAAGCGTGGTAATATGCTTCGTTTATCGGGCTCGATGATACCTTTCGGGGTATATATAGTTTGATTTTTCGATCTTGAAAATAGTGGGACCTAGAATTAATAAAGTGGTCGTTTTTGGCAAAAAATTTCATAGTTTTATTCAATCTATTAGTAATCATCGTACGCCATGAATATGCTTTGTGTTTACAAGTTTATTAGATCATCACATATGTCTATATTATTACTACATAATAATTAAAGCAGTCTACAAATAACCATATTTTACCACGCTATATTGGTCTTGGGTAATGTATGTGTTATCGTCCGGGGACTACTTTTCCAGGTGGCCTATTCATATAAAATTAGTAATCGAAAACATGCATAATTAGCTGTACATATATCCTAACATGTATAGATCCAAGATGTACTGCTATTTTTCATGTGTACCTTGGGGCATTTTTTTTTCTGCCTACACAGGTTTGGTGAAGTTTTTTGCGTTATCATCCGGGGCCCCGTTTTTGTTCTTTTTAACACAAACATGGAAATTTTTGTCATAGTAAAGAAGGTCTCGCTTGCAATCAGAACAATCATTTGGGAAACCAAAAAATATGTTCTCTATATGCTATGGTTTGGGAAAAGCACCAAGTTACCGTCCGATTCTAGTTATCGTCCAATTCGCTAAACGGCAGTAGTGCCTAGAGTGCTTTTGAGGGGTCTCTATCGGCTCCCAACGAAACTACATGACCAGTCACCATCTTGACACTGTATTCTACAAAAGATTGCACTAAGTATGCATATATCCTGATTGATGACTGTTTTGCTGCATGTCAATTTTGCTAGATTAGCATTGTACACGGTAAGAATCATACACATGTCATTTATGTTGATAATGCTCGAACTTGATGTTAAATGTGCCCTTCGACCACAACCACATGACGCGTCACCTATAATTTGGCTTGTTACATTGTTTCCAGTAAGAGAGTGTTTTATAACGGGGGGGGGGGCACGGTCGATAACGGTGATCCATGGATGGAAGGTATTTCTGCCGGACAGAAACAGTTTCTACCCGGCATAAATGGCAACCACCATGGAACAGGACTGGGCGGCCCGCCTTGTCGACGTTGCCAGGAAGTGCTGTCATGTCACACCTTTATTGATCAAGCTGCACTGGCTGCCGATAGCAGTTAGAGTAGAATATAATATACTTCTAGTCACGCACCGAGCACTGACTGGCTGTGCACCACAGTATATCGCCAAATGTTTGAACAAACGTCAGCCAACTCGATTGTTGCGCTCCAGTGAACACAATAATGTATGTGTACCACTTGCAGCGCGTCGCTGGGGTGACATATCATTTTGCATAGCAGTCCCAACACTATGGAACTTGCTACCGGAAAAGCAGACTGCAATAACAATGTCAAACTCTGATTTTAAATAAAACCTTAAGACTTATCTGTTTTCCCGAACATTCTCTACGGCGCCGTGAACAACGATTGTTGAAACGGCGCAACAAAAATGTCACGATTTGATTTGAATACATGCCACTGATAGGAAAGAGCGTGTGTTTTGTAGAATGTGCTGCTAATATCTTTCTGTACCTGTCTATGTGCAACCTGAGTAAAAGTTCAAGTACATTCACATGAGTACTAGTACATTTATATAATAACTTATTTTGTGTGTGTCTGCTTTGCAGTCCTTGCATTTCCTTAGTGATCCCCTGGTTTTAATACAATGGATATAGTATTGTGTTAGATGTATGCTTACTATCTTGTAATATAGAAACGTCATTGATCTTTTGTGCACAGTAATCAGACATAATATTTACGAGCAAAATCGCATCACTTGGATTCATGTGTGTGCATTTTGTTGTGCCCGTGTGACATGTGTACAGTACTTATTGCCAGACAGCACATTCCTTTGTTCAGTATTTATCTGATCCCTGCTCTCTCAGTCCCTGTGTATCCCAGTTGTTTTACCAGACTAGAAATTGGCTGGAAATTAAAACGAATTATCACCTGGTCATCTTGTGGTCAGTGAAAAGCCTGGTTTTGAGGCAACTGTCCACTGTATCCAATTAACCAGGCTAGCTGCTAGGTTGCTATTGTTTCAGTCGTTGGGAGAACTGATAAGACTGTCTAGCTGTCAGTGCTTTGATAACTTGTTGGGGTTGGCACCATAAGATGACACAGTAATGGTGCAAGAAGGAAACAGAAATGATGATATTGATAGTAAAATAAATATGTATAATAATAGGACTTTTTGGGGAGTTTCTGCCCTAAGGGCAGAAACTAGGGAAGAAATGTATTTCTGCCGCACGCACAGAAAGTATTTCTGCTGCACGATTTCTATCGTGAGGGCAGGAAGGTGCCAACTCTGGCTTGGGATACTTCTGATTTGAAAGTATTCCACCTGTCTTCCAGATCGGTTTCGTCGAGAGAAGCAAGCGAGCCAAAACGATTAGAGATCTCATTGGCATAGTTATTTTGAATATTTGGTTCACAGAAACGACTAGTTTTATACCGCGGTGCAAGTTTGTAGTTGGCGGGCGGGCGTTTTCAGTTTGAGTTTGAGCTTGGCAATCAGTAGGCGATAATCCGCATTGGAGAGTTCCGCACCACAATAAGTACGGCAATTGTGTAATGACGTGAGCCACTAGCGATTTATTATGATATATTCGATCATCTTCTTTGTGCTACCATTAATGATGATGGTGGGAGACTTCCACGTTCGTGCCACTGGAAGTGCTTGGGCCTTGTAACGGTCATTACCTGATCTGTGTTGACCTGCCCATTTACTACTAACCTTATCTCACCTTAGCCAGCGATGCTCTAACCCGGCATGTATGGGGCCCGACCAACCCAGTACAAACACCCATGGTTACACAAGTCACATCAAAATCTTTACGATCGGACAGACTACGGAATCGACCTCGGACCGCCAACGGACATGATTACGTCATGATATTGACCTTCGCAAACACACCCGAATAGATACGTGGAATGTGTTGACACTCAACACTCCGTCCTTGAACATAGCTTTATCGTAGACCTACACACATGTATCCACATTCTGCATAGGCTGTGTCTATGGTTTGAATACGGGTGGGACAGGAGGAATAGGGCGTTGCCGGTGATAATCATGCAGCGAACCCCCCTACAGAAGCTGCTGGATCCGCCACTAGTGTGTGCGTGTGTGCGTGCGTGTGCGTGTGTTTATTTGTGTGCGTGTGCGTGTGTGTGCGCCGGTGTGTGCGCATGTGTGTGTGTGCGCGCGCGGGCGTGTGTGCATGCGTGTTATCGTGTGCGCGTGTGTGCGTGTGGGGAGAAGGTGTGTCCGTATGTGTGCGTTTATATAAACGAATGGCATAACACAGCCCACAGATAAACAGCATTTATGCATTCTTCAACACATCACATCAGGGCCCGAGGTTATAAAGCGTACTCGGTGCTCATACTCAACTCCATGCTCAGACTCGAGATCTCATGCTCACCGGAGAATCCATGCTCACGGTGGTTATAAAACTTCTTGAGTATGTGCTCAACTGAGTACGCCGTCTTGAGTACGAGAGCAAAACAAAGCTCTTTCGGAGCTCCCTTGTTCAAGAAGATAACAAACCTACACCTATTTATAAACAATATCAACTTCCGACTATAAAACGGACGTTGGGAATGTGTTTATTTTATGGTGAAATGCGCAGAGGATTATCGACTGAATAACGCTGCGAGGAAAGTACTTCGCCGTGCACGATGGAACAGACATGGCACAAGACAATTCAAAAGATAAAATAGCGTAAACCAGTAGTAACTGCCACTGGTCAGTCACGCTGTATTATTTATGATATTTTGTATCATTGTAACAGTAAGTAGGTACGATGATTTCGGGCTCGACGGCGTCGATGATACCGTTTTTATAATAAATAAATATCTTACACACATAAAATTGAGTTGGCATTCGTACTTGTGAAATGAACAAATGAACTGACAAAGTAGTTGTATGGGAGCGGCCATTATTTATCAACTGTACCGGAGGATTCGAGAACATACATACTCTGATCTGAAATTCAGCTTACCCCACCTCCAATCATGTCGTTGCGTGTCCCAAATTCGTGTAGTTCTGGGCAATA
The DNA here is from genome assembly GCA_020002185.1 of Paraescarpia echinospica. Lineage (NCBI taxonomy): Eukaryota > Metazoa > Annelida > Polychaeta > Sabellida > Siboglinidae > Paraescarpia > Paraescarpia echinospica. Next base: position 13,937,490 of record CM034531.1, read on the forward strand.
ATTTCATAACTGTTTCATTAAACAAACATATTATTTGCCAATCCTAAGTTCAAAATAGTTATTTATATACAATTGACCCAAATCCATGTTATACATAATTGTTGTTTTTATACAGATATGTGCATATAATATTATGATATTTTGATGTACAATTACACGCTTAAAAGTGTAATATATACACATAACATACTTGTATAATAACCACATTCTAAGTTGTTTTACATAGTTTGCTTCACATTTGCTTGTTGCAGTTTTGAAATACTACTTTGTTAAACTGCACTACATTAGTCACTGTCTTCACCACCATGCTGGGTTTGAACTGATAAGGCAAACACACAGTTATGTTATGGTCTTCCGTCAGCTGTGCAGCATTCCCCATAGCAACTGTATGGCTACATTTTTAGTACATCTTAAATTCGATTCTCAAAAACTCATTGCTTCAGTATAATTGGTATAGTTTGTATAATTTTTGTTTGGAAAACATTGTTTTATTACAGGGTAAAACCATTTTAATAGAAAGATATAAACGAAGTAATGTTTGTTAGTTCATCCAACTAGTGTCATTTTGGTAACCTTGTAAATATGATCATATTCATTTTCTAAATGTACACTTTGGCTAAAGTAGTGACCGAGTGACCACACCAATGACAGTATAATCACATATACATTTAAGTTATCAACTTGTCGAGGATGTCTGCATATGTTGCGTATGGTCTACCTCTGTGTTGAAGTCTTATTCCTGCCATTGGATTGCAAAATCATAGGCATTACAAATTTGTAATATCATGTCATCCACAAAGCCTTGGACATGGCTACCAATTATATCAACGTTGCACGGGCTTCATTATTAATATGCTATTAATATTAAAAAACGATGAAACAATATAAATAATGTTTTATACTACTTAATACTCCTTCTTTATTCCCAATTGAAAAAACAGCACTACAAAATAATGATATATTAATAAAAGTTTCAGGCAATAACAAAACGTGGTTGTGTTGAGGGGTAAACTTTGTGACCTCGTAATTTTATTAGTTTTTTTTAATAGTTTTTAAGGTATACACATGTCTGTTGTATTAATATGGCTTAATGTCTGGCGTGGTATTTCATTAATCGTCCAGGTAAACAACACTGTTTTGGAGAAGTGTTTCGTATGAACTGCCCAACAGTTGATCGTGAAATTGTATCGCCAAGCAGTAGCGGTAAACGAATGGTCCCCGTCGTCGAAAAGGTGCCACCAAACATAAACATTGTAACATAGAGTCGTAGTGTCTCCCGCTAGATTTGACAAATATTCAGTAAATAGTGCACTTTGAGGCACAAAACGGAATCTTTCGCTGATTTCGTGTTGCTCCACTTCTTGAAATGGATTGATTACATCTCGGAAGCGATTCGGACGCTGGTATCGAGCTGCGTTTCTTCTCGAAAACATCGAACTTGGACAACGAATTCGACTAATTTCTACGTGAGCTGCCATGTTTGTTTGTTTGAGTACGGCGTTGAGGAAGGTCCGTAGCATACTCAGAATGTAGACGTCCCATGCTCAAGTCTGAGTACGATTACGTGCTCAGAAAGTGTTATAACCTCCGTGAGAATGAGCATGGTGTGAAAGCGAGGCTTGAGCATGAAATTCTGAGCACCGAGCACCGAGTACGGCTTTATAACCTCAAGCCCAGGACCGTTTAGAGTTTGATTGTTGAGGGTGAGTAGTACGTGCGGTCATTTAGCGGGGATGCTGGCGCGGCGCGGAGCAAGAGCAAGATCAAATGTATAGGTCAAGTGACAAATAGCGCCACCTGGCGGATAGGTCATGAAATACATATGAATACTGCCTAAAATCGTGATTCTTGCTTTTGACCAATAGTGCCACCTGGCGGAATTTTGATTAACTAAATATATAGACCAAAGTTCAGTACTGCATCAATGTGTGCTTATTTTTTTTAAATGTCGCTCCCTGACGGATAGATGATGAACTAAATAAAGGTCCTTCCTAAATTGATGCGGCTTATTTATAAAAATTGGCACCCTTTGGTGGAAACGTTACGAACTGAAAAAGAAGAACAAATAACTCCCCCTGACGGATAGCTAGTGAACTAAATATAAATACTGCTTAAATTCGAGCCTCTTGTTACTTTTTACTGTAAAAATAGTTGAAAGACGTCATTAAATAGGTCATTCCGCATGCACAATGATGTCTTTTCTTATTTATCATAGGTTGTGGACAATTTTTTCTCAGGTATAACGCCCCCCTAGCCTATACATTTACAACTATAAAATAGGTCCAATCCTGACGAATTGGTAGAGTACTAGTAAAATAAGTCCAATTATGTCATTTCTGGATACCATACACATCTACGACCTTCCCATCAACCTGTTTGCAATTTTTTCCTACCTATGTATTGTATTACTAGAATACGTCGACTGCTTCCTGTATTAACAAATAAGTGTTTGTCAATGTTTGCCTACCTATGTCTGTTATTAATAGCAGACGTAAAGTGATTCCTGAACATTCTTTCTGACATCTTTATAAAAAAATCACGGTCTCCCTATCTTTTAACATTCATCAGTTCTAGTTTTTAATCAATGCTACAGTTTTACATAGGACATTTGCACTTACCTCAGTTGATTGCCCGGTTGCAAGCTGGTATGAACTTGTATTCGCTGCCCAACTCTAATGTACTCTGCAGTCTGTGCGTGTGTAGTTTCTACTTTGCAGTCCGTGCGTGTGTATTTTTTGCTCTGCAGTCCGCGCGTATAGTTTCTGCTCTGACGTTCGTTCTTACTCGGCACGCCCACATGACCTCATAAAAGACCTCCGTCAGCTTTTATGGTCATTATATGTTACATTTTGGAATATGAACAACATGACTAGTGATAACGTCCGACAAGGGATTTTGCTACCGAAGAGGCAGCCTGCTCCGACCACGGAATCACTCGATCCCTCGACCCCGACAATCAACCCGGACCAACGATCAACGACCAGTTCAACGATTAGTTCGACGACCAAACCGATTTCGTCTCTGTCATCAGCTCCGGCAACCAAACCAACCATCAAATATCTACTCTACAGTCTGTACCTTTAATTTCTACTCTGAGGTCCGTGCTTGTTCGGCACGCCCCCGTGGCCTTTCGGCACATTCACTAACAATATGAGTGCGGTGCTCTGCCAGTCGGACTGTCATGTGTATCACGACAACACCATGGCTAATAAAATCACGTTGAAGATACCCTTTTAGCGCCTTCGCGATTCAGCAGACTCGAGAGACGAGGACGAGCCAACCCATCATGCCGGGGATCAACCGTCCTTCCGGGCCGTCGGAACAAGAGGTCGTCCCAACTCTAGAAGGGAGAGTGAACGCCGACTCCGTTATCAAGATAAGAGGTCTCCTTTTTTCGACAAAGTACGCCAGCATACTACCTTCTACATCGGGTGCAGATACTGCAAGAAGTATGGTTGTCAGTAGTAAAGGAGGTTAAGTAGCATAGGCAACTTCCGTTTTTCCGTCGGAGCAAGAGCAAGAGCAAAAGTACCCGGATGTAGGTCAAGGTCAAGTACCCGGATGTAGGTCAAGGTCACGTAGCGCCCCCCACCGGATAGCTGGTGAACTAAAATAGCGCCACCTGATGGATAGTTGGAAAACTAAAATAATTTCCCGCCAATTATGCATAGGGAATTTTATCGCAAAGGTATCCGACCACTTTTTGGGTTTTTATCCCATGTTAAAGGATAGGGAATTTTCACCATGTTAAAGGATAGGGAATTTTATCGTAAAGGTATCCGACGACTTTTTGAATAAAATAACATATACCAAACAGCATTTGAATATGTCACACACGAGATTCCTTGGCCCGTAGGCCGAGGCTCCGCCAAGGCACCGAGCCCTTATTTGTTTGACTATGACATGTCTAAAATGTGGTGTTGTAATAAGGCGTAATGTGTAACAAAAGGGTTATAAATTCAACGGAGACCGTTTTGTCTGAAGTAATGTATACGAAATGTAGATTATGTATAGGACTATGTTATATCAGATCCTATAGCCTCGTTTTTTCGAACAAAGCGACCATCTTGGAATTTGTTAAATATATGACTACTGCCAAAATTCGTGTCTCTTGCACGCTTGCGTGCAAGGGAGTCCCCTGACGGTTAGATCACGAACTACAAACATCATCCCTGGTGGACAATTGTGTCTTTTCTTATGTCCCATAGGTTATCGACCATTTGTTTAGGTGTAGGTCTCTCCTACCCTATACATTTACAACTTTAACATAGGTCCAAACGTGACGAAAGACTTGGTTATACAGGTAGTGGTTTGGTTAGACCTTGTTTTGAACTTGCGCATATGTAATGTAATTCCTTCATGTGACGTCATGATGCAGTGACGTCTTGGTCAGTCACGTCATCAAACTGCTATGCGCAGTAATTTTGTACGCGAGGTGAGTTGGTTAAACAAATAGTGCTTTGGTTAGATCTTGTATTGAACTTGCGCGTATGTAATGTAATCCCTTCATGTGTTAGATAGGACATTTTTTCCATGTTAAAGCATAGGGATTTTCCCCATGTTAAAGCATAGGGAATTTTCACCGTGTTAAAGGATAGGAGCTATCGGTAAACTGCTACGCACAGTAATTTTGTACCCGAGGTTGACTTAGTTGTAAAATTTCATTCTAGAAGTTTGTATTACCTATCGTTTGTAAGAACTATATCGAGCACAGGGTATAAACAACCCGGTATACCCCTTTGAACTATAACATTAGCTAACATACGACATTTGTACTTACCCAACTTTGTCCTTATACCGATATAGTTAATACTCTTTTGTGAGAATGTGGTTGGCTCTGAAAAGAACCGTTTAAACAACTAAAACTGTTAAAACATAATTGGCAGCAGACGATCTGTTTGTTATTCGTCATTCGACATGACACACAACGAGACAAGACAAGGGTGGAGCTACGCAGAGGCGGTCAGAGGGCCGCGGCCCGTCGTTGAGAGCGCAGCGGGGTTGACCCCCATCACGTACAGGGAGGCCTTCCCTCCACTGTGATATTCCGACATCCGTTGAAGAGATAAGCACTTCGGTAGTAAGAGAACGAAGGCAGTGACATCAGTACACGGTACCGATGCCGTGAAGACGATCAGCTTGTCATTCGTCATTCGATATGGCAAACATCTCAGTGGATCTATGAAATGGTAACAAATGTTACCTTTTACATAAACATCATACCTGATCACCCTATAGGTACTTGTGAGAACATAGTCCTTCCCGACTATATTATATGGCAAACTTCACACGTATCGGCTCGATAAACATCCGTTGAAGATATAAACACGTCGTTAGTAAGGGGCCAAAGGCAGTGCTGTGATATTCCGACATTCGTTGAAGAGATAAGCACGTCGGTAGTAAGAGAACGAAGGCAGTGACATCAGTACACGGTACCGACAGTCACGGCGACAGTCCCGGCCCCGGCCCCGACAGCTGTTGGCACACTACCGACCTCGACAGCTGCCCTTCATCTGTCCGGACTGTAAGACCAATTTCACACGGCGGGACAGTTGGAAGCGCCACGTCGCTCGCGGTAGTTGTGATCGATCAAAAAGGACAAGAATAAATTACCACATTACCGAGCGATATATTCATATCATACTGAAGGCACCTAATAATGTATATAATTTCTTTTTATTGCAGTTCGACAGAACATAAAGGTCACGTGGGCGTGCCGAAAGATTATGGATTGTAGGATAGTGCATAACGGTCACGTGGGCGTGCCGAAAGATCACCGACTTCAGAGGTCAAACTACACATGCGCAGATGATAGATTAGAAAAGTTAAGCACGGACTGATGAGTAGAATGTACACATTCGAGTGATGTTTATTGAAAGATAAAACCCGTGCGTTTGATTTGTTCTTCAGTTTGTACCGACGCAAGAAGTGTGAAATATGGCTCCAAAGACAACAACGAAAGATGGCCTATCATACAGGAAACAAAGACAGTGCTGTAATATTCTGACATCTGTTGAAGAGATAAACACTTCGGTAGTAAGGGGACAAAGGCAGTGCTGTGATATACCAGCACACGCTAGGTTCTCTACACGGTAAATCTAGAAACAAAAACGGCTCTTTTCAGAGCCAACCCCATTTTCACAAAAGAGTATAATGCTAAATGAATTCGGATAAGTATGTCTGTGTATTGTTCAGTAGAGATGTCAGCTAGTTATGTATGTGTAGTTCAGTACACATACGTTAACCACTTATGTCTGTATACAGTTACGTATGTATGTGTAGTTCACTAGAGACGTTACATGGTAATGTATGTGTATAGTTCACGAATAAACTGTGCAAACCATATCTTGTGTCTTTACGGAATCCACAAAGCAAACTTTGACTAGCGAGAGGTACGAACCAATCATGCAAACAAATTTGTCTGACAATTGAAACATCAAACACTTAGAGCAACGAGTTGCAAGAACCAACCTTGTATGATTCTCTTCAGTCCACCGAATACAATTTTCTTAACCTATACTTATGTATGTATATATATATATATATATATGTGCGAACCATGTTGTCAACTCACTGCCAGTGGCCTTGACACCAAAGACCGTATATCAATACAAGATGGTGCAGCGCTCGCTATCTACATTGTCATGTTAGAACAGTACAGACATATAATAACCACCCAGATAAGATGTACCAGTATTGATATAGTTTACCGTATTAAGGATCAAGTGTACAAATGTCCATTAAAACGTTTTTTTATATCTTATTTCGTACTATAGTATTTAAATTCGTGCTTCTTCGGTAAAACCTTCCAAACTTGCTTCTGTCGTAAAACAACTAACCTGGCATGGGTAACCGAAAACGAACTCATAGATTCATACATAGATACATACATAGAGACATACATAGATACATACACGTGGTACGAAACACACAACACGCACATGAACTCAGACCAACTAGATGGTGAAAGACTGTTTGAGTGTTTTGTTAGACGCGGGTGTGAAGCTATCCGACGTGACAGTCGAACAGTTGTGTAATATCAATACTTGGTTGCAAGAATCCGTTTCGAAACAGTGGCGAAACACTATGAAACATATGGTTCTTGCAGTTATGGAGGGTGACCTGTAAAGAACTTTCTTTTGTCTTGTACACGATTAAACTTTGCAAGACTCTGTATCAATGTCTCTGGTTCTTTTAGTTATGGAGCGTGACATGTAAATACGTTTGTGTTGTTCACGAATAAACTGTGCAAACCTCATCTTGTGTCTTTTTCATAGTGTAATGCAAAGCGTATGTTGGGAACCTTACTAATAGTCTTACACTATATAGATACATACATAGATACATACATAGAGATATACATAGATACATACATAGATATATGCCACGAAACTACGGATGACACATCACACGAGAGTACGGATGATACATCACACGAGACTACGGATGACACATCACACGAGAGTACCGACGAGACAAGAGACGAGACTATGACCGAGATATACCACGAGACTACGGATGTCACATCACACGAGAGTATGGACGAGACAAGAGACGAGACTATGACCGAGATATGTCACGAGACTACGGATGATACATCACACGAGAGTACGGACGAGACAAGAGACGAGACTACGTCCGAGATATGTCACGAGACTACGGATGACACATCAAAATAGACGTGTTACCGCGTAAGATTCCACCAAAAAGAAGCAAAGCAAAGCAAATAGACGGGTTACTGCGTGAGATTCTATCAAAAAGATGGAATTCCACCACAATAGACGGGTTATCGCGTGAGATTCCACCGCTTCCACCACAATTCCACCACAATAGACGGGTTATCGCGTGAGATTCCACCGCTTCCACCACAATGGATAGGTTCACATCGTGAGATTCCACCGCTTCCACCACAATGGATAGGTTATCGTGTGAGATTCCACCGCTTCCACCACAATTCCACCACAATAGACGTGTTATCGCGTGAGATTTGCTTCAAAAGGAAGCAAAGCAAAGCAAATAGACGTGTTATCGCGTGAGATTTGCTTCAACTCTACGCCGGAAGTGACGTGGTACCGGAAGTAACTTGACTGTCATGGCGGCCTCTACTAGGGACGCTACGCCGGAAGTAACGTAGTACCGGAAGTTATTTGAATGTCATGGCGACCTGTCATGGCGGCTTCTATGGTTCCAACATTTCCGGAAGTGTGTCAACGAATAGAGATCTATCACGGCCGGTAAATGGACGCCATCGTGTGGGGTAGTACTCCGATTATCCACTAGGGGGCACTACGCCAGATGTGATATCATACCGGAAGTTACTTGATTATCATGGCGGTCTCTACTAGAGGCCTTTACGTCGGAAGTAACGTCGAACCGGAAGTTACTTGAATGTCATGACGACCTGTCATGGCGGCCTCTACGGTTTCACCATTTCCGGAAGTGTGTCGACGAATAGAGATCTGTCATGTCCGGTAGATGGCGTTATTCTGAGTAGTTACATTGCTATCCGTTGGGACCATCAGATGTCGCCTGTCTCATGAACGTGCACAGTTTTTGTGTTATGGGAAGTCACGTGATGTACGTTCGGTCTGATTGATTATGCAAATGAGATCACGCCGAAACCTAATAAGTGTTTGATGTTTCGATTGTGCAACTTTGTTGTCAGTGAAATGAGGAAAAGATAGTTGTGTCTTGATGACTATGAAAACTAACACACTCATCCATACCATAAACACAATTTTATTTGAATATTCCTCATATGAGCTCTTTTGAACACTGTTCCTGTGAATTGTATGTCCCACGCGAATCTGTTTTTGTCGCAAATCGGTAATGCTAATATGGTTTCCAACGTGTGATTTGCAAAGGTGTCGCCGAATGAGCTGCGCGCCGATGTAACCACTTATGTCTGTGTAGTTCAGTACAGATACGTTAACCACTTTGTCTATGTGTAGTTCAGTACAGATACGATAACCACTTATGTCTGTGTAGTTCAGTACAGTTATGTTAACCACTTATTTATGTGTAGTTCAGTACAGAGATGTTAATGTACTCAGACCAACTAGTGGTGCAAACGAAACACTATGCTTTGACCAACACTCGGCACGAATTGAACTCAGACCAACTAGTTGCGCAAACGAAACAGAAACTTAACCGATTACGCTGCACAAATTGAACTCAGACCAACTAGTTGTACAAACGAAACACCATATTAAGGATCCGTCCGCCGAAAGAGTGTACTTGATAATACCGTTTTGGTGTGATATGCGTGAGATCTTCCCGAACACTACATTCAAGTAACTTCCGGTGCGACGTCATTTCCGACGTAGTGTACCTAGTAGAGGCGGCCATAGCAAGCGAATTTGAAAACTGCTATGACCGAAAACGAGTATGTCAATAACATGTAAGGACAACCACCTGACAGGACTTCATTCAAAGAGGTGCCAAACATCACATACCTTCATATCAAGAGACGATCGTCTGTTCGGATTCACGTCCAACGAGGTGACCATAGGACTCGTATGAGGTATCGCTTCTTTTAATGGAAAACATGTATATGAAGCAGCCGTCTTTTCAACGTAACAATTCCATATTTTCAAATAGTGCGAGCGACCAGATACGATACGACCTTCTTGAGAGTCGAAAAAGGAAAGACCAGAATCGTCGGAAGCACGGTATATATACACTAGTTTTCGGCGTGATCTCATTTGCATAATCAATCAGACCGAACGTACATCACGTGACTTCCCATAACACAAAAACTGTGCACGTTCATGAGACAGGCGACATCTGATGGTCCCAACGGATAGCAATGTAACTACTCAGAATAACGCCATCTACCGGACATGACAGATCTCTATTCGTCGACACACTTCCGGAAATGGTGAAACCGTAGAGGCCGCCATGACAGGTCGTCATGACATTCAAGTAACTTCCGGTTCGACGTTACTTCCGACGTAAAGGCCTCTAGTAGAGACCGCCATGATAATCAAGTAACTTCCGGTATGATATCACATCTGGCGTAGTGCCCCCTAGTGGATAATCGGAGTACTACCCCACACGATGGCGTCCATTTACCGGCCGTGATAGATCTCTATTCGTTGACACACTTCCGGAAATGTTGGAACCATAGAAGCCGCCATGACAGGTCGCCATGACATTCAAATAACTTCCGGTACTACGTTACTTCCGGCGTAGCGTCCCTAGTAGAGGCCGCCATGACAGTCAAGTGACTTCCGGTACCACGTCACTTCCGGCGTAGAGTTGAAGCAAATCTTACGCGATAACACATCTATTTGCTTTGCTTTGCTTCCTTTTGAAGCAAATCTCACGCGATAACACGTCTATTGTGGTGGAATTGTGGTGGAAGCGGTGGAATCTCACACGATAACCTATCCATTGTGGTGGAAGCGGTGGAATCTCACGATGTGAACCTATCCATTGTGGTGGAAGCGGTGGAATCTCACGCGATAACCCGTCTATTGTGGTGGAATTGTGGTGGAAGCGGTGGAATCTCACGCGATAACCCGTCTATTGTGGTGGAATTCCATCTTTTTTATGGAATCTCATGCAGTAACCCGTCTATTTGCTTTGCTTTGCTTCTTTTTGGTGGAATCTTACGCGGTAACACGTCTATTCTGATGTGTCATCCGTAGTCTCGTGACATATCTCGGTCATAGTCTCTTGTCTCGTCCGTACTCTCGTGTGATGTATCATCCGTAGTCTCGTGACATATCTCGGTCATAGTCTCGTCTCTTGTCTCGTCCGTACTCTCGTGTGATGTGACATCCGTAGTCTCGTGGTATATCTCGGTCATAGTCTCGTCTCTTGTCTCGTCGGTACTCTCGTGTGATGTGTCATCCGTAGTCTCGTGTGATGTATCATCCGTACTCTCGTGTGATGTGTCATCCGTAGTCTCGTGGCATATCTCTATGTATGTATCTATGTATATCTCTATGTATGTATCTATGTATGTATCTATATAGTGTAAGACTATTAGTAAAGTTCCCAACATACGCTTTGCATTACACTATAAAAAGACCCAAGATGAGGTTTGCACAGTTTATTCGTGAACAACACAAACGTATTTACATGTCACGCTCCATAACTAAAAGAACCAGAGACATTGATACAGAGTCTTGCAAAGTTTAATCGTGTACAAGACAAAAGAAAGTTCTTTACAGGTCACCCTCCATAACTGCAAGAACCATATGTTTCATAGTGTTTCGCCACTGTTTCGAAACGGATTCTTGCAACCAAGTATTGATATTACACAACTGTTCGACTGTCACGTCGGATAGCTTCACACCCGCGTCTAACAAAACACTCAAACAGTCTTTCACCATCTAGTTGGTCTGAGTTCATGTGCGTGTTGTGTGTTTCGTACCACGTGTATGTATCTATGTATGTCTCTATGTATGTATCTATGTATGAATCTATGAGTTCGTTTTCGGTTACCCATGCCAGGTTAGTTGTTTTACGACAGAAGCAAGTTTGGAAGGTTTTACCGAAGAAGCACGAATTTAAATACTATAGTACGAAATAAGATATAAAAAAACGTTTTAATGGACATTTGTACACTTGATCCTTAATACGGTAAACTATATCAATACTGGTACATCTTATCTGGGTGGTTATTATGTGTCTGTACTGTTCTAACATGACAATGTAGATAGCGAGCGCTGCACCATCTTGTATTGATATACGGTCTTTGGTGTCAAGGCCACTGGCAGTGAGTTGACAACATGGTTCGCACATATATATATATATATATATATATACATACATACATACGTATAGGTTAAGAAAATTGTATTCGGTGGACTGAAGAGAATCATACAAGGTTGGTTCTTGCAACTCGTTGCTCTAAGTGTTTGATGTTTCAATTGTCAGACAAATTTGTTTGCATGATTGGTTCGTACCTCTCGCTAGTCAAAGTTTGCTTTGTGGATTTCGTAAAGACACAAGATATGGTTTGCACAGTTTATTCGTGAACTATACACAGACATTACCATGTAACGTCTCTAGTGAACTACACATACATACGTAACTGTATACAGACATAAATGGTTAACGTATGTGTACTGAACTACACATACATAACTAGCTGACATCTCTACTGAACAATACACAGACATACTTATCCGAATTCATTTAGCATTATACTCTTTTGTGAAAATGGGGTTGGCTCTGAAAAGAGCCATTTTTGTTTCTAGATTTACTGTGTAGAGAACCTAGCGTGTGCTGGTATATCACAGCACTGCCTTTGTCCCCTTACTACCGAAGTGTTTATCTCTTCAACAGATGTCAGAATATTACAGCACTGTCTTTGTTTCCTGTATGATCTGCCATCTTTCGTTGTTGTCTTTGGAGCCATATTTCACACTTCTTGCGTCGGTACAAACTGAAGAACAAATCAAACGCACGGGTTTTATCTTTCAACAAACATCACTCGAATGTGTACATTCTACTCATCAATCCGTGCTTGACTTTTCTAATCTATCATCTGCGCATGTGTAGTTTGACCTCTGAAGTCGGTGATCTTTCGGCACGCCCACGTGACCGTTATGCACTATCCTACAATCCATAATCTTTCGGCTCGCCCACGTGACCTTTATGTTCTGTCGAACTGCAATAAAAAGAAATTATATACATTATTAGGTGCCTTCAGTATGATATGAATATATCGCTCGGTAATGTGGTAATTTATTCTTGTCCTTTTTGATCGATCACAACTACCGCGAGCGACGTGGCGCTTCCAACTGTCCCGCCGTGTGAAATTGGTCTTACAGTCCGGACAGATGAAGGGCAGCTGTCGAGGTTGGTAATATGCCAACAGCTGCGTAGCCGTGACTGTCGGTACCGTGTACTGATGTCACTGCCTTCGTTCTCTTACTACCGACGTGCTTATCTCTTCAACGAATGTTGGAATATCACAACACTGCCTTTGGCCCCTTACTAACGACGTGTTTATATCTTCAACGGATGTTTATCGAGCCGATACGTGTGAAGTTTGCCATATAATATAGTCGGGAAGGACTATGTTCTCACAAGTACCTATAGGGTGATCAGGTATGATGTATATGTAAAAGGTAACATTTGTTACCATTTCACAGATCCACTGAGATGTTTGCCATATCGAATGACGAATGACAAGCTGATCGTCTTCACGGCATCGGTACCGTGTACTGATGTCACTGCCTTCGTTCTCTTACTACCGAAGTGCTTATCTCTTCAACGGATGTCGGAATATCACAGTGGAGGGAAGGCCTCCCTGTACGTGATGGAGGTCAACCCCGCTGCGCTCTCAACGACGGGCCGCGGCCCTCTGACCGCCTCTGCGTAGCTCCACCCTTGTCTTGTCTCGTTGTGTGTCATGTCGAATGACGAATAACAAACAGATCGTCTGCTGCCAATTATGTTTTAACAGTTTTAGTTGTTTAAACGGTTCTTTTCAGAGCCAACCACATTCTCACAAAAGAGTATTAACTATATCGGTATAAGGACAAAGTTGGGTAAGTACAAATGTCGCATGTTATAGTTCAAAGGGGTATACCGGGTTGTTTATACCCTGTGCTCGATATAGTTCTTACAAACGATAGGTAATACAAACTTCTAGAATGAAATTTTACAACTAAGTCAACCTCGGGTACAAAATTACTGTGCGTAGCAGTTTACCGATAGCTCCTATCCTTTAACACGGTGAAAATTCCCTATGCTTTAACATGGGGAAAATCCCTATGCTTTAACATGGAGAAAATTTCCTATCTAACACATGAAGGGATTACATTACATACGCGCAAGTTCAATACAAGATCTAACCAAAGCACTATCTTTTTAACCAACTCATCTCGCGTACAAAATTACTGCGCATAGCAGTTTGATGACGTGACTGACCAAGACGTCACTGCATCATGACGTCACATGAAGGAATTACATTACATATGCGCAAGTTCAAAACAAGGTCTAACCAAACCACTACCTGTATAACCAACTCTTTCGTCACGTTTGGACCTATGTTAAAGTTGTAAATGTATAGGGTAGGAGAGACCTACACCTAAACAAATGGTCGATAACCTATGGGACATAAGAAAAGACACCATTGTCCACCAGGGATGATGTTTGTAGTTCGTGATCTAACCGTCAGGGGACTCCCTTGCACGCAAGCGTGCAAGAGACACGAATTTTGGCAGTAGTCATATATTTAACAAATTCCAAGATGGTCGCTTTGTTCGAAAAAACGAGGCTATAGGATCTGATATAACATAGTCCTATACATAATCTTCATTTCGTATACATTACTTCAGACAAAACGGTCTCCGTTGAATTTATAACCCTTTTGTTACACATTACGCCTTATTATAACACCACATTTTAGACATGTCATAGTCAAACAAATAAGGGCTCGGTCCCTTGGCGGAGCCTCGACCTACGGGCCAAGGAATCTCGTGTGTGACATATTCAAATGCTGTTTGGTATATGTTATTTTATTAAAAAAGTCGTCGGATACCTTTACGATAAAATTCCCTATCCTTTAACATGGTGAAAATTCCCTATCCTTTAACATGGGATAAAAACCCAAAAGTGGTCAGATACCTTTGCGATAAAATTCCCTATGCATCAACATGGGATAACAATTCCCTATACTTTAACATGGAAAATACTTTTCCTAGCTCATTTGTATAACTAGCCACGCCCACAATGCTCAGCTCGCTCGTGATTGGTCAATTGCACTTCCGGGAGCAAAATCCGTTCATCTGATTTGAATAATTGGCGGGAAATTATTTTAGTTCACCAACTATCCGTCAGGGGCGCTATTTTAATTAACAATATATCCGCCAGGTGGCGCCACGTTAGTTTACCGACTATCCGTCATGTGGCGCTATTTTAGTTCACCAACTATACGGTAGGGGGCGCCACGTGGCCTTGATCTACATCCGGTTGCTTGACCTTTGAACTTGACCTACATCCGGGTACTTTTGCTCTTGCTCCGACGGAAAAACGGAAGTTGCCTACGCTACTTAACCTCCTTTACTACTGTTGTCGATAATAGGATACATTTACAACGCGAACGACACGGTTACGCGGCCTCTGACATGTGTATAATGGTTCGAATGGCCGCTGCCAATGAGGAGCCCCTACTGACTCCGAGACATCTACCTCCATCGCAGAGGCCCTTCACCTGCCCTAACTGTGGGATATCGTTCACACGGTAAAATAATTGCAAGCAACATGTCACCAGCGAATATCGTGGCCCGCCGGAAGAGGACGGCCGAGGAGGCCAAGTTGGAAGCGCTTATGGTGAGTTCAACGTTATATTGCGTTATTATATACTTTCGCCTAAATAGGCAATAATTCCTATAAATCTACTGTCCGTGTGGTTATGTGTGTGTGTTTGTTTGTTTGTGTGTGAGTGTGTGTGTATGTGTGTTTGTATCTTGTATTATTTTATTGTATTTCATTTTATTTCAGTAGCGTCAATGAACATCCGGTTATTTTTTATGTGTCGGCGTAACTAAAATTTGATGTTATAATAAGACATAGACATTCGATCGCCAGTTTGCAACAACCCTAATACCAACATAGCTAATACTCTTTTTCTAGTTTACTATATCAGTGGTGAAGTCAACAAATTCGTCGTTTGTTGTTCAAACTCATATTAGACCATTTTAGTCTTTTTTCGTACGGTAGTGTTTAAATTCGGGCTTCTTCGGTAAAAACCTTTCAAGCCTAATTCTATTTACCATAAAATTCATAACCTGGTATTGGTAACCGGAAAGAGAAACAAATAAACATTATTCTAAATATTATTGAAATATTCTTGCAGACCTACAGTGAACGCCCGCTACAACCAAAGCGGCGACGAGTGATCTCTGTATCGACACCAACTTCCGCTCCTAACGACGTCACAACTTCTACGCATGCTGGCAATCTCACACCTTCTACAAATGCTGCCAATGTCGCAACTTCCGCTACTGCCTTTGCTGGTCCGAACTTTACCATTTACTTCCCTGTGACAAAAATGAAGAAGACGCTTGCACGTCACATAGTATGTAACATCTTTGAACTCTCAATACGACAATGCCGCTCTGGCGAGATAGACCATCCTAGTAAATGTTATCACGATTGTATGTTATATGATGACAGTCATATTTACATGCACTTTGACGAGGCTGTGGAGGCCATTAATTTAACTGCAGTGATGGAAGACTGTTTGAGCGTTTTGTTAGACGCAGGTGTGAATCTATCCGAAGTGACATCCGAACAGTTGCGTAATAGCAATACTTGGTTGCAAGACTCCGTTTCGAAACAGTGGCAAAACACTATGAAACTAATGGTTCTGACAGAATGGAGGGTGACCTGTAAATAACTCTGTCTTGTGCTTTGACTGCTTGAGTATTTTACAACAATGAGGTTTTAAACTATCCGAGAAGATATACTAACAATTGTGTAGTATCAAGAGCTGATTGGAAGACTCTGTATCAATGTCTAGTCTCTGTTTTTTGCAGTTATGGAGTGTGACCTGTAAATTCGTTTGGAATACGAATAAAATGTGCAAACCTTATCTTTTTTCGTAGCATAATGCTAAACCATACCTTGGGAACCTTACTCATAATCTTACACTTCACAACTAAAGAGACTATCCGTATTGTCAATATCAAGGTCAACGATTTGCGTAAACAGATTCGTGTACAATATGCAAGTCACAGGAACAGTGCCATGGATCAAACTTAGACCGACAACTTTCATGAACCAGACTTCCTTCAACGAGTTGCAAGAACCAAACTTCTACGACACACTTCTGTCCACCGAATACACTGGTAGATCACCCTGTTTCGAGTACCGTTGTATCTATCGAGTTGTGGTCTTCGACACTGTGGTCACACTTAAATCAGCGACTAGTACGAACCAAATTTAGACCAGCGAGTATAAACCACATTTAAACTTGCAAAGACGGAAAGTTACAAACGCACTTTAAAACACATACAAACATACTTTTAAACTTACGAATTTGGAAACTTTCACTGAAAAACTTGCAAACAAACCTACAAACATACTTCTAAACTTACAAATTAGCAAACTTTCAGTGACAAACGTGCAAACAAACGTACTTTCCACAGTAGAACTCAGCAAATTGTATTAAAAAAAAAGTGCAATGGAGCAAATAGACAGGCAAAAAGGGAGCAATGGTGCAAATAAACAGATACAAATGGAGCAATGGAGCAAATAGACACATAAAAAGGTAGTAATGGAGCAAATAGACAGGTAAAATGGGGAGCAATGGAGCAAACAGACAGGTAAAAAAGGAGCAATGGAGCAAATAGACAGCTAAAAAGGGAGCAATGGAGCAAATAGACAGGTAAAAAGGGGGAACAAACCTACAAACATAATTGTAAACTCTACAAACATACTTTTAAACTTTCACTGACAAACTCAAAAACAAACCTACAGACGTACTTTTAAACTAAGTCCCGACCATAGATATAAATAGAACACGCCAGTTGAACAAGATCGCTAAGCCGCTATCAGTTGACACATGATACAGTGACGGCTGCATGGGCCAGTGACAGCCATGCTGCTGTACGGTAATAAGTCACTGCACTCCCAATGCTTATACAGCACCGCACCAAGTTTTCATCATAATATATCATGCTAACTATTAATTGACTTCAGTTAGTCAGTGTTGTTAATGTACATTGGGTTCAGAGAGTTGCCTCACTAATATGCCAGTGTCTGTGACATTTCAATAGGCCTGTAATTGGTACAGAGTCAGTCACTCTTTTTTAGATTACCGAGTAGTAGTGGAGAGTGAATGCAAACTACTTGATTTGCTGGTTGTACTTTCTATTCCTTGTCGACCCTCGGCTGTTGGATAGTTGGTTACGAAAGATGTGTTGGGCCATCCCACCAAAGTTATTTCGTAGCAGTGCCAGTTCATCTTCTTCAAGTAGCTCCTGTTCTCCAATGGATTTGAGAAGGTCTCATTTTGTTTATCTTTTGCTGCTTCCGCCTAAAAACTTATGAGTTAAGGTCTTTGTTTTCCTCTTTAATTCTGGCGTTTTCTGAACCATCTTTGAAGATAATGGCTGGTCTCGCGAGATGTAACTGTGTTCTATATTTAATATCCTCGCTACTTTGGTTGGACTTGGAACAACTGTTTTCCACAACAGTACTCATGTGAATACTGCCTCCAGATGCGGTAGCAGGATCCCTTTTGAACTACTTTTAACACTATATAATATTATCATTAACTTGATGTTCCATAAAATAGCACATGGTTTAAATTTGGTAGAAATTTTTTTTTTGCATAAATTATGCTAATTAGCTGACAATATGGCTGCCGCGACAGTCGAAAGGGGCTTAATTTTAAAACATGATAAAACTTTAACTATACAGAGCAGGGATACGAAATTAACAACAGTCAAAGATAACACATAAAGGCATATTCTGAGGGAAATAGATATTACAAAAAAGAAATTTAAATATTTTTACAACATTTATACAATTTTTTCTTATATTCTAGCGCCTAATTAAATATTCGTGCTTAATAAAAAATCACATTCCACCATTTAAATACAAAATCGTTCCATCATTCCTTAGCCAATTATATAAAGAAACAATGCTGAAAAAATCAGAGCAATATCTTTAATGGTGTTGGAGATAACATGTTTGAAGTTAGAACACATTCACGAAAAAATTATAGTTGAATAAAATGCGTTTAAAGTTTTGCACTACATTCTTACGGCGCTATATGTAAACCTACATAAACAGTGAGTTGTTTTATACTCTCCATATCATGCATGAGCCCCACTCTCATAGGTATTTCCTTCCTCCTGTTCTCTTTTATCTTGGAAACCCTTTCTTCTCGCTCGCAGCACCTTGCGACGCTTTCTTGCGGACTCGGACGATTTGTGTTTCGCGTCGTACAGGCGCATGGTGTCTGCTCCTACAGCATGTGCAGTTGTAAATGTCCCTGGCCGCAGCCCCAAGTACTGAAATAAGCTTAAGATAGATGCATTGCCATCATTAAACTGTCCAATTGCACTATAGACAGCCTCCTCTACAGTCTGGCGTCCAACAAACCCTTCCTTGCTGCAGCGATCCCAAATGAGCTTGTTTAAACACTCATTGTTGTTTTGTGTTCGTCCATGAAGGCACTTTGAAAGCAGTGTTGCATCACTCAGATCGTCATAGATCGGTTCTATTAGCTGAACTATTGCTTCGGGAAATCCATGTTTATGTTTAAAGTTATCAGGATCAAGTGAATATTTGCACCACGCGTCATCGGCTACCGGACACATGTGGTGATTCGGATCGGCGTCCGTTCTAGCCACATGATACAGACTGGCGATGACTGCCTGCCGCATGCTCAACAAATCACCACTGTTCTGTCTAACAGCAAACCCAAAGTAGTTCTGCAGCTTGTCAATTCGTTGCTCTGTCAAGCGACCAGCCCCCGAGATCCGTTTGTCGTCCGACAACATCTGCCCTTTATGCTGCTGACGAAGCTTCCGCAGTCGACTGCCAACTCTCTTCTGAGCATGCCCGATGCACTCTAGTTTTTCAACATCTACATCGCCATATGGCCGAGAGTCACACACTTTCTTGAAGGATGACGAGTCTCCATCTCCAAGGTACTTCACGTAGCGAAGATCTCGGAGCTCTTCAGACCGCGTAAACATCCTGACAGCCCCAATAGCCTCCATTGCTCCAGCACTGCCAGTGTGGTTCGCAGACCACTTGTGGTCAAGTAGCCACCTTGCGTGAGCTTCTGTAGACTGGTCCTTAGATGCCCATGTTTGAGAGCCTTTGGCTAGATTTGACAAGACCTCAGCATCCACACATTTGCCGCTATCAGTAGATATTGCTGACACCACTCCGTGATGGCTCGAATGGCTACGGCGTTGCCACGTCCCGTCAACTGACACACAGCAGTCTCTTCCACATGCATCTCGTACTTCAGCAGAAGCAGCATTCATGCTGTTGATTGCAACATACTTTGCAGCAGCATGTTGCAGCTTGAACAGCTTTGCATAATTTCGTCTGGTCATTGGCTGTGGCGAATTCAAATATTTAGAGAAGAGCTGTAGACCGCTGTGCCCTTTGCCAACAGCACGGATAAAAGCAACCATGCGCATGTTTGCTTCAAATGGCGTCTTCTTCCCTGTAACCACAGTTGTTCTGTCTGCTTATTTGAACTAATAAACAGTACAGTTCTTGCTTCACAGGCTTCACAATAAGATACCACTTCGTGGGCAAAGCCCTGACTCGTAAGCAAGTCAACACCACATTGCACTGGACCCTCGCATGTACTACATGTGATCTGTTGAGCAATAAAATCACACATAATGCCAATATCAATGATGACAAAGCCATTCCTTGCATATCTATCTCCACTGTCAGCTTCCTCTGCGTTGATGTTACCTGAAATTTTACTTTCAGATGCAGACACGTTCAACTCTGGGCCAGTAGATTCATGGGGGCATCCATTTTGGATTCTACAAACACCCACAAGTTTCCTTTTTTTCGCCGTCCAGACATTTTTTATCTCCCATCTTGCACAATTCAAAGCTATATGTTATGCCCAAATAGATCAGTTTGAATACCGTTCTTCAAAAACATACATTTTGCAGATGATGGTGGATATAAGTGGTTGATATTACACTGTTGTTACTAATAGAAAACTGACATCAACACAACATCCAAAATCCGTTTGTAAAGAGAGCTGTGATTCGTCGGTTTTAAAATGAGCTACAAATGTACTGTTTTTGGAATTATTTAAAAATCTCAAATACAAATGCGTGTATCCAAGGGTAAAATACGTGTATCCGAGGGTAAAATACGTGGCTATGGAACATAAACAAATTTCAGCTTCACTAATTAGGGTTTTATTTTCTAATTAGAGGCAGTGGGTGGGTTTTTGTCATTGTATACTTGTTTAGCAATAATTAAGCTACAACTATAATGCATTAAAAAAATATGTACAAATTCAGAAAAATCACATTTTTAATGGGATTCTGCTACCTTGAGCAGATTGCTTTATAGCCTTTCTGGGTTGGCGTACGCTTAGGTTACAGGTGGAAAGGGAAATTGAAAATGGAGGCAACTGTCAAATCATGGAGGCTTCTTCCGACCTTGTTGGGACGAACCACAAAACAGTTCACTTCAAAATTATCACTACAAAGGAAGCTGTACGTTGTTGGTGTCCAGTCTTTTCTCCTGATTGCTTCAACCCACGCAGCTCGGCTTTCTCGCCTTTTCTTTTCGTCTGGGAATCTGCAGTATCCATTATCAGTAATTATTAGTCATAATATATTATCCCATTAAGCCTTTAGATTAATACAAAACGTGTCGACCATGCTAGGACTCTGCACAATAATATTATTAAATAAGGTTTTGGTATATACAGTAATTCAACCAACTCAAGTTATATTTTGTCAATTTGAACATGATTGTAATGTTTTTAAAACTGTTAATTTTCTAAATAAATGCCAATGAGGCATGTTTGTGCAAACTATTACCTAAGCTATATTGTATAATTGAGGACCAGCAAGCCTACAAATGTTGTCAAGAGTTAAAAACAGAAACACGTTGCTCACGCCAGTGTGAGCCACTCGTCTGTTCACCGTTTAGGATCATATAATTGGGATATTGACCTCAGTTAAACTCATTTCCAGGTCACAACCCTTCCCCACATGACTAAGCAGGAGGCTACAGCCTACCCCATTAATTAATGATCAGTCACTTTGTCAAGGAAGCACTATGACAAATCTCCAGATCACTACCCCCAACCAACCCAAATCGCTAAGCTGATAGTTGCGCTGGCCTACCTAGTTAAAATTTCCTATGCCAGATATTTATTAGATGTTAGTCGTTCAATATACCTCAGTGAATTTTAAAAGTGCTATGAGCGAAAACTACTATGTCAATAATATGTAAGAAAAATCACGTAACATGATTTCATTCAAAGAGGTGACCATCACGATTCCCGACGCCACTCAACGGACACCTATGTAACTACTTAGAGTAACGCCGTCTACTGGGGACGTCGTATCTCTATTCGTCAACACACTTCCGCTATTGAAACTTCCGTATTTGTACACTACATGTGACCATACCATCCACACGGTTTAGGAAATTTCCTATGCGAGATGTCGCGTCATCTAGAAGATGTCACACTATTAGAAAGAGGCCATCTTTCAAATGATTCACATCCGTTTGCACGACATCCGTTAATAGAAACAGTGGGCGCTTGAGTGAGTGAGATATAGGAGACTTCCTGCGCCATCCAAAGAGAGATAACAGCCAATAGACGAGACAGCGGATGAGACAACGGATGAGATAACAGACGGAACAACAGACGAGACAAAATACGAGGAAACGACTCAGATTGTGTCGTGCCGACAAGTGGATCGAAAAATGACTATGTCCAAACTAAAACAAAATCTAAGGTTGCAGCTAAGGAAAATCACGTTACACCTTCATTTCAGTAAAAATTTGCGACTTTGTAAGTCTAAATGTATGTTTGTAGGTTTGTTTGTTTGCGAGTTTGTTGATGAAAGTCTGGTACTGTGTAAGTTTAAAAGTACGTTTGTAGGTTTTTTTGCAAGTATGTCAGTGAAAGTTTTTCAGCTTTTTAAGTTGAAAAGAATGTTTGTAGGTTTGTTTACAAGTTTGTTGGTCAATGTTTGCAAATTTGTAAGTTTAAAAGTATGTGTGTACGTTTGTTTCCACGGTTGTCAGTGAACGTTTGCAACTTTGTAAGTTCAAAAGTATATTTGTAGGTTTGTTTGCAAGTTTGTCAGTGTATGTTTACAAATTTGTAAGTTTAAAAGTATGTTTGTACATGTTTTAATGTGTGTTTGTAAGTTTGTTTGCAAGTTTGTCAGTGTAAGTTGCAGTGTATGCAATCTTAAATGTGTGTTTGTATGTACTCGCTGGTCTAAGTTTGGTTCGTGCAAGTCCCTGATTTAAGTGTGACCACAGTGTCGAAGACCATAACTCGATAGATACAACTGTACTCGACACAGGGTAATCTACCAGTGTATTCGGTGGACTGAAGAGTGTCGTAGAAGTTTGGTTCTTGCAACTCGTTGATCCAAGTCTCGTTCATGGAAGTTGTCGGTCTAAGTTTAATCCATGGTACTGTTCATGTGTCTTGCATATTGTACACGAACCTGTTTAGGCAAATCGTTGACCTTGATATTGACAATACGAATAGTCTCTTTAGTTGTGAAGTGCAAGATTTTGAGTAAGGTTCCGAACGTATGGTTTAGCACTATGCTACGAAAAAAGACACAAGATATGGTTTGCACATTTTATTCGTATTCCAAACGTATTTACAGGGCACACTCCATAACTGCAAGAAACAAGGACTAGACATTGATACAGAGTCTTGCAATCAGCTCTTGATACTACACGATTGTTCGTATATCTTCTCGGATAGTTTAAAACCTCATTGTTGTAAAAGACTCAATCAGTCAAAGCACAAGGCAGAGTTATTTAGAGTGTTTCTACATGCTATGTGACGTGTAAGCGTCTTTTTCAAATTGGTCACAGGGAAGTAAATAATAAAGTTCGGACCTGCAAAGACAGGAGCGGAAGTTGCGACATTGGCAGCATATGTAGAAGGTGTGACATTGGCAGCATGTGTAGAAATTGTGACGTCGTTCGGAGCGGAAGTTGGTGTCGACACAGAGACCACTCGTCGCCGCTTTGGTTGTAGCGGACCTTCAATGTAGTTCTGCAAGAATATTTCAATATTATTTAGAATAATGTATATTTATGTCTCCATCCGGTTACCAATGTCAGGTAATGAATTTTATGGTAAATGGAATTAGGTTTGAAAGGTTTTTACCGAAGAAACCCGAATTTAAACACTACCGTACGAAAATAGATAAAAACGATATAATATGAGTTTGAACAATAAACGACTTTTTTGTAGACTTGACCACTGATATACTAAAGTAGAGAAAGAGTATTAGCAATGTTGATATTAGGGTTGTTGCAAACTGGCGACCGAATGTCTATGTCTTATTATAACACAACATTTTTAGTTACGCCGACATACAAAAAATACCCGGATGTTCAATGACGCTACTGAAATGGTGAAACTTATAAAATAAAATAATACAAGATACACACACACATACACACATGCACACGCACTCACACACACACACACACACAGACACACACACACACACGGACACTAGATTGATAGGAATTACATAGGGAGCTGCCTTTTTAGGTTTCTTTCTAAGTTCAACTCAATATAAATACCCGGATGTTCAATGACGCTACTGATATGGTGAAACTTGTAAAATAAAATAATACAAGATACACATACACGCATGCACACGCATGCACACACACACACACACACAAACAAACACACACACACGGACACTAGATTGATAGGAATTACACAGGGAGCTGCCTTTTTAGGCGAAAGTATATAATACAAAGTTTAACTCAGTATAAAGTTTAACTCACCACAAGCGCATCCAACTTGGCATCCTCGGCCGTCCTCTTCAGGCGGCAACAAAATCCGCTGGTGACATGTTGCTTGCACTTATTTTCCCGTGTGAACGATGTCCCACAGTCCGGGCAGGTGAAGGGCATCTGCGATGGTGGTAGTTGTTTCGGAGTCGGGAGTCGGTAAGGGCTCCTCATCGGCAGCAGCCGTTCGAACCACGATTTACATGTCAGAGGCCGCGTAATCGTGTCGTTCGCATTGCAAATGTCCCCTATCGTCGACAACCATACGCTTCCTGCAGTATATGCACCCTATGTTGAAGGGAGTACGCTGGCGTGCTTTGTCGAAAAGGAGACCTCTGATCTTGATAACGGAGTCGGCGTTCACTCTCCCTTCCAGAGTTGGGACGTCCACGACCTCTTGTTCCGACGGCCCGGAAGGACGATTGATCACCGGCATGATGGGTAGGCTCGACCTCATCTCTCGAGTTTGCTGCATCGCGAGGGCGATAATAGGGTATCTTCAACGTGATTTTATTAGCCATGGTGTTGTCGTGATACGAATGACGGTCCGACTGGCAGAGCACCGCGCTTATATAGTTTGTGAATGTGCCAAAAGGTCACGTGGGCGTGCCGAACAAGCACGGACCTCAGAGCAGAAATTAAAGGTACGTACTGTAGAGTAGATATTTGATGGTTGGTTTGGTTACTTGAGCTGATGACAGACACGAAATCGGTTTGGTCGTGCGTCTTGCGTAGTTTCTCAATCGACAACCTCAAGAGGCGTCGTGTCTCATTGCGGTGATTGGATGTGGTCAGCGGCGGAGACAGTCGCTTGGCAGGCTGGTAGTCACACAGGTCGATCGCCGGGTGTCGTCGCTTTTTGCTTCCGGCAACATCTCGGATATTGTCGTTAGATGAAATCGACCCCATTTTCAAAATGTAAGATGTAATGATAACACAAGCTGACGCAGGTCTTATAACAATTCAACAGAACAAAGAGGTCACGTGGGCGTGCCGAGTAAGAACGAACATCAGAGTAGAAAATACACGCGCGGACCGCAGAGTAGAAAATACACACGCACGGACTGCAGAGTAGAAACTACACACGCACATACCGTAGAGTAGATAAGAGCTGGACAGCGAATACAAGTTCATAACAGCTTGCAACCGGGCAATCAACTGAGGTAAGTGCAAATGTCCTATGTAAAACTGTAGCATTGATTAAAAACTACAGCACTGATCAATGTTAAAAGATAGAGAGACCTTGATTTTGTTGATGAAGATGTCCGAAAGAATGTTGCATGTTCAGGAATCACTTCACGTCTGCTATTAATAACAGACATAGGTACGAAAAATTGACAAACACCTATTTGTTAATACTGGAAGCAGTCGACGTATGCTAGTAATAAGAGACATAGGTAGGCACAAATTTACAAACAGGGTGACGGAAAGGTCGTAGATCTTTATGGTACCCAGAAATTACGTAATTTGACTTACTTTACCAGTTCTCTCTGAACAAAAAATTGTCCACAACCTATGATATTTAAGAAAAGACACCATTGCGCTATTTAATGACGTCTTTTTTATATTAAAAATAATAAAAAGAAACAAGAGGAACAAATTTAAGCAGTATTTATATTTAGTTCACTGACTATCCGTCAGGTGGTTATTTTTTCTTTTTAGTTCGTAACCTTTCCACCAAAGGGCGCCAATTTTTATAAATAAGACACCAATTTAGGTCACGATTTATCCGGCAGGGGTGGTATTTGAAGTTCATCATCTATCCGTCGGTGGTGCCATTTGTCAAAACCAAGAAGCACGAATTTAGGCAGTAATCGTATGTAGTTCACTTTTCCGCCAGGAGAGCTATTTTTTAGTTTATGACATATCCGCCAGGTGGCTATATATATATATATATATTTGACCTTTGACCTTGCTCAGCGCCGCGGCAGTATCCCCGCTAAGGGACCGCACATACTACTAGGGTGCATTATTGTCGCCTAAGCGGGAATATCTCCCCAACAACGTACGGGCCAGTGTATTAACTTACCTTCGCAGTTAAGTCCCATGTAAGAGTTTGTGCAACCACAATAATACTTTGTTACATCCCAGTAACAAATTCCATTGTTCATGCAAGGTTTGCTATCACATGCAGTCTCGTCATTGATGTCTGAAATGGTAGTGTTTGTTATATATATATATATATATATATATATATATCTGTCATGCAATATTGTAACATCCACTGTTTAAACCATGTTTTACAAAACACTGATTATCATTATGTGGGCCGTTCTCATGAAAAAATGTAACATGTCAAAAATAAATGTTAATGTGTACGTTGTTTTTAGTTAATACTATTAATGTCAAATGTATATAAACATGAAGCAGCATAGCTTGGTTTGAAATATTAGTAGAGAAACTAAATGTAATATATATTGATGCTTAGAAATAAATTTGACAGTTTGACATGGCTGAAGTAATTTCACATTTTGGGAATCTGTTTCATCAGTGTAGCAGTAAATAAGGGGAAAATCAAAAAACATGATATCGTTAAACAATAATAACATGCATAATTATTAAGGTTGTTGTTTCTACAAGTGATATCAACCAATGTTATATATAAACATATAATACACAAAACAATGTAGAAGTTTTATAGTTATAATTTTATATTGAATTAATATATACTAATACGCTAATTTAATACAATAACACTTTCAATCTACTGATACAACTATAATATCCAGTCTTAGCACATATCTATCCACACATATCTATATATTCTGTTTGGATAATTGTGTCACAAATGGATATTACACTTGTTGTACATGTAGATTAAATGCGTTATTGTGTTCGTCCAACATGTAATTATAGTTAACTGCTTAGTGTAGTATTGTGTAGCATTTCTGCTATTTGTGGATGTTTAAATCTACTTTCCTTAGGTTTAATTTGGTAAATGAGGAAGGTCAATCCAGTAGATAGACAGATTGTTGACCAACCGCCTTAGTTACGTCATTACAGAAACTCGGTTGCAGATGCGCTCTGTGGGGCGTGGTATTCTGTTGCTAGCGTTTCTAGGCAAGCAGATGGTTTCACTTTATCTTAGAGGGTGTTCCACAATGCCTAGCTAGAATTGTATATTGTATTAGCCAATAGAAATGATAGAAACATGTCATATGATGTGTAAATAGGTCCGCCTATACTGACTGGGACATATCCAGGGTTGAACGAGACAGGTTGCCCTGCTGCCAAGAGAATGGCAAATCAAGTCGTGAAGCGTGGTGGGAATCGTTAACGTGTGTAACGTTCTTAAGCTTGTGTGTGTAATATTCAGCGTCCAGAGTGACTGTTCGAGCTTCGAAGAAGCCATGCCGCCACGTCAGCGGTTTATTGAAACAACTTTCCGGTCGACCCCCAACGTATTTGCGTCGATGAGCGATAATCGCAACGCGCTCACCCATCTCGGGCCATCCTGGAACAGCGGTCACACAGCGACATCGTCCGAAAGCTGGACCGAATGCGACTCGTAGCGGCCGGCGGTAAGCGTCTACCGCCCGGCGGTAAGCGTCTACCGCCCGGCGTCCTCATTCACGCGAACGTATTCAACTGACTTCGCAATCGTTTGCGACCGTGCGAGACAAGTCGATCATAGAACGGACGCGACTCGAGAATTCGCGGCGTACGACGGCAAACGTCAATTGCCCGGCACCATCACTCGTGCGGCCGAGAAACACCGTTCTGATTGCATTCTGAGCTCGGCGTGTTGACTTCAACAAGCGTTCGAATAGATTCGAGATGGGACTAACCCAGTGTAAATGTATATTTTCTGATTGAACGTATCTATTATTTGCTGTATGAATAGTAGTCATCTGTGGTTTTGAAGTGAGGTATTATTACCCTTGAAGTATTCATATATATATATATATATTTGTTGTAACAGATTACTGTAATGAGAGTCCGCGAAGGCTGGCTATATGCTGTGTATTTATCATAAGGGAGTTATTCTTAAATAACACTTGGCGCCTAGTGTTTGGTCGTGTAGTGGTATAATCCACCTTAGAAAGGAAGTAGGATTTGATAATTGGAAGATTAATTGTATATTTATTTTCTTAGTTAGGTAGATTCAAAGATTCAGTGTTATTGTTTATTATGTTCTATTAAGACTTGGTAACGGAATTTTTTTATTATTTTCATTTTTGCTAATCGAGATATTTACCAAAAGGAAGATATCTTGCAATAAAGTTTATTAAATTTTCTTCGTTCTTTGTTGCTTGTTCACGATTACCGTTCTTTATCATATGCGTTGACGTTGATGTATAAGAACCCTACTAGACTGAGCCATCTAGTATACGGAGACCTCGCTAATCCGTGACATATTGACAGTCCTCGTAGCTTCGGGTTCCAGGGACGAACAGGCAGGGGACAGGTTACTATGCCGATGCCATTGGGCGCCATGCAGTAAACGAAGATGCGTTGTATGTGGACAATTCATTAGGGGAAAGAGATTTGTTCCGCGTTGGATGACACATTCGTCGTCCGGTGATGGAATTTGATTATATAATCCAACTCTAGAATTGTTGTTTATATTTACATTAGGTTTATTTGGTCACAACCGTATCCAAGGTCCACTGTTTTATTTGATAGTTGGGGTGCATTGATTTTGCCTCTGCGGTAGATGCGTTCGCACCCATCGCACCGCCTGTCCCCCACCAACATACGGGTCTGTGTTTTAACTTACCATCGCAGTTGAGTGAAGTGTAACCCTTTGTGCAAGTACAATAGTACGATGTCACATTCCAATGACACGTTCCATCGTGACTGCAAGGACTGCTATCACATGCATTGTTGGCTTCTGAAATCATAGTGTTTTGTTTTAATATCGATTAAATCTGTCGTACAATACTGTAACATCCACCGCGTAGACAACGTTTAAAAAACACAGATTATCTTTATATTTGCTGTTCTCGCAAAACATATGGTAACCGAATGACATGTCAAAAATAAATGTTAATATGTGTCGTGGTTTAGTTAGTATTATTAATATCAAGTGTACTCGCATGTACACGAAGAAGCAAAGATTGAAATTAGTAAATAGCAATATTAGTAAAGAAGACAATATAAGTTTAATATATTCATGGTTCAAAATAAATCAGATATTCTGACATGGCTGAAGTAATGCCAAATTTGTGGAATCTATTTCATCAGGGTAGCAGTAAATAATGGTAAAATAAAAACCCATGATATTACTAAAATTGTATAACTGTTAAGGATGTTGTCTCTACAGGTGATACAAACCAACATTGTGTTTGTGTGGGGGGGGGTAACGTGCGAGCGTGCGTGCGTTTGCATGCGTTGTGTGTGCGTGCATGTGTACGTTCGTCCGTGCGTGCATGTGTATATAATATACAACATTACATTGCAGTTGTTTTTAACTTATGGGAACGAGTTTAAGTTCAAAGCTGGGGCATGTATACTTCTAATACGGTCAGCGTAAACTGACAACCAAAGCCCATCTCTGTTCTTTCAAAACTATAATGATTTTACCGTCTAAACGCCCAGACCGCGGCAAGACTCCCTATTTACAGCATGTGACATACACACCCAATAACGGCCATCTCACTAAGGTAACCCATCCTACGGGTAAGATAACCACACAACATTTCTCGTGCCACACGTGTTCGTATCCTTGCCATATATGCCTTGAATTTGTATGTGAACAAATGTGTACAGAATAAAACATATATTTTAATTTTAACTCCTACCTACATATCCTATATACTATATCACACAATACAATACACAGCTCCACACACCATGCAGGTTGCATATCTACAACAACTTCCAAAAATACCTGTTACCCAGAGTTGCACACAGCACATATTATATCTTTTTTTGAAAATTGACGGTCACATATGGAAAACCTCTCAAACCTCAAAATCGTGACAGGTGCAAGTGTTATTGCAAAAGTTATTATCAGGTCATAATTTCTGATGAGAAAATGGGCTAGTGTTTAAACTACTAATCACTATATATGTTAATATATAGTTATTAGTTACTCTTGTAGAGCGCAGCAGTAAGAGCTTTGGACTATCGACTGAGAGAATCCGGGTACTAATCCTGTGCGACGGTGTCGAACCTTAGGCAAGTTGGTCTATTGTACATTGCTCCAGTTCACTCAGCTGTATGAATGAATACCTGGCCATAGACAGGTTTATATTTGTGTACAAATAGTCTTCGCGCTTTAATTGCAGCGTGGCTAGATGCTTCCTAGTGAAGTCGAGATGGTGTTGGATAAAACAGGTCTGCCAGGGAGTAAAGTGTAAAGCGCTTTGAGCAGTCCTGAGGACTGGATACTGCACTGTATAAGAACTTACCTGTTTAATCTTAATGTTTACATTACTTCCTACATGTAGCATGGAAGGGTTTATGCATGTTTCCTGTATACACTGTTATCGCTTTGTCATCATAGTATACCACATAGAGAAGAATCCACTACCTTCACGCTAAAGTGTGCATGTTCCGTTAGTAAATAATTTTAATTGATTTCAAGTAACGCGAGTCACGGTAACGCGAGTCACGTTTATTATTATTGAATATTTGTGTATATATTGTTGGGAACATTTCGAGTCACTAATTTTTATATGTCAGTTATATAAAATTACATCCCGTGACAGATGTATTGACAGTGCACGGCACTTGAAAGTTGCATCAGTCAGGCGGGTGTTTTTAATGGAAATAAACGTTTATAACTGTTTGACATGAAAGTCGTATTAATTCCAAGATAGCAGTGAGTTCTACCAGATTTTGTGTGCTGTAGGGTTTGACCGAGAATTCGAATTCGACTTAGAATGATAGCGCGCGCGACATGATTCTGAGCAGAACCATTGAGGATGCGTGAACTCAAGAAAGACACTGGCATCATCAATGTGTGGACCTTTGACGGCAGAATTGTCTGCACACTGTACGAAAACGGCACTGAAATGAAGAAATGTGTATACTCTCCTGATGACCTGTTCAAATTTGGTTGGTCAGAAGAAAAAGTCACCCGACTAGGACTTTTCCAGTAATGGACTGATCGACAAATGTGAATATTACACACCGAGACAATGGCAGAACTGACTAATTTTTGTCTCATGTGCAACGAATATAATAATAGTGATTCTATTCAGTGTACACTATGTGAATCCTGAACACGTAGAGAATGTACAGAGTTAACAAAACGTGAATTCAAATATAAAATCAAAACAGATGTTAGATAGTATTGCTCATATTGTACCAATGCATTAACTTTGTAAACAATTAAATGAATTAATGATCATGGACTAATATTTATCAACACAACACATGATACGAATTTATCTGCACGGGCAATGCTCAGAATTCAATTATAAACCCTTAGATATACCAGAATACAACTGCTGTGACTTCGAAAGAAACATTGATATAAACAATAATTGTTTATAATAATGTCAGACCCCTCTGTAATTACTATACTGAAGAACAGTTAACTAATATTACTAAAAATTACACCGGGTTATCATTTCTTCATTTAATGTTCGAGGACTCCGGAATTTTTTTTTTTTATTGAAAATATTGTAAAAGAATTTGAAACCCCTTTTGACATAATTGCTATCACCGAAACATGGCATGATACCGACACGTGATCAGAAAAAATAGGAAATCTGGTGGGGTAGCAATGTATGTAAATAAAACAATTCGTTTTATGGCAGTAACTAATATGTCGATGTGGTTGATAACATAATGGAGTGCATAACGGTAAAATTATGATTCAGTAAAAGGGAAAATGTGATTGTTACTTGTGTATACAGAACATCTGGTTCTAGCATTAAAACCTACAGTAATAAAATACAGGTGCTAATAAAAATGTTCAAAACTTTAATAAAACTGTATTTCTCTGTGTTTATATAAACATAGGTCTATTGAAATATAATAGTTACAGCAACACAAAACATGTTATGGACACAAAGTTCTCTTTAGGATTATATCCACTTATTGATAAACCAACCAGAATAACAAAACATAGTGCCACTTTAAATGACAATATCTTCACTAATGAACTAACTAGTAATATTTGTAGTGGTTTATTCATAAATGACATAAGTGACCACTTGCCAGTATTTACTACATTTAAGTATCAAGATATAAAAAGTCCCTCTCTGCCAAAGAATATGCAGAAGACAGCATGTTATTGATAGACTGGGAAACTGTAACAAACAAAGAAGATGCAAATGTAGCTTATGGTAATTTCGTAGACAATTTTATATTAATATATAATAAGAATTGTCCAATTAAGGAAATACGTGTGGATGAAAACAATCGTCCTGTCAAACCTTGGTTTACAAATGGGTTAAGCAATGCGTGTAAAAAGAAAATAATCTTTACAAGTTTTTACAAAACAGTACAACAAGTTCTGAAAACAAATATAACAAATTGACATCAATATTTTAAAAAACTGAGAAAAAAATATATATTACAACAAATTATTAGAAAAAGAAAAAACTGTATTAAGTGAACTTGGAAGACACTGAACACTATTATTACGAAAGGTCATATTGATACTGCCTATCCGGATAGTTTTGAAACTAATTGTAGCACAGATAGGAAATTGCCAATGGGTTTAATAAGTATTTTGTAAATGTTGGACTTAAACTAGCAAAAGAGATAAAAGCACCCGACAAAAACACAAATGTAGCTGATCACTTAGGAAGTCCTAAAATCCTAAGACAATGTTTTAAATATTGTACAATATCAGTTATTTCACTAAAACGTGAAATAACTAATATTGTTAAAAACAAAGTGAAATAACTGATATTGTTAAGAAGTATAAAAATTAAAATGATACAGGAAATTATAACATAGATATGTCCATAATTAAAAAGGTAATTCCTCACATTGTGAAGTCACTTACTCATATATGTGATAACTCCTTTAAACACGATATCTTTCCAAATAAAATGAAAATAGCAAAGGTAATTCCTCTCTTTAAAATTAATAGTAACAATAAACGTGTTTTTACTAACTACATACCTACTTCTCTTTTACCACAGGTTTCAAGAATCCTGGAAAAGCTACATAAAACTAAACTAAATGCATTTATTGAAAAGTGCAGTATACTAAGCAACAGTCAGTATGGTTTTAGCTCGAGTATGTCCACATCATTAGTCTTATTAGAACTCACAGAAGAAATTACATCAGCACTGGATGATAAGAAATGTACTATTGGTGTTTGATATACTTAAAAATGACCTTTGCCACACTTGATCATGATTTGCTACTAGCAAAGTTAACTGATTATGGAATTGTGAATGATTGGTTCACTAGCTACCTATAAAACCAATTACAAATACGTAACATTTCATAATTGTGATTCTGACTTACAAAAAAATCATCTGTAGAGTACCACAATGCTCAATCTTAGGGCCTACACTAGTTATACTATCAATCATATTTAAATGTATCCTCTTTGCTGATGATACAAATATTTTCTGTTCAGGAAGTGATCCTGTTCAACTAAGTAAAACATAAGTAGTGAACTGAATAAATTGACCAAATGGTTTGCATTTAATCAATTATTTAAAAATATATTCAAGACTAAGTTTGTGTTGTTTAGCAATTGCAAGTAAAAATTAATATATATATATATATATATAAACATTAATATTGCTAAGATTGACATGGTGTATAAATCTAAGTTTCTATGTGTATTGATAGATAATATACTCAACTGGAAAGACCATATTGCCATGGTGAAGGCCAAGTTATCTAAAAGTATTGGAATTATGCACAAAGCAAAACATTTGTTAGACAGAATTTCATGTGTGATATTGTACTGTTCACTATTCCTTCCATATATAACATTCTGTTGTGAATAATGGGGTAACACATACAAAAGTAATATTAATGACATCTACATGTTACAAAAGAAGGCTGTAAGAATTGTGTGCAATATGAATTACCTACATCATTCAAATGTGTTATTTCTTGAACTGCGTGTATTAAAGGTATTTGATTTGATCGACATAAAAATTACTATGATAATGTATAAGGTTCACACGAGATGTTTACCTGTACATCTACAAAATATGTTCAAGGTAAGCTTGAGCTCAGCCCATACCACATGCCAAAGTATAAATATGACGCAAACATGTTTTGCAAGGGCGACAAAAAAAACTAATTGTATAAAAATAAATGGTGTGAAATTGTGGAACATGCGTCTATTTCGGTTAGGAGCGCCGCCTGGGGACTATTGACATACTTAAACCGATTTATAATCGACTGTGTGTGTGTGTGTGTGTGTGTGTGAGTGCACAGTTTTTTTAAGTGTATGCGACGCCTTTTCCAGACAACAAAGAGATTACAACATAACGGTTATTCAACATCTCCTTTTTTATAATATAATCGACTGTGTGTACATGCGTCTATTTTGGTTAGGAGCGCCCCCTGGGGACTATTGACCTACTTAAACCGATTTATAATCGACTGTGTGTGTGTGTGTGTGTGTGTGTGTGTGTGTGTGTGTGTGTGTGTGTGTGTGTGTGTGTGTGAGTACACACTTTTTCTAAGTGTATGATACG
>CM034531.1:13975064-14164270 GCA_020002185.1 Paraescarpia echinospica
TCACCAACAATCAGTATCCATTCTTTGTTGTTCTTACACAACTAACCACTATTATCATAACCAGATGTCGAACAACAAAACGCTGCGTGCGTGCGCATGTCTGCGTGCGTGTGCGGGTGGACGGCTAATGACCACCTTTTATTGTGTCGGTATAACAAGTATAAAAATCGAACACCATATTTTAAATTTGTAATGATTAACTCTAATGGGATATAACACCTTGTGTTTTAGTGCATGTATGTGTGTGCGTGTAAGGGAGAAGGAGTGCTGGACGGCTAATAAGCGCCTCTTATGTACATTCCAATATCATAGAAAAAACTCTAAGAAGTTTAATAAATCCTTTGTAAAACACAATATTGTAGGAGTCATGTTAAAAATATGTGCTTACATTTGGGTGATACACCAAAAACACAGTGTGTACTTGGTGACTTAATCAAAACCAGCTGTTGTTGACAGTAGCGAACGACGTTTTATTATTTTATGTTCTTACGCAACTAACCACTATTATCATAACCTGTTGTCGCGCAACAAAACGCTGATATAACATATTTTGTTTTTGTCAATTGTCAAACAACATTTTTTTCAGTTCAACAAACCCAACAGGAGTACTGCCCACTAAACTGAAAGCTATACTGCACAGTAACCTGGAATGTATACTGTCCACTAACCTGCAAGGTATACTTCCCACTAACCTGCAATATATACTACCCTCTAACCTACAAGGCGGACTGCCCACTAATCTGCAATGTATACTACCACTAATATGCAATGTATACTGTCCACTAGTCTGCAAGGTATACTGCTCACTAACGTGCAAGGTGTTCTTCCCACTAACATGTAAAATGTACTGCCCACTATTCTGCAAGGTATACTACCCACTAACTTGCAAGGTATAATGCCCACTAATCTGTAAAGTGTACTGCCCACTAAACTGCTAGGTGTACTGCCCACTAACCTGCAATGTGTTCTGGACACTAACCTGCAATGAATACTGCCTACTGACTTGCAAGGTGAACTGATCACTAACGTACAAGGTATACCACCCACTAACCAGTAAGGTGTACTCCTCACAAATCATATCGCATAGTTAAGGTATGTTTTTATCTAGAAAGAGTATGTGTGTGCGAGTGTACGTGAGAATTTTTTCGTGTGTGCGTGTACGTGTGTATGCGCGTGTGTGGTGTGGTGCAAGTGCGTGCGTAGTTGTACGCGCGTGTGTATGGGGTGTGCGAGCATGTGTGTGTGCGTGAGTGTGCGCGTGCATGTGTGTTTGTGTTGTGTGAGAATGTTGTGTGTGTTACGTGTGCATTTCTTATGTGCGTTGTATGTATGTTGAATGTGTGTGTGTTGTGTGTCTTTTGTGGGTGTTGTATGCGTATTGTATATGTTTTGTAAGTGTGTTTTGTGGGTGTGTGTATGTGTGTGT
Organism: Paraescarpia echinospica; assembly: GCA_020002185.1. Taxonomy (NCBI): domain Eukaryota; kingdom Metazoa; phylum Annelida; class Polychaeta; order Sabellida; family Siboglinidae; genus Paraescarpia; species Paraescarpia echinospica. Next base: position 13,976,491 of record CM034531.1, read on the forward strand.
GTGTGTGTGTGTGTGCTTGTGTATGTGTGTGTGTGTGTGTGTGTGTGTGTGTGTGTGTGTGTGTGTGTGTGTGTGTGTGTGTGTGTGTGTGTGTGTGTGTGTGTGTGTTGTACGTGTGCTGTATATATGTGTATGTGTGCATGCGTTGTACGTGTATGTGTGTTGTCGGTATGTGTGGTATATGTGTGTATGTATGTTGTGTTTCTGTGTGTGTTTTATGTCTTGTGTGTGTTGTACTGTTGTGTGTATTGTGTGTGTGTTGTGCGGGTCGTCTGTGTTGTGTGTGTGTGTGTGTGTTGTGCGTGTTGTGCGTGTTGTGCGTGTTGTGTGCGTGTGTTCTGTGTGTGTTGTATTTATGTGTGTGTTGTGTGTGTTGTGTGTGTTGAGTGTGTAGTGTGTGTTGCGAGTGTTATGTGTGTTTTGTGTGTTCTTTGTGTTGTGTGTGTTGTATGTGTTGTATGTGTTGTATGTGTGTTGTGTGTGTTGTCTGTGTTGTGTGTATATGTGTGTGTGTTGTGCGTGTTGTGTGTATGTGTGTTGTCCCAGCGCACGTGCGTGTTCTTTTGTGTGTGTGTGTGTGTGCGCGCGCGCGCGCGCGTATACGTGTACGTGTGTGTGTATGCGCGCGTGTGTAGTGTGGTACAAATGTGTGCGTATTTGTGCTCGTGCTTGTATGGGGTGTGCAAACATGTGTGTGTGTGTGAGTGTGCGCGTGCATGTCTGTGTGTGTGTTGGGTGTGTATGTTGTGTGTGTTATGTGTTCGTTTCTTGTGTGCATATTATATGTGTGTTGTATGTATGTTGAGTGTGTGTGTCTTGTGTGTCTTGTGTGGAAGTGGACAACACACACAATACACACACAACACACGCAACACACGCAACACACACAACACACACAACACACTCAACACACACAACACACACGACACACAAGACACACGTGACACACACGACACACACGACACACACAACACACACAAGATATATAAAAAAACACACACATAACACACACACACAACGCACATACACACATATGCCACACACACCACAACACATATACACACAACACACACATACATACTACACACACACACACATACACACACACACACACGCACACACACACACACACACACATACAGCACACGTACACCACACACACAACAAAATAAAAAACACACTCAACACACACACACACACACACACACACACACACACACACACACACACATGAACGCGCACACTCACACACACACACACATGCCTGCACACATCATACACACACGCGCACAACCACGCACGCACTTGTACCAAACCACACACGCGCATACACATGCACGCACACACATACTCACACGAAAAAACATGTGTTTGGACGCACGTACACTCGCACAAATATATTCTTTCTAGAAAAAAAACCATACCCTAACTATGCGATATGATTTGTGAGGAATACACAGACTAGTGGGTAGTACACCTTGTACGTTAGTGATCAGTTCACCTTGCAGGTCACTGGGCAGTATACATTGCAAGTTAGTGGGCAGTACACCTAGCAGTTTAGTGGGCAGTACACCTTACAGTTTAGTGCGCAGTATACCATGCATGTTAGTGGGTAGTATACCTTGCAGAATAGTGGGCAGTACACCTTACATGTTAGTGGGAAGAACACCTTGCACGTTAGTAAGCAATATACCTTGCAGGCTAGTGGACAATATACATTGCATATTAGGGGCAGTATACATCGCAGATTAGAGGGCAGTCCGCCTTGTAGGTTAGTGGGTAGTATACATTGCAGGTTAGTGGGCAGTATACATTGCATTATAGCGGGCAGAATAGCTTGCAGGTTAGAGTGCAGTATAGCTTTCAGTTTAGTAGGCAGTACTGCTGTTGGGTTAGTTGAACTAAAAAAAATGTTGTTCGACAGTTGGCAAAAACAAAATATGTTATATCAGCGTTTTGTTGTAGTTAGTGGTTAGTTGCGTAAGAACATCAAATAATAAACCGTCGTTCGCTACTGTCAACAACCGCTAGTTTTGATTAGGTCACCAAGTACACACTGTGTTTTTGGAGTATAAGCCAAATGCAAGCACATATTTTTAATATGACTCCTACACTACTATTAAACTTCTTAGCGTTTTCTTTATGACATAGAAATGTCCAATTATTTCAATATTAATTACTTGTGATATGAAAATATGAAAGTGAGAAAAAATTTGGAAAACAGTTTAAAATATGTTGTTCGTTTTTCATACATGTTATACCCTATAAGAGGCGGTCATTAGCCATCCACCACTCCTTCTCCCTTACACGCACACACATGCATGCACTAAAACACAAGGTCTTGTATCCCATTATAGTTAATCATTACAAATTTAATATATCGTTTTCAATTTTTATACTTGTTATACCGACACGATAAAAGGTGATCATTAGCCGTCCACCCTTACACGCACACGCACGCAGACATGCGCACGCACGCAGCGTTTTGTTGTTCGACATCTGGTTATGATAATAGTGGTTAGTTGCGTAAGAACAACAAAGAATGGATACTGATTGTTGGTGATTTGTTGAACTAATCAAATAAGTGTTCGATCTTTGAACTGTGGTAACGCTTATCGACATCAAGAACTAAATATAAGCACATATTTTTTAAATGACTCCTACTATAGACAATTCTAAACAAAGAGCGGGACCATAGCAGAAGTGAGTTTTATTATATAATTAATAAAGTTTTGATAAATTGTAATCATTTATTCATTGATACACTTAACCTATTCAGTGATTCAAATTGGTAGTAATAAGGAAAAACCATCTTCTTTAAAATATGAATATTAGTTTAGCAGACTACACGGGCCCATAGACACATTTAAACATATGCGCGCACACACAGCCAATCAAGAAAAACGGACGTGATAACCGGGAGTTGAAATAGGTCTTTGTTTTCTTCTCTCGCTAGTAAACAAAATATCGTCTGAATTTATTCTATGTATGTATCAACTTAATACTGCTTTGTGAGTAAATACACAAGGTGAAAAGATGGTTAACGGATCGTAACTGTCGCTTACCTCGAGCTTGTATATAATCCCCTCTCGAGCAGAGCCAAGGCAATTGTTTTCTGACGAATCAAGACAACACTTCTCAGCAGGGATGGCAGCGACATATCATAGCGAAGCATTCGTGTCCTTGTCTGACATCCAGAAGGCGGTAACTGGGAATTTTATTTTCAACCATTCCTTAACACAATAGTCACTTGTGCAAGTCAGGACATACACACACACACACACACACACACACACACACACACACACACACACACACACACACACACACACACACACACAACCACAACACCCACAACACACACAACACATACACACACACACACTCACACAACACATACACACACACTCTCACACAAAAAACGCACACACATACACAACACACACAGACTCACACCTAACAAACTTAAACACACAACACACACTCCCTTACAACACACACAAACACACCTCGAACAACACAGACACACACACCACACACACACACACACACACACACACACACACACACACACACAAACACACACACACACACATACACATATAACACACATAAATATAACACAATTCCATTCAACTATACTACAACAACTGTAATATGTGTTCATCTATAACAACTAAACAAAAAATTTGGATTAAATCTGAACCACAAATTATCCCTTATTTACCCAGATAGAATAGGAAGAAAGGGAGGTGGAGTTATTTTATATATTAAAGAATCTATCCAAGCTTATGAAATAAAATTTGGAAAGAGAAGGAGATTGCGAAGAAGCTGTTTGGTGTAACATAGTTGCAGGAAACTCAACGTTACCAGTTGGGTTAGTTTATCGAAGTCCAAACATAAGCATAGAAGAGAATGAAAAAATACAAAACGCTCAGGGAAGTAAGCAAACGGGACTGAATTATTATGGGGGATTTTAACCAGGGGCATATACAATGGAAATCTTTACAGAGTATGGGGAGTAAGGACCACAAGTTTTTAGTTTTAGTTCAAGATACTTTCCTTTCTCAACATGTGCTAGAACCAACCAGGGGTGAGAATGTATTAGACATAGTTTTGTCCTCACAGAATGAATTAGTTGACAATGTCAAGACATGTGAGCCACTGGGGAGTAGCGATCACAACCAGATACATTTTACCTTCAAAGTAAAATCAGAAAGGAATAGTAAAAAGCAGTATAGGAGAAATTTCCACAAAGGAAGGTATAAGGACATGAGGAAATATTTAGCAAAGATAGACTGGAATAACACACTAAAAATAAGACAGCAACAGAATGCTGGAATATATTAAAGAGTGAAATTAAGTGCATAGTCGATAAATTTGTACCCTTCAAAAAACAAGGGAAAAGGTCCTAAAACAAACACTTATCGAAAGAAGCCATTACAAAAATTAAGTATAAACAAATGATGTGGAAGTCATATAGATGTACTGGAAATGATGAAGACTACAACAGTTTAAAGAAGCACTTAACCAAGCTACAGCTGAAATTAGAAATTCAAAGAGAAGCTATGAACAACAATTAGCTAGTAATATAAAACATGACAGCAAGAGTTTTATGCGTATGTTCGAAGCAAACAGAAAGTGCAAGATAAGGTCAGTCCTCTACAAGATAGTGCTGGAAATAAAATATCAGAGGGATTCTTAATGGCAGAAGACCTCAATGAGTACTTTAGTTCAGTGTATACCAGAGAAGATATTAGTTCACTACCAGTACCAGAGGCTAAGTTCAAGGGGCAGATTCTGACTATTTAGGACAATTAATTGTAACCCCGGAAATGTTAGATAAGGAAATAAGGGCTATGAAGGATAATAAATCACCTGGAGTGGATGGGATTCCGCCCAAACTACTATTGGAAATTGTAGAACAAATTAGCGTACCGCTTGCAACAGTTTTCAATTTTTCATTAGAAGAGGGAGTGGTTCCTTTAGAAAGGAAAGAGGCAAACATTATACCGTTATTTAAAAAATGTTCGAGAAGCAAGTCTGAGAACTATAGACCAGTGAGTTTAACATCAGTGATTTGCAAATTATTAGAAAGTCTAATTAAAGATCACATGGTGGATTTTCTTGTTAAAAAAAACTTGATGAACCCATCTCAACATAGTTTTTTTAAAGCGAGGTCATGTTTAACAAATATGTTATTTTTTGAAGACATCACGAAATGGGTAGATGAGGGATCACAAGTAGATATCGTCAGTAGATAGTGCGCTCTGTACGGTCTCAAAACCCTACTTATAAAAAAGAATTTAATGACCACTAAACGATTCGGCAACCTACTTATAAAAAAAAGATCAAAGGCTTTTTTTGACACTAATGAGTTTCGGAAACCTACTTATAAAAAACGTGATTGATGAGCGATGTAATTTGATACTAATTTAATGATTGATTACCCCTACACTAGAGATGCCACCTAGCGGTGAGTGCAGAGAGTATTTTAGTCCTAGCGATCAACGCCGTACCTAGAGCGTGCTGACGTAAGCAATAATGCGTTTATCGCGCTAACCACGCTAAAACCATTGTATCGAACCACGCTAAAACCATCCAACGTTTAGTTTCGTACTTTTAACGTCCTCAACGTCGTACCTAGAGCGTGCTGACGTAAGCAATAATGCGTTTATCGCGCTAATATAACCACGCTAAAACCATTGTATAAACGTCGACCCTCCGTTATGAATGGCCCCTATGTTGACAGCAAGAGCGACGACCGCTGCTGCTGCAGCGATAAGGCGCCGCCGCCGGCTGCTGCTGCTCTAGTGGCCTTTGACCCCTGGATGACAGCATAGCTGGCTAACGGTAAACAACGTTGTTCTGGTGGACGGATTAAAACGAAACCAATGCGTTTAAATACATCTAGTCGTGGGATTACAATGACAATCAAATGCATAAATACACTAACGTTCAGTAGGGTGTTTATGCATTGGAAACAGACGCGTGAAAACGTGAGTAGTGACTGAAATATTTTATTCTGAAGCATGATAGGAGGCGAGCGTTCGATCGCGGCCAACGGGTTGCTGATAGGCGAGCATTCGGCCGCGGCCAACGGGTTGCCTGCTGCTCTCGTCCGGCGGGGAACCGAAGCCTTCCCGACGATACAGCTCGGGAGGCGTGATCGTTCTCCATAGTCCATTGGCCTGCTTTATGAGAAATACCCGTGCCAGATCGGGGACGATGCCATCGTCGTCAGAGCTGTCAGGCGTGACGTCGCGTGTAGGAGGCGACGATGTGTGGACGTATGGAACGACCACACATGTTGCCTGGGTCGACGTCGTCGACACGTCGGGCAGTTGGATCGGCCTATACGTGGTCGATACGGCGCTTGTAGGCAGTTGGATCGGTCTATGAAATAAAACCACAATAAACAAAGGACCATTTAAACGATGAAATAAAATGAAACGGTAAAATTGTTTAAACGATGAATGAGACATTAAACGGTAAAATATAGTAAAATGAGAGATATGCACGCACTTATAAATAAAATGCATGCATGTTTAAACGGTAAAATACATGCAATTTAATGCGTACTACTGTAGTAAAAACGTGCATTTAAATAAAATGCATGCATGTTTAAACGGTATGTTACAACAACTGTAGTAAAAACGTGCATTTAAATAAAATGCATGCATGTATGCACGCACTTATAAATAAAATGCATGCATGTTTAAACGGTAAAATACATGCAATTTAATGCGTACTACTGTAGTAAAAAACGTGCATTTAAATAAAATGCATGCATGTTTAAACGGTATGTTACAACAATAAAAACGTGCATTTAAATAAAATGCATGCATGTTTAAAATAAAATACATGCTATTGCGTATAGTAAGCACTGTTTAAATAAAATGCATGCATGTTTAAACGGTACAACAATAAAAACGTGCATTTAAATAAAATGCATGCATGTTTAAAATACATGCTATTGCGTACTAGTAAGCACTGTTTAAATAAAATGCATGCTGTTTAAATGTCTTACCGTGGTGTTGTGGACGTGGCCATGTTAGATGGAGCGATGTATGTGGAGGCGTCGTGCGCGCGTGTTTGTAAAAGTTGTATGAAATGTGCGCGTCGTCAAACAGCGGCGGCGGCGGCGCATGACACTACGGCTTATTTTGATTGACATGTGAACGGAGAACAAAGGATTTTTACAAACGATAAACGAAACGTTAAAAGCACGAAATTAAACGTTGTATACGATCACTGGGGGGTCAGGAAACACGAGATGCATAGATATTAGAGAAATTCGTTGTAAAAGTCACATTTGACAATGGATGCACTGACGTGAACGCTAACTTTTTTCCTAAAACAAATTCCTCGGTAGACTAGGCGGAATGCGTTAAGCGCACATGTGTGACATCTGTTGCGCGTGACTTAACGAGATTGGAATGTGAACGGAGAACAATGGATTTTTACAAACGATAAATGAAACGTTAAAAGCACGAAATTAAACGTTGTATAAGATCGCTGTGGAGTCAGGAAACGGGAGATGCATCGATATTAGAGAAATTCGATGTAAAGAGAGATTTAACGGCGAATGTACTGACGTGACCGGAAACTTTTTTCCGAAAACAAAATGCCTGGGATGGATAAAGTATGCACGCCGATAATTGAATAGATAACGGTATGAGTGTGAAGTGCGCATGCGCGTTATATTGTAGACAATGACATTTCAAAAACAATAAACGAAACGTTAAAAGCACGAAACTAAACGTTGTATAGGGTCGCTGTGGAGTCAAGAAACGTGAGGTGCATCGATATTAGAGAAAATCGATGTAAGGAGAGATTTAACGGCGAATGTACTGACGTGACCGGAAACTTTTTTCCGAAAACAAAATGTCTTAAATGTACGAGGCACGCACCCTGATAATTGAGTAAGATGACGTATTAGCGTGAAGTGCGCATGCGTGTTATTTGGAAAAGGTATAAAACGGTTGAGAAAAAGCTATATTGTATGACGCTGAAGTTCTAACGTGTATTCTTTCTACAACAGCAGAGCAGCAAGCAGCAGACGTTCTTCCGCGATCATGGCGGATGAAAGTCAACAAAAACAACCAAAAAAGCCGAAGGCACCGCGGAAGCAGTCGATGAAGGCGGCGGCGGCCAGCAGCAGCAGTCAACCTTCGTCACTGATTGCAGCCTTGTCAACGGGTGCGTCACCACCCGTTAGGCGCCCCGTCGCGCTCATCGCGGCCCCGTTGAATGTCGGCCGAAAGCGAAGCGCCGAAGAGGCGTGCTTGGAGCACCCCGACGAGACGGCCGAGCAGCCCCCGGTGCTGTCGCGGAGCGGTTCTATGGAGCGTGAATCGACGGCGTCGACACGCGCCACAGTGGTGAGTCTGAGACATCTGAAGTGTGCTGTCAACGGTGTGTATAAACTCCTGTCACCCGTTACGATCGACGCCGTCTCGTACAAAGGTGAGCCCGGCACCACCTATTTGGGATGTTCCCGTTGTCGCCGGAAATTGCAGACAAGCAAAGACGGGACCCTGATATGTCGAACGCACGGTGAAGTGTTCGTACCGAAATATTTCTTCGCGTTGCGTGTGATGGTGAAGGACGGCGAGGAGGAGGAAGACGAGCTTTGGCTTACGTTGTTCGATAGCCAAATGTCTAATCTCGTCGAGTACACGGCCGAGTACTTGAAGGAATTGAACGAGGAGGATCTCCGCGATACCGTGCTCGAGTTAGCCGGTACTAAAGTGGAGATTAGTGTGCGGAAGACGAGTTGGAACGGGGACCCCTCGTATACAGTCCGCACACTAAAAAGATACGTCATCGTCGACGATGACTAATGTTGTCTTGTGTTGTTTGTAGGAGGAAAATTGGCCGCTACTGGTAGATTTATTGACGCACGCCAACGAACGACAACGAATGAGAGATCGTCGTGGTCTGGCACTAAGCAAGGAGAGCTTTGAACAATTAGCCGAGGCGGCCGAGCAGTATATAAGAGCATTTTGGTTGGCCTACGAAGCAAGCCTATTGTGTAGTAGTTTGATGTACTAACAGTTGTGCTTTTATATGCTTTAGGAAGTGCGCTGCGTACTGCAAAAAATGCTTGCAAACAACGAAAGGATTCGCGCTCAGTACGACGAGGTTGCCTCGTTCGTAAGAACGTTGTTGGAACGGGGTGTGCAGGGGTCGATAAAGAAGGATGAGGAAGAGAACAAGAGGGAGGCGGACTAATCATAATAATGTGTTTGTAGGACGCTTTGATGCAACACACCAGGCGTGAGTGTATGAGCGACTTCCTACACGCGTTCCTGACGGTGATTCTTAAAGAGTAGAACTGCTTTGTGCTGTAGGGTAGTGGAGGAGTGCGTGACGCCCACGTATTGGAGGCGATCATCGAGGAGGCGCTGGGCGGCTCGAACCGAATGCGTCAAGCTCCACCGACGTATAACGACAGCCTGGGGACGACGGGACCGACGTGCTCGCCGTACTGGAGCGTATCGGAGGAGCTGGGGACGTGTCAACGGCAAATCGTCGTGCCGAGCCGGAGTCAGTTGGTCGGGCGTTACGAACGACTGGCGATGGATCTCGTCGCCGAGACTCTCGGCGAAATGATTCTGGAGAAGGCGCGATATCATTGCGGGGTATGTGAACCGAATGAAGGCTGTCCATACGTTCACATGCCCGGCTATCGTGCGGGGCGGCCAAATCGTGTATACATGCAACGTTTCGATAAGCCGGGCTGTATTGTGACGCGCTATTTCAACGGCGTCATCGAAACGTTCCTGCGTCGATCGCTCATCCCCTGTTTCACGAGATTAGTGCATATTCTGCATGAGACTACGGTGTCGACTTCTTCCGGTGAACAGCAGCCGCAAACGGGCCGTGCAGGAGAATTGTATTTGGTGCAGTTTGTGTCGAACTGGTTGTTGGGAACAAATTGGCGCGATTATATGAATCGCGTGCAACTCGAGTCGGCCGTGCACACGTACGTGCAAAGCCGGAGCGGACTGTAATGAACGAACACTAGTAGAATAGAGAACATTTTATTAATATTTGCTTGCTATTGAAACAAAGGCTTCACGACGCTGTGTTTGAATGTTGTAAGAGTACCGAATAAAACGTTGAAAATGTACTTTCCGTTTCCGAGTTACCTAGTTACAAAAATTACCGTTAGTCGCAGTTATAAAAATGACCGCCCGCTAGATACAGTTAGAAAAATTACCGCTAGTTATAAAAACCACCATCCCGCTAGATACAGTTAGAAAAATTACCGCTAGTCGTAGTTATAAAAACCACCATACCGCACACAGTTAGAAAAATTACCGCTAGTCGTAGTTATAAAAAGGACCGCATTCTTCCCGCTAGAGTGTACTTACCACCACCACCACCGTCACCGTCACCGTCGCTGTTATAAATAGCGGTGCTCGAAAAAATATCATTAGAGAGAATGCCACCACCTACTAGATGGCAATGTCCGAAATGCGGGCGCTATTTCGTGAAACAGTCGGCGTTAGAACGACACGTAAAGAGTTCGAAAAGATGCGGCGACGAAGCGCTATGCGTAAAACGTCGAGTGTCCAAAATGTGGCGCGATATTCACCGCGCGTCACGCTATGCTACGACATCTGCAGCTGCGGTGTGTCCGTCAGACGTCGCCACCTCCTGGTAGTAGTAATGAATCAGCGGTGGCGGAGGCCGCTAGGGCGCCGTCGCCGTCACCCGACGATCTACAGCGTGTCATGGACGAGCACCGGCGTAGCATATAGACGTCGGTAGCGCGCGGTGCCATACAGTCGCGTTGCAACTATCGTATGACCTCCTGTACGAGTACGCGCGTGCTCGAACCGCGTCTGAGGGAAATGTTTCGCGCGCAAAAGAACGCGTTTAAAATTAACGTAAGCTATGGTTTTGTATTACGCCACAAGGTGTCGGATCGGTACCGATATTTACATTCTTCGTGTAACTGTTCCGGTCGCCTCCTCGAAACACCCGCCCTAGTCACCGATAGCCGTTCATTCGAACGATTCCTCGACGCCGTGCGCACGACCGACGTACTGCAGTACGCCATCGCGCAGCGCCCCGACTCGGGATGGATCGTCGAGCTCGTAACTAACGCCACCTACTTCGTGAACGTCATCATCAATCATCCTATCGGCTGCGTTGGCGTGACGACGCTTCCCGCCTACGTGCGCCTCAACAGAGCCATCGTGACGTTGACGAAAGATCATCGAGGCACGCCATACGACGACCATCTGTGTCTCTTCCGATGCATCGGACTCTACCTGCAAGGTCACCGACGTGGCGAAAGTGGCCGCCACATCGATACGAACCGTTTAACGAAAGTCGCTAAACGTCTGCACGCGCGGTATTGTCGCGTCGCGCGCACGTCGGCCTCGAACGGCGTGCGCCTGAACGAACAGGATCGCGTGGAGACGGTTTTCGCCATCAACGTCGTCGTCTATCGTCGACTGACGAACGACGTCGCCGAACTAGTCCGTCGATCGCGCGAAGCGCACTCCACGACGCTGAACGTCAACTTGTACGAGTCGCACTTCTCGTACATAAGCGATCCGTGCGCGTACACGAAAACGTACAAGTGCGGGAAATGCGGCAGCTCCCTCTGGCGGAACGCGCGCGAGTTACGTCACGAAGCGACGTGCGAAGGTGGCGTTCGTCACGTGTTCCCCGGCGGTGTCTACCGACCGTCGCCGTCCGTATTCGAGCGGCTCGACGACGAAGGCATCGACGTCGGCGACGACGACCTGCGCTACTACCCGTACCGCGCGACGTTCGATTTCGAGTGCTATTTCGCCGATAACGATCTGCCGACGGATACCGACAAATGCCGTTGGATCGCGCGACACGAACTGCTCAGCGTGAGCGTCGCGTCGAACGTGCCCGGTCACGAAGCGTCGCGGTGTTACGTCACGACCGGCGATTCGTCGGAACTCGCGCGTCGCCTCATCGACGACCTGGAAGCGGTGAGCGCGGCGGCGTGCGCGATTCTACGTCCCCGCTACGACGCGACCTTCGAGGCGCTAGACGCGCTCGACGCTGACTGGCGGCGACGAAGCAACGACGACGACGCCGACGCGTCACCGTACGCCACTCTCGCCGACCGGCTGTGGACGTACCTTCGTCAAATGCCCGTATTGGGATTCAATTCGGGTAAGTACGACCTGAATGTCGTCAAAAAGTACTTGACCCCCCTGCTCATAACCGGCGACGCGCAGCTCACGTCATCGGCGTTTACCATTAAACGTCAGAACAATTACATGTGCCTGTCGACGACGACGTTGAAGTTCCTGGACATAACGAATTACCTCGCGCCCGGCGTTAGCTACGATCGCTTTCTGAAAGCGTACGGTTGCTCGGCAACGAAGGGCTACTTTCCGTACGAACATATCGACGCGTTGACGCGTCTGGACGAAACCGCCCTGCCGTCGGGCGAAGCTTTCTACAGCCAGCTGAAACGCGAGGGAATCTCCGCGGAGGCGTACGAGATTTGCGCGACGGCGTGGCGTGACGAGGGCATGACGTCGATGCGCGATTTTCTTGTGTGGTATAACAATCGTGACGTGGCGCCGTTTCTCGAGGCCGTCGATCGCCAGTTCGCCTTCTATCGGCGCCGACGTATCGATATGTTCAAGGACACCATCAGCGTACCGGGGTTGACGTTGTTGTACCTGTTCAACGACCTGCCGACGTCGATCCATTTCTCGTTCTTCAACGAGCCGAACAAAGATCTGCACCGTCTGCTGCAGGCGCAGATCGTCGGCGGCCCGTCGATCATCTTCGCGCGCCACCACGAGGCCAACGTGACGTCGATTCGAGGCGGCGACGCGCCGTGCCGATTGATAGTAGGCTTCGACGCAAACGGCCTCTATCTATGGGCGATAATGCAGGAGATGCCGACGGTCTGGTACACGCGCCGACGCGCGGAGAACGCCTTTCGACCGGAATGCGTGCACCGCTACGGTCGTATAGCCGTGGAGTGGTTGACGTGCGTGGAGGCGGAAACCGGCGCGCGTATACGTCACCAGTTGAACGGACGCGAGAAGCGCATCGGAAAGCACCGAGTCGACGGCTGGTGCGCCGCCACGCGAACGGCGTATCAATTTCACGGCTGCTATTTTCACGGCTGCCCGACGTGTCAGGCGCACGTGACGACAAACGCCGTCAACGGTCAACCGATGACGACGCTGTACGCCGCGACGATCGCCTTGACCGCCTACCTGCGCCGTTTCGTCCGCCGGCGACCGCCGGCGGTGCCGACACCGCCCGACGCGTGACGATGGCAACCACCGCCGACCACCATTACGCTCTCGACGATACTGGAGATGGTGCGCGACGGCTCTCTGTTCAGCCTCGTGCAGTGCGATATCGCCGTGCCGGAAGCGCTGCGCGACAAGTTCGCCGAGATGCATCCCGTATTCAAGAACGTCGATATCGTTCGCGACGATCTCAGCCCGTTCATGCGCGACTACGCCGAGTCGCACGATCTCCTCACGCGACCTCAACGGACGCTCGTCGGTAGCTACTTCGGCGCGGCGATCATGCTCTCGACGCCGCTCCTACGCTGGTACCTGGCGCACGGTCTCGTCGTCGAGCGCGTCTACCAGATCGTCGAGTACGCGCCGATCGCGTGCTTTCGCCGCTTCGGCGATGCGGTTTCGACGGCGCGACGCGAGTGCGATATCGATCCCGACAAATCGATCATCGCCGATACCTTTAAACTTCTCGGCAACAGTTCCTACGGGAAAACGATTACGCGCGTCGATCGGCACCGGGAAATCAAGTACGCCACGCCGGTCGGCGCGTCGATGATCGTCAACAATCAGCGCTTCCGGGAACTCGACGTCGTCGTCGACGACGCGCTGTACGAGATGGCGCTGAATAAGCGCAAAATCGTCTACGGCCTGCCGATACATATCGGCTATTTCGTATTGCAGTACGCAAAATTGAGAATGCTGGAATTTTATTACGATTTCGTCGACGCTTACATTCCCCGTCCGCTCTTCCGGTACTGCGCTATGGACACGGACTCGGCGTACATCGCCCTAGCCGGACTGACGTCGACGCGCTCGTACCGGAAGAACGTCGCGAACACTACTTCCGGAATCGTTCGCTCTGGTTTCCGGCCGAATGCTGCGACGCGCACGTAGACGCCTACGTACGACGGCGCGTCGCCGGATTAATGTGGGACGACGCGGACGTGTGCTGCGCGCGCCGACGCCTGTTCGATCGTCAAACGCCGGCCCTCTTCAAAGAAGAGTGGCGCGGCGACAGAATAGTGGCGCTGTGCAGCAAAACCTACTACTGCTTCGGCGGCGCCGCCGGTCCGAAGTACAGCACGAAGGGAATGAGCAAGCGACAGAACGCCGACATCGACGAGCACACCTTCCTCGCCGTACTGCGCGACCGTCTCAACGGCGTCGGCTGGAACCGCGGTTTCCAAGTGAAAGACTCGTCCGTGTTGACGTACGTTCAAGAGCGCGCGGCGTTGAGCTACTTCTACGCTAAACGCCGCGTGCTCGACGACGGCGTCACTACGGCGCCGATACTCGTCTAACTCGTAAACACTCGTCTAACTCGTCTACTACTACTACTAACCTAACCCCCACCACCCCCCTAGGGGTAGTTTCTGTATGTATGTATGTGTAGGGTAATAATAAACACCAACAATTGTGTACATGATCGTTTGTTTGTTTTTTATTTCTACTATACACGTAAAAGCGACATAATTAATGTTGAGGTTTTAATAAATCGTATACGAGACAGTGATTGTTCACCCGATTGGTGCCGAATAGGCTCTGGAACATCGTCAACGGCATACCGCGACATCGGAGGAGAAGGTAGGCGACGCAATATTGTCCGCACACGTTAGAGATGACGCTCTGCAGCCGCTTGTCGTTGTACGTCCACGCGTCGCCGCAGTGACGGCGCAGGAAGGCGCGGAAGTCGGCGTGCAGCGGCGACAGACCGTACGAATCGAAGTACTCGCCTCGTCGGTCGGCGTCCACGTAGACGGCCACCCAGTGCTGTCCCGGTTCGCCGCCATCGTCGGTGTTGCACACGAAGGCCGTCGGGTAGGTGGCGGCGACGGCGGCGGTAAGTAGCGCGTCTTTAGGCACGACGCCGACGACGATACGTTTAGCGTACGTATCGCGTTCCAGACGACGCATCAGTTGAAACGTATCCATAGTTACCAGTCGTACACGACGTTCCGGTTCCGGTCGATCTCCATCACCGTCTCGAATTGCGCGTACACGACGACGTTCACCGGAAGCGGTAGCGGCGTTCCGAAATGCATTTCGACGCCCACGCTCCCCTGACGCACGACGTTGAAATGATCGCCGTCGCAACAGTCGGGGGTCAGGTCGAAACCGAAGATGGTGTAGCCGGCGCCGAAGTCCGTGCGCGATACGTCGTTCCCCTCGTCCTCGTACGCCTTTCCGGTCGCCTCGAAGAGATTCATGTAGCTCCGCACGTACCGGTTGTGCGGGAAGTCCGGCTGCAGCGGCTTGCTCGGCACCTGACGTCCGTCGACGACGAGCGTCAGGAAGTTTATGTCGTTGTGACGCGCGTCGAACGGATTTCTAGTGTAGTCGCCGTTGTAGGCGACGTTATTGATCATCATCAGGAAGAGGCGTTTCGGAATCGCGCCCTTGTACAGGTTCTCGTGCGTGAGCGATAGCGTACCCGCCGTTATCGAGAACGATTTGCAGTCGACGCGGCGCATCGGAAACTTAGCCGTTCCCAACCCCCACGCTTTGATATGTCCCATCTGGACGGCCGGGTTCAACATCACTTTTCGCACGTGCAGTCGTATCGCCTGCAGCACGACGCGCCACCCCGGTACGGCTTGCGCGCCCATGATCGCGAAGGCGTCCTTCGAGCGCACTATGCACACTTTCGTGTCGACGCCGTTCGGTATGTGTCTGTTTAGCATAAACGCGTCGATGTGTAGGCGTCCCATCATCTCCACCTCGTTGCTATCGGCCGTCATGAGGCGTCGCGCCTCGAACCCGACGTTGCCGTTGCCGAGCGTGTCCATCCGTCCGGTAGTGTCTTTGTACCACAACGACGACGTGAGATGCGAACTTTTCGCGTCGCTACCGTAACTTAGCAACGTCTCGAGGTAGGCCCGGTACGCGTACGTATTGGTCGACGGCGTCACGAGGGTGTTGTTCAGCGACACGTCGATTTGACTGATCATCGAATGCAGGAAATTGTTGACCGGCGCCACCGCGGCGGCGGCCGCCAGATCGGTACCGTCCCCCTGCGTCACTTTGAAACGCACGTACAGTTGAACGCTCCCCAGTTCCGTATAGTCTTCGCCCGAACCCGGCACGAGGAACTCGATAGGGCCGCCGGCGTCGAGAGTCGTCAGCGGCTGGTAGACGGTCCACTGACTACTCTCGTTGCTCGTCTGCGTCACCGGTCCGCTGAACAGCTCCAGTTCGGCCTTCACGCCCTCGCACGTCGAGCCGTTCACGAACGCCATCGTCGAATATGTCCGTTCGACGCGCCCTCTTCCGCCTACTGACGACCGTCGCCGCTAGGCGCTCTCTCTTTATGCCGCTGCCGCCGCGTCGCTGCTGCTGCGTTTTTTTCTTCCGTAGGCGCGATACGCGTACGTATTGGTCGACACGAGGTTCAGCGACGCGTCGAGTTGACTGAATATCGTATGCAGGAAATCGTTGACCGGTACCACCGCGGCGGCGGCCACCAGATCGTCCCCTCCCTGCGTCACTATGAAGCGCACGTACACTTGAAGGTCCGTATAGCCCGAACCCGGGAACTCGATAGGAGCGTCGAGAGTCGTCAGCGGCTGGTAGACGGTCCTCTGACCGCTCTCGGGCGCGCTGTCCATCGTCGTTACTCGTCGAATATGTCCGTTCGACGCGCTCTTTTCCGCCTACTGACGGCCGTCGCGGCTAGGCGCGCTCTCTTTACGCCGACGCCGCCGCCGCCGCGGGGACGGCGCTGCTGCTGCTGCGTTTGTTTCTTTCTCTTCTTCTTTGGCGGTGGCTGCTGCGAATTCAATAGGCCGTCGAGAAGATCGGCGCCGGCCTCCTTCGCGCGCCTTTTTATCGACTGTTTCAGATTGCCGCCGGCGACGACGTCGCGCGCCACGTGCATGCCGGTGTTGAGCGCGCGTTTTCCCAACGCCAACGCGCCTCTCTTGATAAGCGGCATGGCGCTTCGAAACAGACTCCCGAAGAGATTACGCAAATCGTGACCTCGTTGACACCGAGCACCGACGAAGACCGGCAGCTGTCCGCCGACCTGACGAACGTAGTAGTCCACGTACGGGTTCTTCGACGGCATGTTAAAACAATTTCGATTTACAGTGTCTGAAGTGAAGCGTCGTCACCACCTTCCCCTGCTCGAATGGTATCGGTTGGCCGTGATCGTCTCTTATATCGACTTCGACCTCGTCGAATTGACTCCGCAGCAGCTTCACGTATTGCACGCGATCGAACGTTTCCGAAATAACGTCACCGTTCTCACCGCGGACGGCGATGTTTCGAAGGAGCGACGCGTACACGTCACCGACGTCGCGCGATTCCACGAGATCCGTGTACACGTACAGACTCTCGATGCCCGCCGACATGCTCACCGTATCGCGACCTTCGTACTCGAACGTGTACGCGGCGGGCGACGTGCTGATGACGGGCCTCACCGCCGGCGCGGGACCGTACGCGGACGAACTCATGATCGTGTCGCTATGGAAACCTACCACGTGCCTCAGACGGCTCGAATGAGGTATGATAAATTCGACACCCGCCGACATACGTAGCGTAAACCGGTTAGAGACGGCGCAGTATTCTAGCACGGCCTTGACCTTCCTCGTGTGTAATTTCTCTAGCGCCTCGTTGATCCTGTTCAACAACGTATAAACGTTGTTGTAGAAACCGTGAGGAATCGTCGTCTGACGATATATCAGCACGGTCGCGCCGTCTTTGTCTATCTGCGTGTATACACCCGGTTCGCCCGCCGCGCAAGTCCGATAGAAGTAGGTGTCCTTCTCTCTCACGTTGTACCACGTGTGCGGATACTGTACCGACACCGCGTCGCATTCCCACTCCCCCGACAGGTCGAAACGTCGCGGCAACGTCGTGACGTAATGCGTCAACGTATTTTCGGGGTGACGTTTCATAGACGCGTTGCTCGGCAGCGTCAGGTAAAAATCAGACGAGACCGCCATCGTGTCGTTGACGTTCGCCGCCGCCGCCGCCGATACTCATAGACGGACTCGGGAGCAGGTAACCGAGACAGCTGCTCAACCGCGCCGTCCACAGGTTGGAGTCACCTTGACCTTTCGTCAGATTGTATATACTCACGGCGATGACGAAGTACAGGACGACGACCTGACAGAGGAACACGATTTCGGCCTTAGGGCATTCGTTGCCGCAGATTCGCCATGGAACGGGTTCGGCAGTGGTTGTTGTAGCGTCGATGGAGTCCGCGTCGTGCTCGTCGTCGACGACGGATGATTGCTCGGCGTTCGTTCCTCGATCGCCACTCGAGGTAGTTTCGTCGTCGTCGCACATCGTCGCGCCACTGCGCGCTGTCGATGCAGCAGGGATCATTATACGGTAAGAACGAAGATCCGTTGCATAGTCCCACCTCGTGCAGTCGCCAGCAGCCGGTGTGACGCATCCAACGATTCATAGGTCCACGAGCGACTCGGCGTCGATCCAGCTGTTGAATGAGGCCGGATATCCGCTCCATTTTACGAGCGCCTCCGAACCGCCGCCGCCACGACGCCGGCGACGCCGTAGAACCGCCTCCACGCGATATAGTTTGTCTTTCGGAACGACTACGCCTTGTAGTTCCGGTTCGTAGAAGGCGCCCTCTATCGGCGTCTCGGCGTCGTCCTTCAGGCGATAAACGGGCGGTTCGGACGGATGCACCTCTACGACGGTGAACAGCTCCTCGCTCCAGTTAGCCATGTATCCTTTTTTGAATTGTCCCCTCGTCTTGCTGATACGTACGCGATCTCCCACGCGTAGTTTCGGTTTTCGTCGTCGTTCGTCGCCACCACCCGCGTACCGTCGTTGCCATACGGCCTCCTGATTCGTCGCGTCGACACTCGCCGGCGTCCTTCCGATGCTTCGGTGGTAGGCGTTGTTGTACGATCGCACGAAATCCGGTAACGCCTCTACGTAGCGCAGCGTTTCGTGTTTCGTAAAATAGCGCCACATACGCGTCTTCAAAGTTCGATTAAACCGTTCCACGACGCTCGCTTTGGTCTCCTCGTTATGCGTCACGAAATGATGAACGCCGCGACTCTTTAGCAACGTTTGCAGGGGTCGGTTCAAAAACTCGCTCCCCTTATCGGTCTGCAGCGTGTGCGGCGTCTCGTCGTCGTCGCTCAGCAGGCGTTCGAAGGCCGCGACGAGCGACGCGCCGGACTTATTCTTCAACGGAACGCACCACGCCCGCTTCGAAAACACATCGATCACCGTCAATAGAAATGTTATACCGTCGATGTGCGTTTTCAGTCTAGTCAAGTCGACGAGATCGGCTTGCCACTGCTGGTTTCGACCGCCCACGATGACGCGACGTCGTTTGAAATGACGTCTAACCGGTTTGTGTAGGGTATAGGCGTCCTGCGACGCTAACCACCTCTCGACGGCCTGACGTCGGAGCTTCGACGCCCGGTGCAACGCGCCGACGCCTCCGTAACTCCCCACCCGTTTCGGATCGAAGTACACGTTATTCAGCTCGTCGTCGTCGTCGTTTCGTTGCTGTCGAGGCTTTCGTTTTGGACGACGACGACTCCACCCGGACACCATGACGATGACGACGGTGATGATACGATGATATAGAGTGCGATAAGCGCGATGGTGAAGCCGACGACGACGACGATGATGATCGCGCGTCGTGACGGCATCACGACAACGTATCCCACGCCGTGACGCCCAAAGAAGAGGATCGTTGTCTGCGTTTAGGTTCGCCTCGCATCCGACGACGTCTCCGCTCCGACGGCGCTGATGAACTAGACGTCGTCGGCATCATCATCGCCTCTTCTAGTAGGTGCTTCTGTCGTCGCTCTATGTACGATCGATAGCGCGGGTTGCCTACGAATTCCATAGGGATATTCATATCCTTCATGTGCAATCCGAACTCCCGCCATCCTACTGGCGCCGTCGTCTTCGATCTCGTTCGCATGAGATCGTTTACTAGATCGACCATATTACTCCCCGCGATCGTTTTACCGTCGTACACGAATTCACCGCGATTGTTCCATCGAGACAACGGATCGACTTTCATTTTTTCGATAAGCAGTCTCGTCTTCTCTTTCAACGTTTTCGGCATACTGGCTACGATTTCGCGCTCTATCACCTCCGACGATGGTGGCGCCGCCGCTGCCGCCGCCGCCGCTGACGCCACCGGCACCGCGGGTGTCTCGCCGCTGTTCACCACCGACACGCGTACCGGTTGCGCCGCTCGAGCCGCCTCTATCGTATTGTACCGACTCAGCAGTTGATTGTACGACGCTACCTTTTCGCGTTCCGATAAATCCGAACGTTCTAGAATGTCCTTCATATCGCTGTCAAGGCTACTCAGCACACGTGATCGAGGCGTGCTCGACGACTGATCGACACGTGGCAGAAGGCTTTCAACCAATCGTGGATCGACCAACGCCATCTTCTTCGCGTACTGCATCAATCACCCGCTGCCGCCGGCGCCGCCGAACACCTGTCTGAGCAGCGGCAGGATAACGGTACTCGCTAACGGCGCTAGCAGGGCCGTCAGAAAACCACCCGCACCCTTTTGCAAGATGACACGCTTCTGCTTACGCGTGACGTGTTTGTCGACGAGTTTACGCAGGTGATCCCGGTATTTCAACACTACGCGTTTCTGTTTCGGCGACAACTTCACGTTCCCTTTCAGAATGTTGTACGCGCAATCGCACAGACTACAAATGAGACCGGTGTCCGCGTGGGCGAGTAGGGCTTTTCGCAGAGCGATATTCCGCCTATGTCTCTCCAACAGCTGCAGGGCGACGATGTGTCTCTTTATTTGATTCGTCGGTCCCGCCACCTTCGGCCGTCTCTTCGCTCCCGTCACGCGCGCCTTCATAGCGACTAATAAACGTACGCCCCGTCGTCTCTCTCCTTATAGTCCGCCGACGCCACCGCCACCACCGCCACCCTTCCGTACGTACACGTACTGAAGGCGATCGTCCGGAAATATGCACGTACGCAGGCGCATGTCCTCTTCCGTTTCCTGTTTCAGATCCACGAATAGATAGCCGTACGCCGACGACGTCGCGTCTTTGAAAGCCTCTATCATGTAGTTGACCTTTCCCGGGTACGTCTGTTTCGCTAGGTGACCTACTTGACCGGCGTCTCGAGGGCTCTTGAATAGCACTATGTATTGAGCGTTCAGGCTAATTGTACGGTTTTCTTTCCCTTTCGGAAACATGTTCTGTCGCAGTTGTACGAACGACGTATTACAATGATGAATTTTTTTAGTAAATAGTACCGTCACCCGGCTATCGGTCTCCTCCATGAGGTCGTCGAGTACTAGAAGCGTTCTCGCTTTACCGTCTAAACGTTTCGGATCCGGCAGGCCGTCTACGAACTCTATTTTCGAAGACATAGACGCGTAGCCGCTCTGCCACTGTCCGTAACACCACAGGATTTTCTCCGGCGGCGGATCGATCATAGTGTCGTAACGTATCAAACGCTCGACGAACGTCGTCTTACCGCATCCCGTAGGACCGGCTACTATACACGTAAAAGGATGCTTCAACGACGGTCCGTTCATTTTTCACGACTGAACGAAGAATACTTTTTTACGCGTCTTTATAACCATCGCGCAACTTCATCAACAGTTTACGAGGGTGTTCTTCCCCACATCACCCGCGATTCCGCTACCCCAGAAACCCTCCTTACTCGCTACCCATTCCACCAATTCGGCGTCCCCGGTCGCCAACAGTGCAGCCTTCAAATCGCTCGATCCATCAAACTTCCTCCTCAACAACATCTTCATACATCTCACCCTAACGTCGGTCCATTTGGTTGCCATTCTCTTTAGTCGAATGTCGTAACCGCGTCGTTTCGCTGCATAAGAGCTTCGCGAACTTTTGATTGTTTCGGCACATTCCACGTCGTCGTAGAATATCGCTTTCCTCTACTGATAGGCGTGCTCGACGGATCGAAAGCCCCGACCGAACGCCGACACGCGACACATATACATATTCGACAAGAACGACCGCGATCCACCAAACCTAATAGGCGACGACATCATACCGACTACCGATCACCCGCTACCGCCACCGCTTATATACTGTCACCACCATCGCTAGGTAGAAGAACTAAAAAGTTGCGACTAGGGTTCAAACCCGGAACCTTTCGATCCCTAGGCGAACACTCTCCTAAGAGAGCTATTCCGTCGCCAACGATTATGCAGTAGTTTTACCCCGGTTATATTATAGCATCTCACCGCTAGGTGGCATCTCACATACAACGAATCTAAAAAACGCATTATTGCTTACGTCAGCACGCTCTAGGTACGACGTTCAGGACGTTAAAAGTACGAAACTAAACGTTGGATGGTTTTAGCCTGGTTCTCGATACAATGGTTTTTAGCGTGGTTAGCGCGATAAACGCATTATTGCTTACGTCAGCACGCTCTAGGTACGGCGTTGATCGCTAGGACTAAAATACTCTCTGCACTCACCGCTAGGTGGCATCTCTAGTGTAGGCGTAATCAATCATCCAATTAGTATTAAATTACATCGCTCATCAATCACGTTTTTTATAAGTAGGTTTCCGAAACTCATTAGTGTCAAAAAAAGCCTTTGATCTTTTTTTTATAAGTAGGTTGCTGAATCGTTTAGTGGTCATTAAATTCTTTTTTATAAGTAGGGTTTTGAGACCGTACAGAGCGCACTATCTACTATCGTCTACTTAGATTTTCAAAAAGCTTTCGACAAAGTACCACATCAAAGACTACTGCTGAAACTAAAGGCCCATGGCATAGGAAATGGTATAACAAACTGGGTAGAACAATGGCTGATTGACAGAAGACAACGTGTAGTAGTTGATGAGGAGGCTTCAAACTGGAAATCGGTATTGAGTGGGGTACCACAGGGATCTGTATTAGGACCTATATTATTCTTAATATATATATCAACGATTTGGATGATACAAAAGTGTTTAGAAGGATTAAAAGTGATGGAGATAGACAGCATTTACAAGATGATCTTGATAGTTGATCTTGATAGGTGATCTTGATCCAATGGTCTGAAAAGTAGCAAATGCTGTTCAATTTGGGGAAATGTAAATACCTCCACACAGGACATGGGAACGAAGAGGTAGAATATACAATGGGGGGTACTGTACTAAGTACTAATGTAGAAGAAAAGGACTTAGGGTTAACCATTCGTGCTGATATGAAGGTTTCAGAGCAGTGCGGAATTGCAGCTTCAAAGGGAAGTCAAATCCTTGGATTAATTAGGCGAAACATTACGTATAAGGAAAAAGAGCTAATAATACCGCTGTACAAAACAAGTTAGGCATCATTTAGAATATTGTATTCAAGCGTGGAGGCCATATCGCAGGAAGGACATAGATATGCTAGAAAGAGTGCAGAGGAGAGCAACTAAAATGATACAAAAACTGAGGGATCTTAGCTACGAAATACGCCTAAAAATGCGGTATAACAACACTAGAGACCAGGAGATTGAGAGGAGATCAGATAGAAGTGTTTAAAATATTGAATGGTTATGAAAATATTGATAGAAATATATATTTTTTCTGTTAAGTAAGATAGAAGGACTAGAGGACACGAAGTTATATTAGCAAAGGAGCAGAGTAGAATATATATAAGAAAGTTTTCATTTTCACAAAGGACTGTAAATGAATGGAACAGATTACCTGCTGATTGTGTGGGCGCTAGTAGCGTGAATATGTTTAAAAATAAAATCGACACATACCTCAGACGGGCAGGATACACATAGATAAAAGGGTCGGACTCTCGATAAGCCAAAGGGCTTCCTTGTCCACCTGCCACCTAGAGTTAATTCTCTGGGTGGCAATCTTGTTAAATCTTGTTAAATCATTAGTTAACCCTAGTTACCTCTTAGTTGCTCCTAATTACCCACAATTACCCCTTAGTTACCCCTAAATACCTGTTCGCTACTCTCAACAACATCTGGGTTTGATTAGGTCGCCAAGTACACACTGTGTTTTGGTGTATAAACCAAATGTAAGCGCATATTTTTAACATAGCTCCTACAATAGAAAATTCTACAAAAAGAGCGGGACTAGACATAGCTAACTACATGTCTCTGATTGGTCAATTTCATGTCATAAAAAATATCTTAGTTACCACTTAAATACCCGTAATTACCTCTTAATTATCCTTAAATACCTTGAATTACTTCTTCATTACCCCAAATTACAGAAGATACTGAAAAGTGTTATATTTGTATAATTAATAAAGTTTATTAAAATATAAAAAATATTCATTGGTAATAATGAGGGAAAAGTAATATTCTTTAAGATATGTATATATCAGTTATAGAAGACTGATTGGTTGGCTGTATGTTTTCAAAGTCTGTATAAGGCACAGTCACTTAACAAAAACAAATGCGCGCTCGCACACGCACGGTAATGAAAACCAGATATGATGACCAACGCTTGGAATAACTCTGTTTTCTGAAAGGGCGTATCATACACTTTGAAAAATGTGTGCATTCACACACTCACAGTCGATTATGTTATAAAAAGGAGATAATAACCGTTATATTGTAATCTCTTTGTTGTTTGGATAAGGCGTCGCATACTTAAAAAAAACGGTGCACTCACACACACCCACACACACCCACACACCGTCTATTATAAATCGGTTTAAGTAGGTAAATAGTCGCCAGGGGGCGCTCCTAACCGAAATAAACGCACGCATACACTAAATAAGAGATAGTCATTAGGGCTCAGCACACTGTCAGTTTTCCCATTGGCGACCATGTTAATGTTTTGTGTGATTATAAGAAAACGTGACCTATAAAGTTTCTTAAACTTCCCACCTGCTGTTATTATCATCTCATTGACATGCTGGTCGATTTTAGTCAAAATCTAATATCTCTAGCTCTTGCAAAATGCCTGTATGTATGACACCCGTCAATATTTACAAATGCATGCAGGAAGTAATCCGGCTAAAGTGTCAACTAGCCAAATTGCTGCCAGATACCCTTCCGCTTAGTAAAATCAGCTAAAAATACACCATTTTACTGTCAACAGCTGCTACAATCACATCCAGAAATCTGACTACTCAAATGCACTTATGTCAGAGCAAGTGAACATTGTAAAAAATAATTTCTCAAAAATATAATGCACTTTTTTTCGTCTGTAATCAAGCAGGAAGTTCAACAGTGTGCTGACCCCAAATAGGCATGGTGATTTTGGAGAAAAATGTGGAAAACAACACACTTTATTGGCACCAATGTTACAAGCACTCTGCAATTTTAATTTTTGTAATCCCTCCAGGTGTTTGTGTTTTATGTACATTTCAAAGATGCCACCAAACTTGGCAAGGCACCAGAAAAATCAGCACTTCGCTGTTGGACAATTTGTAATCCAGCACAACGTTCTCAGGTGGCACTATGAACTCCTGATACAGTTTTCCAGAAAGTCCAATAAGTGTTTGATAAGAAAATTCAATACAAGCAGTTGTTACGTTACATTCAAATGTATATTGATTTTTTTACCTTGTACCCTATTTACAAAGGTGAACATCAACAAAAAGTCACCTTAGGGTGTGAAATCCTCAAAGGCCAGACGTCTCAAGCTGTTCAATTACATAATATTACACAGCTTAATTAGCAGACATTCAGAAAACAATGCCACTTGCTTAATTGGCCAAAAGGTCCAGTCAGTAGACAGATCTGATAACAGGCTCGGGCTATGGCCTACTCCAGCTAATCACTGTCCTCAGACTTCATTAGGGTCAATGACAACATATTCACTTGTGTTTAATTAGCTGAAGTAAACAAAAAACGATTGATGAATCACCCTGCTGCAATGTTATTGGTTCATTTTCATTCAGATTTTCAAATTGAGGCTTAACTACTGGCATATGCACCCCACCCCCCTTATAAGACATGTGTTCCGTCACTGTGATTTTGACTTGCAGACTGATGAGAAGTACGTCTGTAATATCCAAACACGGTTTATCCCATTCAACTGTAGTTTTGCCATACATGTATTTTCATTAATTGTTTCAAGATATTTGAAGTAAAACGCATCCTCCGACATTGTGCAATGACTATAGCGTGCTTTCGTTGCCAGGCTCTCTACTTGGGCTCAGCACACTGTCAGTTTTCCCATTGGCGACCATGTTAATGTTTTGTGTGATTATAAGAAAACGTGACCTATAAAGTTTCTTAAACTTCCCACCTGCTGTTAATATCATCTCATTGACATGCTGGTCGATTTTAGTCAAAATCTAATATCTCTAGCTCTTGCAAAATGCCTGTATGTATGACACCCGTCAATATTTACAAATGCATGCAGGCAGTAATCCGGCTAAAGTGTCAACTAGCCAAATTGCTGCCAGATACCCTTCCGCTTAGTAAAATCAGCTAAAAAGACACCATTTTACTGTCAACAGCTGCTACAATCACATCCAGAAATCTGACTACTCAAATGCACTTATGTCAGAGCAAGTGAACATTGTAAAAAATAATTTCTCAAAAATATAATGCACTTTTTTTCGTCTGTAATCAAGCAGGAAGTTCAACAGTGTGCTGACCCCATTAGCCGTCCACTACACGCACAAGCATGCGCGCACTAACGTTTCCAACACTCGCTAGGGGGATGGGCGATAATGAAGAGATGTGACGTCTACGGATTAAGTACACCAATGTTACATAGGGGGCGCTCCTTACCAGAAATGACTCAGCATCTTAGGTCCCTCATTTTCATCTAATGTACAAGATGGACTTACATACAACTACTGTAATTGTGCAATTATATGTTTTTATGTTTTTTTTTTAAATATTAATTAATGACACAAGTTGACGCAGATCTACTAACAACGTCATACAAAGACTATGTTTTTGTCTCGTTTCTTATTTTTAAATTGATAATATGTTAGTTATTATTGTACTGCATGTGATATGATGTGGCATCATGTGACATGTGCTAACTGGAATGGGGACAGTATTTAATAAGTATAACACTTCAACTGTCCCCATTTCCACAAGAAATGTAAAATATTAATGTTATAAACACATGTACACGTTGATTGTGGAAATAAACATTAATTAATTCGTTCAGACCAAATTATCGATAAATTGTTTGTAATTTTATAAATTTTTGACTTTGTCTTAGACTTAGACTTTGTTATTTTTTTTAGAGCTTGCTTCTTTGAATTTGTTATCTTGCATTACACAATTGGCATCGA
Source organism: Paraescarpia echinospica (assembly GCA_020002185.1). Taxonomy (NCBI): domain Eukaryota; kingdom Metazoa; phylum Annelida; class Polychaeta; order Sabellida; family Siboglinidae; genus Paraescarpia; species Paraescarpia echinospica. The sequence continues at coordinate 14,003,929 of CM034531.1, forward strand.
TTGGCACATTTTTGTGACTGCTTGCCATGTATGTATAAAAATATACTTTACCTGCTCGATATCTGCATAGAACGATGAACAAATAACGTAATATAACACAAAACTGTGTCATGTTAGTACACCAATCTGCAACATTTGCCTGGTAAATGTCACATAAGAAATGTTGTCCTCGAATAAAATATTGCGGAATACAAAAGACATGATATTACTGTTTTGTTGTAATTATACCTGTACTTGGTTATGATGTAGTAATGTCTGTATAGTCACATTGTGTTTTAATAACAGTGTTATTCAAAGAGATTCGCATGGGATAAATTATGTTGAATACATCGTGTTTATCAGTACTTGCAAAAAAGTAATGAATACAAACAATATACCGGGTATTTATGTAGACAAGGCTAAAATTCGTAATTTCTTCGTACAATACATGTCGCTAATTTCAATATTTTTTTCAATACAAACAAATAATGGGTGGTCAAAGCTGCTTTTCTGTAGTTTACCCATAAAATACAAATATAAAATGTACTGAAATAGGTAGCAGATGGCTTATCTGTATTATAAAACAATATAGTTCACAGTCTGTTTGTCGGTTAGACTGTATGGTGACTCATATCTCCGTTAATTTTGCATGAATGGGGCTGAACATTTGTGTGCGACATAGCGAGTCCATTGCGGTCGTTCTTAGATTTAGATTTTTTGAAATTCGTCTGGGGAGTGGGGATGTCGCGAGGTCACAATTTTAAAATGGCAGTAATCTCCGTCAGTTTTGCATGTATATGGCTGACTACTGGGGAGCATCCAGCCACGCTGCAATTTCTGCGCGAAGTTTATTCAGCATACTTTACTTCCTGAAATTCCTGGCAGACATGTACAATCGATTACCATTTCGACTTTAGCTTTACTGGGAAGCATTCAGCCATGCAGCCACTCTACAATTGATGCGCGAAGACTAATACTCACCGTATATAGCCAGGTACTCATTCACATAGCAAAATAAACGAACTAGCCTATAGTTCGACATGACATTGTTGAGACGCGCTGTGATGGCGACACTAAGTGCAAAATAGCACATGTATGCTCTGGGTTTTCATTGATTTTGCCATACAGGCTTTCAAGCGGGTGCTGCAATAGGTCACGGGGAGAATCACCGACGCACTTGCACCATGTCAAACCTTTCCCATCAACAAAAGATATCATTCTGTTCTTTCTCCCATGGCATCGCAAATGCTTATTACCATCCCGCGGGCCGCATTGTATGCCATCTCGCTTTGAGTCCGCTGGCTGCATTAAATACCTTTGCGGGCCGGAGTTGGTCTGCGGGCCGCAGGTTGCCGATCCCTGCTCTAGGTATCACTGCGCCAATGCGCCACTGCGTTCCACAATATAGCGAGACTAGACAGCCCGGCGGCAGAAGTTGAAAGTCTCCACGACGGCGTAATGTTTCAGAGTTTTGTATGATGGCCGAGAAGGGCCATCGCTTTTTGGTTAGATATTCGCAACGCCAATGCAATGACGCGATGCGCTGTAGCGAAACATTTGGTCGTTGAAATATTTGGTAGTTTTTTTACCTATATCTGGTCGGCGCAGAAGTCGTATGCACATGAGCGGAAATAGATAACCGAATATTTCATTACTTAGGCGAAACATTTGGTCGCTGAAATATTTGGTAGATTTTGATCTATGACCTTTACATATTGTGTAGTGTTGAAATGCACGAGAGGAAACAAATAGACCAACTATCTCATTATGCTACATACACGAAATATTTGGTCTGAAATATTTGACTATTACGTTGCCAGTTGTCGCTGTGAATGCAAGCTTGCTTTTGGTAATATTATCGTACATGAACTGTGTTATGAATACATGGATAATTGGGGCCAATGTCACTGCAATTACTGAATTAGCCTACATTTAAGAATATGGGAAAGATTGTTTTTTGCAGTTATATAGTTCGTGTTCATTATAATTTGATAACTGTAATTAGGCACATGGTTGCATCAAAACCGAAATGTTATTAAAAAAAAAAGGAAGGTATAGAACAAATAAAGCACAATGAATTATGTTTTAACAAAACATTTCGTCGTTGAAAATCTGGTGGCGCGGAAGTCATATGCGCACGAGCGGAAACAGATAACCGAATGTTTCAGTACTTAGACGAAACATTTGGTCGCTGAAATATTTACATATATTATATAATATATGTATAATCCCAATGGCATTCGGAACTTACAGTCGCGCAACGTCAACAGCCAACGACCGAATATTTCAGTAGGCTGGCCAGGAAATTTTCAGGTGACTTAATATGACCCATATAGGGCGCCGCGCATGTGCGCAAGTGAAAATTTATCATATATGTCAAGACCAAATGTTTCACTATAACGTATCTCAATAAAACAGTTTGGTATCTGACCCCAGGACATGCAGAAAGCAGGGCCGCATAATCGCTCGAGAGGCTACGCACTGTTCGTGGCTCCTATGAGAGCGACTGTTATTGTCTTAATAGGAGTCACAGACCCCATCTAATTTGAAATTACACTGCATTTGTATATATATTTGCCTGTTCATGTTACGTTAATTTGATATTATACACATATTGCAATTGGGTCTAAATAAAACTTTCTTGTTCTTTCTTGTTCTTGTTCGTAGCCCCCTCAATGCTGCTATTTTAATACACGCATATCTACGTTTGAATGTGCAAATGAGGCATATGATTTGCATGACAGATTTCTACAGTAAAATATCTGAAAATGTCATCAGAATCCATCACTTATTTGCCAAGTTATGGAGTGTTTAGCTGAGTTTGCCATTTCAGAGGTACCATCTTGGTGTATGCTGTAACGAGAGTGAAGGCCTTTTGTACATGTTGGGCAACAACGTCAGGATTCCACTCCAACAAGTCATCGTCCAGCAAAATGGAATCTTAAAAACAGTTGTGGGATTTGTACATGTAAAAGAATAGGAATATCAGTGACAATATCGACAACAAACAGCCTTTAAGAAATCATTTCTTATTTGTAATTAGGGATATGTCATTCAAATGCAGATTTTTGCATCCGCTCGTCAACCTTCATTATTCTGACTATGAAATTCAAATAGGCTATTCAAATAGTACAGAGTACAGCGCAAAAGAACATTACATTTGACGAGCCATTGTATTGAGACAGTACTTTTAAAATATTGTAGTGGTATGACGTCTAGTAAACATATATCGTTAGATTACACCTACTTCCACCTTAAAGCCTTTAAGAAATCATTTGCACACTGTATCAGATATTTCACTACACAAGCAGGGCTCAAAATTGCACCTGCCCATTAGCCCGGGACATGTGAGTTGGCCACCAAACAACTTAAATTAATGATACTGATTGTCCGAAAACTCTCTACCAAAATAACCCGGGTTCGAATCCTGGGCTGCCGTGTCGATCAGTTCACTCAGATGTATGAATGAGTACCTGGCTATAAACAGTGGTGGATATTTGTGTACAATTAATCTTCGCGCATCAATTGTAGCGTGGCTGGATGCTTCCCACAAAAGTTGAGATGGCGTTCGATTGAACAGGTCTGCCAGGGGAGTAAAGTGTAAAGCGCGTTGAGCAGTCCTGAGGACTGGACACTGCGCTATATAAGAACTTACCTTTACTTTTATGTCGTATATGCTAAACTTGATAAACTTAGACCTTAATTGCATAATTTAGGTATAACCATTGCCATCAGCCTGTTCCCTACACAGCCATGGTCATGATATAAGGTAATAAATTATAGGTCGAGTCCAGGGAAAAGCAAAAATATTGTTGTTGATAACGTAGCCTTAACTTAACCCACAACCCTGATACTAATAACCTTACACTTCACAACTAAAGAGACTCTCCGTATTGTGAACAGTAAGCATACACCAGTATTTATATAGTTTATCGTATTAGGGATGAAATATACAAAAGCCCATTAGAATGGGGTTTTTTAAATATTTTTTTCGTATTGTCGTGTTTAAAGTCCTGTGTGTATGTGTGTGTGTCGGACAAACGAAACACCAAACACTTAGACCAACGAGTGACAAGATTTGTCGGATAAACGAAACACTAAACACTTAGATTAACGAGTTACACGACTAAACTTTGACTAGCAAGATGCACGAACCAAACTTATGTGTCGTAAATTCGTGCATGTGTAGGGCATAGACAGGTAAAAAAGGAGCAAGATAGCAAATAGACAGGTAGAAAGGAAGTTACTTGACTGTCATGGCGGCCTCTACTAGGGACCTTTATGTCGGAAGTAATGTCGTACCGGCAGTTACTTGACTGTCATGGCGACCTGTCATGGTTGCGTCTACGTTTCCACCATTCCCGGAAGTGTGTCGATGAATAGAGATCTGTCATGGCCGGTAGATGGCGTTATTCTGACTAGTTACATTGATATCCATTGGGGCCGTCGGATGTCGCCTGCCTCATGAACGTGCACAGTTTTTGTCTTAAGGGAAGTCACACGATGTACGTTCGGTCTGATTGGTTACGCAACTGAGTTGACGCCGAAAACTAATCTTTGCTATGCTCCATTGTGGTGAAATTTGACGCGATAACCCGTCGAATTGCCTCAAAGAGGTGGAATTTGACGCGATAACCCGTCGAATCGCTTTGCTTTGCTCCCTTTTGGTGGGAATCTCACGCGATAACCCGACTATTTTCTTTGCTTTTCTCCAATGTGGTGGAATTTGACGCGATAACCCGTCGAATTGCCTCAAAGAGTTGGGGTTTGACGCGATAACCCGTCCATTTGCTTTGCTTTGCTCCATTTTGGTGGAAATCTCACGCAACAACCCGTCTATTTGCTTTGCTTTGCTCCCTGTTGGTGGAAATCTCACGCGATAACCCGTCTATTTGCGTTGCCTTGCTCCCTTTTGGTGGAAATCTCACGTGATAACCCGTCTATTTGCTGTGCTCCCTTTTGAGGGGATCTCACGCAATAACCCGACTATTTGCTCCATTGCTCCCTTTTTACCTGTCTATTTGTTCCCTTTTTACCTGTCTATTTGCTCTCTTGCTCCTTTTTTTACCTGTCTATGCACTACACTTGCACGAATTTACAACACATACGCCTAAGTTTTGTTCGTGCATCTCGCTAATAAAAGTTTAGTCGTGCAACTCGTTGATCTAAGTGTTTAGTGTTTCGTTTGTCCGACAAGTCTTGTCACTCGTTGGTCTAAGTGTTTGGTGTTTCGTTTGTACGACAACACACACATACACACAAAAACATTCTATTGGGCTTTTGTACATTTGACCCCTAATACGGTAAACTATATAAATACTGGTGTATGCTTGCTGTTGACAATACGGATAGTCTTTTTAGTTGTGAAGTGTAAGGCTATTAGTAAGGTTCCCAACGTATGCCTTGTTTCCACTATAAAAAAGACACAAGATGAGATATTAAAAGTGTATTGATACGTTTGTTTGGACGTTAGTCAGTGAAAGTTTGCAAAGTCCTTGTCTCGTCCGTACTCTCATGTGAAGTCTCATCCGTATATGTATGTCTCAATGTATGCATCTATGTCTGTCTCTATGTATGTATAGTCTGTCTCTATGTATGTATATATGTATGTCTCTATGTATGTATCTATGTCTGTCTCTATGTATGTATATATGTCTGTCTCTTATCTACGTCTGTACCTATGTATGTATCTATGTACATCTCTGTCTGTCTTTTTGTATATCTCTATGTATATGTCTATGTGTGAAACTATGTCTGTACCTATTGATGTATCTATGTATGTATGTATGTCTGCCTCTATGTATCTATCTATGTCTGTCTCTATGTATATCGCTATGTCTATCTCTCTGTATGTGTCTACGTATCTAACTATGTCAGTGTCCATGTACGTATCTATGTATGTATCCATGTCTGTCTCTAAGTATATCGCTTTGTCTGTTTCCATGTATGTGTATATGTATCTATGCATGTATCTGTGCATGTATCTATGTCTGTCTCTATGCATGTATCTATGTCTGTATCTGCGTACGTATCTATGTATGTATCTATGTATGTCTCTATGTATGTATCTATGTCTGTCTCTATGTATGTATGTATCTATGTATATCTCTATGTCTGGCTCTATGTATGTATCTATGTCTGTAACTATATATATCTCTATGTCTGCATCTGTGTATATCTCTATGTATGTATATATGTATGTATCTATGTATGTCTCTACGTATGAATCTATGTCTGTCTCTATGTACGTATCTATATCTGTCTCTATGTATGTATCTATGTCTGTCTCTATGTATGTATATATGTGTATCTCTATGTCTGTCTCTATGTATGTATCTATGTATGACTCTATGTATGTATCTATGTCTGTTTCTATATATGTATCTATGTATATCTCTATGTCTGTCTCTATGTATGTATATATGTCTTTATCTATGTATGTATCTATGTATATCTCTATGTCTGCTCTATGTCTGTTTCTACGTATGTCTCTATGTATGTGTCTATGTATGTATCTATGTATGTATCTATGTATGTATCTATGTTTGTCTCTATGAATGTATCTATGTACATCTATATGTCTGTCTCTATGTATGTGTCTATGTTTGTCTCTATGTCTGTCTCTATGTATGTGTCTAAGTATGTATCTATGTATGATTATATGTATGTATCTATATATATATTTCTTTGTCTGTCTCTATGTATGTATCTATGTCTGTCTCTATGTATGTATCTGTGTATATCTCTATGTCTGCATGTATGTATATCTCTACGTATGTATCTATGTATGTACCTATGTAAGTCTCAATGTATGTATCTATGTCTGCCTCTATGTAGGTATATATGTATATCTCTATGTATGTCTCTATGTATGTATCTATGTCCGTCTCTATGTATGCGTCTATGTATGTATCTATGTTTGTATCTATGTCTGTATCTATGTATGTATCTATGTATGTCTCTATCTGTTTCTATGTATGTATATATGTCTGTCTCTATGTATATCTCTTTGTCTGTCTCTATGTCTGTATATATGTATATATATATGTATGTCCCTATGTATGTATCTATGTCTGCCTCTGTGTATGTATCTATGTCTGTATCCATGTATGTATATATGTATGTCTCTATGTCAGTCTCTATGTATGTATCTATGTTTGTCTCTATGTGTGTATCTATGTATATCTCTATGTCTGTCTCTATGTATGCATCTGTGTTTGTCTCTATGTATGTATCTAAATATGTATCTATTTATGTATCTATGTATATATCTATGACTGTCTCTATGTATGCATATATGCCTGTCTCTATGTATGTATCTATGTGTATCTCTATGTCTGTCTCTATGTATGTATCTATGTATGTCTCTATGTATGTATCTACGTATGTCTCTATGTATGTCTCTATGTATGTATCTATCTATATCTCTATGTCTGTCTCTATGAATGTATCTATGTCTGTCTCTATGTATGTACCTATCTATATATCTACGTCCGCAACTATGTATATCTCTATGTATGTATCTATGTATGTATCTATGTATGTGTCTATGTATGTATCTATGTCTGTCTCTATGTATGTATATATGTGTACCTATATGTCTGTCTCTATGTATGTATCTATGTATGTGTCTATGTATGTATCTATGTCTGTCTCTATGTATGTATCCATGTATATATCTATGTATGTCTCTATGTATGTATATATGTTTGTCTCTATGTATGTATCTATGTATGTCTCTATGTATGTATCGATGTTTGTCTCTATGTCTGTCTCTATGTATGTATCTATGAATGTTTCTATGTATATATCTATATACATTTATTTGTCTGTCTCTATGTATGTATCAATGTCTGTCTCTATGTATGTATCTATGTATATTTCTTTGTCTGTCTCTATGTATGTATCTATGTCTGTCTTTATGTATGTTTCTATGTATATCTCTATGTATGTTTCTATGTATATCTCTATGTCTGTCTCTATGTATGTATCTATGTATGTCTTTAAGTATGTGTCTATGTATATCTGTATGTCTGCTCTATGTATATCTCTATGTATGTATCTATGTATGTCTCTATGTATATATGTATGTCTGCTTTATGTATATCTCTATGTATGTATCTATGTATGTCTCTATGTATGTATCTATGTCTTTCTCTATGTATGTATCTGCTATGTGTCTATGCAGTGCAGCAGTTAAGAAATATTTCTACCAACACTAAGAAGTTCTAAGTCTTACCAACACTAACAAGTTCTATATCTGTATGTTTTTCTCTATGTACGTGTCTATGTCTGTATATATGGGTCCATTTTCGGTTACCGATGCAAAGTTAGGCGTTTTACGACAGAAGCAAGTTTGAAAGGTTTACCGAAGAAGCACGACTTTAAACACTACAGCATGGAATAAAGATAAAAAACGTTCTAATGGGTCTTGATACACTTGACCATTAATACGGTAAACTGTATAAATACTGGTACATCTTATCTGGAAGGTTATTGTGTTCCTGTACTGTTCTATTATAACGCTTCACTTTGTTACGCGCCTGTTTCAAAAAAGAGGTTTGGAACCAATTCTTTACTCGATAAGTTTAATGTCAAGGCCGAAGCGTCGACATTGCCTGAACACTGAACCAGTTTGCATGCAGGCTATCGCCTGCAATTAGCTTGGTAAGTACAAATCTCGTATGACAAATACTGTTACATGACAAAGGGTTTGACCAAAATATTACACAGATAGCGGGTAGTTTGAGTGCTTTACCAGATAAGTGCCTGTCTTATAATTTCCTATCGTTTAGCGTAGGATTTATCTCGTATGTTTTAACACGGGACAAATACACGGATGTTTTTCCAAAACATAGAACCTTGGTTACCAGTTTCTACCGGTTTGCATTATAGGAGTATCAGTGACGAAGAAAGGGAGAAAGCACTCAGATGGATGAAAAGTGGGAAGACTGTTGGAGCAGGTGAAATACCAACTGAAGCTTGGAAATGTATGGGCAACTTTGGTGTAAAGTTACTATGCACACTATTAAACTGTGTCAAGACTTCAGAACATATGCCATCGCCTTTATGGGAAAAGGTGACATCCAGCATTATAAGAACTATCGAGGGATCAAACTCCTGACGTACACCTTTATGCTATTGGAGAGAGTCATACACAAGAAGATGAGAGAATGCACAGACATACTTGAAAGTCAGTTTAGGTTTACATCAGGCAGGAGGACCACATATGCGCTTTTCATTCTCAAACAAATAATAGAGAAATACAGGGAGGGACAGTAGGACACCAGAGTGGTATTTATCGACTTAGAAAAAGCATATGATCGGGTATCAAGGGAGAAGTTATGGAGATGTACGAGAGAAAGGGATGAACCGGAAAAGTACATTAGACGGATACAGGATATTTACCGCGGGTGTGAAACAAAGGTGCGCAGTGTGGCTTGTGAAAGCAGCAACTTTGGCGTAGAGGTTGGGTTACACAAAGGATCTGCATTGAGTCCATACCTGTTCCTCATATTGATGGACGTATTGACGCTATTTCCAATAGTTGTTTAAGTGGAATTAACTTAGTTTAGATGGAGTTACTATAAACGGCTGAAGTTATTGAATGGAATAATTAACTGTGTGTGCACAACCAGTAGTATATGGATACTGAACACCAGCAGGGATCGAACTTGCCACGCACAACACTGAAACACTGTTGTCATAAAAAATACAGTTCAACAGTTTTTAAACAAACAAATGACGTAGTATATCTGCATTTACAACACATTACTATAATAGCATTCAGTCACAAATATATTGTTTACATTGTTGGAAAAGTCATATGGTACATACACGTATCAGGAATTTGGTAAACGAGTGTTAATCTTTCTCAAAAGAGATAATATAATATGTGTGTATCATTTGACAGAAACATAATAACATAAAATAGTTGTTACGAAACTATCTAAACAAACAGATAAACCCACTTCTTCAGTGTTAGGCTCTCAACTGCATATATCCTCGCTTGTTATGTTAAGCCGCCGGCCCGCTCCTGTAACAGAAAACCAAATTTGCATTACATATTGGAAGAACAAAATTTTATTTTTAAATAGCAGGCATGGTTGAAACAACAACTAATTCAAACTTGTGAAAGAAAATTACATTTGGATGCCCTTCCTAAAATCACATTTAGATGCGTGTACATTATGAAAGGGGCCATCTATTAAGCACGGAGGAAGGTCTGTGGGCAAGCGTGACGAACTGCTACATGAGTGTGGGGTTCTTTGCACCAGTCTTACGTAACGAATCGTATTATTCCAAAAATGTATTCCAAAATCATTTCAACCGAAAACTAGCTACATACACTACAGGTTTTAAAACCCCAGATAAATTTCAAGAGCATTCCAACAGAAAACCACCTCTTCTATTATGTCAACATTTAGAAGCACAACAAACAATTACGCGAACTCATATGCGCGATCTAATACATTGATTATGTTTAATTGAAATTGCTTGACTAGCATGATGTGGACATTCACAGCAATCCCCCATTTCAGAAACTGTATTGGTGTTTGGACCTCATTAATCCCATTGGGCAACACGATGAATCCATGGCAGGATATTTAGTGTGGGGATGGATACGTCATCAATAGTGTGTTTGCAATGTGGCGCCTAGTATTTGGTCGTGTAGTGGCATAATCCACCTTAGAAAGGAAGTGGAATTTGATAATTGAAAAATTAATTGTACAATTTATTTTCTTAGTTAGATAGATTTAAAGATTCAGTGTTATTGTTTATTATGTTCTATTAAGATTTGGTTACGGGAGTTCTTAAATCTTTTATTTTTGCTAATCGAGATATTTACCATAAGGAAGATATCTTGTAATAAAGTTTACAGAATGTTCCTCGTTCTTTGTTGCTTGTTCACGACAACCGTTCTTTCTCATATGCGTTGACCTTGATATATAAGAGCCCTACTAGACTGAGCCATCTAGTGTATGGAGACCTCGCTCATCCGTGAAAGTGTATTTGACGGACCTCTTAGCCGAACTTTGTTGAATGTTGTCTAATTTAATAACGTTTATAGTAGATGTACAAGTAAGGAGACCAGAGAGTAAGCCTGGAAATGAGACAGAGACAAAGGAAACAAGAAGCCGTCCCCTACTTGTATCCTTCCCAGGTGAGCACAAAAAAGCTTCAGTAATGAAACACCTATATAAACTGAAAACCAAAGGTGAGCCATTCAGTGGAATGATTATAGAGCATGACATGAGCAAGGTTGACAAAGAGACGGAACGACTATTTCAGAAGGAGGCAAGAGAAAAAACACAGCAGAAACAGACAACACATTTTGCCTACCGGTAATGAAGTCGAGCTGGAGAAAGGCAAATGATCAAGGTATAAACGGGGCGAAATAATTATCCAAACCCGAGTACTGTAAGTGCCAGTGCAGAAGAAATAATTTTATGGTATACAAATGCTGATGTACTGACAAAAGAAAAACTAACTGAACTAAAATGTAGAATAAAAAACACTCAACTCCACCGCATGTTACAGCAATATCAGAAGTAAAGCCTACACATTAAAAAAAAAACTTACCACGCAGGAATACAACCTGGAAGGGTATTACATGTATATTGAAGCTGTGAGCACGACTGAAGACAAGCGCAGAGGGATGCTCGTGTTTATTCACAATGCTTTGCCGTTTTAAGTACACCAGTTTGATGTTGAGTTTAATGAAGCGTTGTTTTGCATTTTGAAACTGAAAGGGAAGGGTATCCCCTTCTCGTAGGCTCTTTTTTATAGAAGCCCTATCAGCACCACTGATAACAATGACAACCTTAACAAATAGATATATAAAATAAGTGAGAAATGTTTTTCATATGACCTGCTACTTGGAGATTTCAATTACCAAAAGACTGATTGGGAAAAATGTCAACAACAGCAGCAAGTACCGATGATAAAAAATGTAAGTTATTAAAAAAATCGAGACTGTTACTTCGAGTGACATATTACAGAGCCCACTCGACATATAGGAGCCATCGCTCTTTGACCTTGTACTCAATGGTGTATATACCGAGATTTCAACAATCGAGACGGCCTCAGGATTAGGAAGAAGCAACCATTATGTTATCAAAGTGGTTCTCAACTGCACACCAGTATATAAGCCGATCGTCAAAACTGTTTATAAATTTTGAGAAAGGTGATTATTCCAAAATGGACGACATGTTAAACATTGATTGAGAGGCAGAATTTTCCAATCACTAGGGAGATATGGAAGCCCAATGGGATATATTTAATTCGAAAATTAGACATGCAGAAGAACAATGTATACCAAAGAAGGTGATATCGGAAAGAGCCAGACAACACGCAGTACAACTAGACGTGAAAACCCGAGCTAAACTAAAAAGGAAAAACAGTTTGTGGAAGAAATATGTTCTAACCAAAGATGTCCAATCTTATCAGAAATTTTGCCGATTGCGCAGTCAGGTCAGGAGACTAACAAGAAAAGCACAGAAACTGTATGAAAAGGATATCGTTAATCAAATAAGACATAATCCTACGAAATTATGGCAGTACGCCAAGACAAAAATTAAGACAAGAATAGGAATACCCAACTTGATAGAAAACGAAAACAAAGATGACATGACAAACTCGGACTTGGAGAAAAGCATAGGTGTTGGCTAATAACTTCTCCTCGATAGTTACGAGAGAACCAGAAGGAGACATCCCGTAGGAACTTGGAAGATGCTATAACACAGTGGAATATTGCAATATCAACCCATCGATAGTGGAAAAATTCATTTAAATCATCAGGACCTAAGGGCCTCCACCCTCATATCTTAAACGGATTAACAAAGAGCATCAGCACTCCATTATCAATCATATTTAACACATCACTCACAACAGAAAAACTACTCACATACTAGAAACAAGCTAACATATCTGCTATTCATCACAATGGAAGTTAAACGCAAGCACACTACAACTAAACTAGTTTAACGAGCGCTGTAGGGAAACTAATGGAAAGAAAAGTCAGAGACACCATCACTGAATATATGAAAGAAGATGACCTGCTGAGCGATAAGCAATTTGGATTCAATAAGGTTCGTTCTACAGTAGTTCAACTATTGAAAGTACTCGATTCATGGACTGAAACACTGGATAGTGGAGGATGCGTAGACATAGTACCTATGGTGTTTTTTTTTAAAGCTTTCGACAAGGTTCCACATATTCGATTCATTGAGAAACTCCAGAGCTAGGGTATAATACGGAACATTCTTAACTGGATTGCAGCTCCTCTGGCATAAAAAAGACAAACAATAAGATGAAATAACACATTTTCAAATTGGCTGGAGGTAATCAGTGGCATACAATAAGGATCAGTGATTGGCCCTCTTCGTTCTGTTATATTCACAAATTATTTACCTGATTTTAAAAATCTCTCTCTCATTCTTTCATGATTTTGAATGATATGAAGCTCTTTAATCCTATTTATACCGAAGAGGACTGAACAAAATTGAAACACGATTTTATCTCTGCCCAGCGCTGCCCATATAATAATGGGTAGTTTATTGGGATCAGGAATTCACGGGATCGAGTGGTGGCCATTTCAGTAATAGTAACACCTGTGGCTTCACGTTCATTCACTATGTAATTCAAACATTGTCTTTCTAACGAAACATTCCAAATAACGGTCATTCTCTGATACTAAATGTGATTCTTAAAACACGGTGTATAGGCCCTCCACGACGATGATTCTGCTCGAGGTAAAATAGTTCCGCTTGACGTATCAAAGGGTGCAGTTGGAGGTCTAAAGGGTGGTACAGTTGGAAACCTGAACGGGTGCAGCTGGATGATTTGGGTGAATCTGTGTCTACACAGATTCGTTGTGATTGTCATGTTCATAGATGTGTTGAATACCCTGGATAACCAACTCCCCTACTTCGACGCTACATGTCTTACTGTGCCTGTCTTTTCGCCGTGATGCACCAAATACTTCCGGTTAGACGTAGACACACGTAAACAACAGCATTACAGTGGGTAGCCTAGAAGCACCAACAATATGATGAACATAAAAAATAAAAAGTCTTGCATCATCAAATATAACAAATCTTCCGATGTACTCGTAAAATACTCGTAACATCGGAGTAAACTGAGCATGAGTACAGGTGCGACGAGAAAGAGTATATGACCAATGGTTATCGTGTGTACGAGTACAAGTACTTCAACTATATATTCGAGTATACGAGTAAACGAGTATCGAGTACTTCCACCGTAGGTAGGTGTGAGCGTGTGTGTGTGTTGTGTGTGTGTGTGTGTGGGTGAGTGAATGTGTAAGTATTTGTTTGTGTATGTATGTGTGTGTGTGTGTGTGTGTGTGAAGAATAACAGATAACAAAATGTCATTTTCATTTCATTTTTATTGGTTCATTAAAACATATTTGGGGTGTCAAACATTGTAATGTATACTATACAATATTATGTTTACGATAATAGCCATTAGAATGTGTACTTTTATATATATAAGAATGGATATGTTGTGTAATTAATATACGTAATGTTTGTTAGTGTTACCTGTATTGTTTTATACTTACCAAAATAAATCCCAGAAAGCAACTGTTCTACCTGAAGCGTATACATGATGTAAAGTCAGGCGGATTACGGGAGGTAAACAATAAGTCTCAGGTATGTATTAATTTTCTTGCTCAATTCGACACACGTGTGTATGTTAGAATTGACCAGAAATAAGTTGAAGCAGCACGGACAGGGTCCAGTTTCATCAGAAATGTCAAGTTCCTCTTCAGCCGCTGACCACTCGTCTAACTGGCGCCTCTTGGACATGGTAACACCTGCGGCGGTCAAAGCTGAGGTTTTCATGCCAGCAGCGATGATTGATAAACGAGTGCACTGATTACGTAAATGTTAGTCACTATAGTATATTATATATATACAGAAACACTTCATTGACATTAGTCAAGAAAGGAAATCGAATACTAGTGACAATTCGTAGCGCGTACACAAACAAAAGCATTAAAATATCAAATAAAAAATGTACTCATTGCCTTGGTCCGACCGATCATTTAAAACAGTTCCTGTCAACAGACATGATGTCCACATATCCAGAAAGATATAGACAAATTAGAATGTGTGTAGAGGACGGCCACCAAAATGGTCACTGCAATCTCAAAGCTCTCAAGTTATCTAAGACTTCGAAAGTGAGGCCTCGTGTCTCTACAAGATAGGAGGAAAATGAGTGATATGATTAAAATTTTCAAGATCATTACTAGATTTACTGACATCGACACCGAAAGACTATTCCAACTAAAGCAAACCCCTCGTCCAAACAGACACCACAGCCGAATAGATGTCCGCCACAAAAGTATTGTTTTATACCACATGTTTAACAATTATTATGAAAATAAACTCACATCCATCCATCCATCCATCCAATTATTGTCTGTATTTATTATGTATTAACTTCTTCTTTTTATGCTTGATGGTTGCTACTGTGTATAATTCCACTTACTAAGGATAACTTATACAATTATGCAGCTATATTATTAATGTGAACTGCCTACCAAATAGTACCCTGTTGTAACCACGTAGATTCTGATGGATATGAAGATAGATTCGACACCATGTTTCTGTCGATAAATTCTTGTTTTTGACGTTTGTGACAGGTTGGAAGGGCTAGCAATTTTAAGATCCTGGGCGCTATACCTTAACAGTCTCTGCTGTGTTTATGAAAATATCGTGGTCTTCTTCAAGTAGTCAACCTATTTCCAAATACAGTGTACACCAAGCCCATATTCTACACTGGCACTTAGGGGGTCATTGACGCGGCACACACACACACACAGACGGGTGTACCATCGATTAGTGTTTTTGTTCCGAATTACTAAGGATGGACCTATATTTACGCGGTTGTCGGAACAAGATGAATATGCAGTGCTCAATGTTGAAAGTCTCACACAAACCATATCTGCCTGACCCGATATCACGGGTCGAGAGTAGTTCCGTGCCAAAAGTGGTATTTTGCGCACTGCGTGTGCGCGCAAATGCAGTGAACAATTTCACCTGGCCTTTTAGCATTTGACTAGACCATTGACCGCGAGGTAGCCTCCGTACCTTGAATGGTGTTCTCCGTGGTGTTGTTTAATTACTTTTTTTTGTAATTAATTGCTCATGCTATTGCATTGTATGTCTATAAATGCAAGGTATTCCAACAATTCAAATATTTTGCGTAAATATATTATTAACAGAAAGCATTTTAGAAGCAACGAATATTTCTGGCAATGTCCTGGTTAACGCCTACTTTCGGCACGTGATTACTCTGAGCCGGTTACGCGGCGTCTTGAAGCCTGAAGTCCGGACTTCATGGTAGGGTGGATGTGCTGATTTCGACACAGGCTTCTCCACCAGAGCAGTGTCGTCGCACGGCGAACCTAGTAAAATAGTCTTCATTCTGAGTGATATTTTTACTTATTTCACAGTCAGTTTACCTTTTGTTCTCGTGACTTTGCGGCTGCTTTCAACAGTCATCTTCAAGCGACTACCGCTAGATGGCGACAGGGTAGTCTCTCAACGCAGACATGGTCTTATATAGTGGCAAGAAAGTGTGTGTATCTAAGAATTGAAAAGTTCTTCTGATTATTTTTGTCATTGTGGTTGCTTTATTAACTACTTGGTTGATGTGATCATCAAACGAAAATTTTGAATCAATAATTACTCCTAAATCTTTTTGTTTACATGTGTCGACAAGAGCATGTTTAACAACATTACTTTCACCGATATTATTATTTCCAATTTCCACGTATAAACATTTATTGGGATGGAATTTTAACAACCACTTGTCGCTCCATTTTGTAGTATGCTTAAATAATGTTGAAGTATATCCTGATCATCTATATGTGTTATTGTTCTAAATATCTTGATGTCATCGGGAAATAGAAATGTATTTGAATTTGTCAGATCTGGGAAGTCATTAATATCTAGAACAAAAAGTAAGGGTCCGAGGAATGAACAATGGGGCATCCCTGATGTTACCTCTTTCCAGCTAGACTCATTTCCATTTACTGAAACTTTTTGTTTTCTATCTGTGATGAATGATTCTATCCAGTTAATCAGTTCTTCTGAAATGGTGAAGCTTTTTAATTTACTAATTATTCTTTTGTGTGGCACGGTATGAAAGGCGTTTTCGAAATCCATATATATAACATCGGTGTGGTTGCCCTTATCCATATCTTTAGTCCAGTCATCTATTATTTTGATTAGATGTAGAACTGTTGATCGGCTAGATATAAATCGATATTGTTTTTGACTAAATAGATTATTGACTTTCATGTTGTTTATAATGTGGCTTCTGATATTTTTTACCATATATTTAAAAACTATGCTTCTTAAACTTATTGGGCGGTAGTTACTGGTTATTTTCTTGTTTCCTTTTTTTTAATAAATTGTTGATAATTTAGCCTCTTTCCAGTCACCGGGAATGTAGGATGTTTGAATCAACGTTTCAAAAATTAGTTTTAAGAGCTAACAAATACTTTCAGGCAACTACTTTAGTAGCCTGGCGCCTATTCCATCTGGGCCAGGCGATTTGTTTATATTAAAGGGAAACATAAGTGAAATTTTTGGTATTGAGCACCTAAAAGAGTTAATGCAAACTAACTATTTCCAACTATAACCATATTTTTAACGTCAGTGGTTTACTAGTAAAACATATTTGAAAACACCCTCTATCGAATTTCATGAATCGTGCCATTGTTGAACAGAAAATGACGTAGGTAATGTTGCGTACTTTTCTAGATTTTGTGTGTGCTAGTGTTTCCAAAACACGTCAGGTGGGGCTGTGCGATGTTACCCACTGAGTTTAGACAAGATGACGTGTCGTTACGGTTCTGATTCTTCGTCTGATGAAATGGATTCAGAAGTAGCTGACTATCGGTTTCAACCGCAAAGACTAGGGCCAGTATTGCAAGATAGACCAGAGCGTTCTGGTGACCGTAAGCATGATATAGAAGACGCACGGGAAGTAGAAATGCAGAGGCGACTAACACGCCGAGACGTAACTGACTGGCGACTGTGCTAATTGTTCTTTTAATAGGCTTGAATTTAATTTGATAGAGAGGGGGCATAATTCTTGTATAAATACAAAAAGACAATCCTAATCCATGCTTCTTGTGAAATTGGCTTCATTCAGAATGATAAAGCGATCGTTTTTTAGCTGAAATAATGTACAGTGGAACCTCACTTTTAAGGTCACATTTGGGACAGGATAAAAGTTATCTTACTAGCGGTAGTACTGATATCCTAAACAATACCGAGGCTGTACTACCAAGGTGACCATATAACGAGGTTCCACTGTAGCAATAGCAATCCATGTTTGTTTATCATTCATGTAATACTTTCATTTAAATGCTTGGTTCTTTGTTGCAGGTGGAATACGATGCGTTACGAATGGCCAATATAATATACTAGTTGCTTTGAATCACATTCGGTTAGATAACTCGCAACTAGACCCGCCAACGAACAAGAAAATATATATTCATGTGTTATAACAGAAGTGAAATGTGTTGTTAAAAATGTATTGACATATATCAACAATGAAGATAATACTACAGTAACCAGAACATCAAGCAAAGCAACAGCAATTTTAAAATGTACAAAACATATAATATGTATGAAGTTTCATAAACTGTATATACTAGGCATAGTTAGTAGAAATCTGCCAAAAAAATTATGTTTAATAGTAAGCAACATAGGATCATTCTAGAACATTTTGAGTAGCATGGCTATATGAGAATTTAAGAAACGTTCAAATGATTTCATACAAACATTGCTTGTTGATATCTACCAATTTGAAAAGGAAATGAACTACCTCAAACGCATTTTCATACGTCACCTGCTGACAATGTTAATACATTTATTTGAGCCTTATTTTATTTCAGGTCTCTCACGTGGGCTGAGATATAGACAGTTCATCTGGTGGATCCATGGCAAGCTGGGCCGAAAGGTACGTAGAGTTATACCAGCGTGTGCCAGCCATCAAATACGATCACACTTCCCTGCACTCGATGGGACACAACATGATGGAATCGACTTGGCACTTGAGGACTGAACTAGACTGAACTAGAGGATGCATTTGTTACCTTATACAAAACTATGGCTGTAGGTGGAAATGCAAACAAAACAGCCAGTCCCTTGAAACGTGTAGTGTATTTAATTGTATCGTATCTAAACATTGATTAATACAGAGACTCACACAAACAAGTGCTTTCCAATTTTAACTCTGTATTTCTACTCTTCGCTTCCGCCCAGGGATCAGACCTTAATTACATGAGGAGGAGAGCGGTCTTTAACAGTAGACACCACAAAGCGTTTTTGTCAATTGTCAGCTGATCATGTTTCATTGGCTTGAGCACATCTGCCCCAAGGACTGCAATTCCAGTTGGGACAGTGATTCCTGGCTGTTTCAGATTTCTCACAAAGACATAATTCACTCTATCCATCAGCATGGGCAGGTGGGTTTGCATGTAAATCTGCTGCTGTGTTGTCTTTCGCAGCACCCACTGCTTGCGCCTTCTTGACCAGACATCCGCCACGTTAACAGGGTTGTCTGCGGTAGGGCTTGGCCAGAAGTTCCATACCAGAGCAGGCAGCGTGAGCCGTGCTTTCGTCCCTATAATAAACAGGACATACATTATTGTAATAAAATTCTTACCAACAAAAAGCAACAAACCCATCAGCATCTATATCTTGTTAGTAAGCTGCTGTGAATTACTTTCCTTACGACTGGTCGGCTTTCAGTGAACTTTGAAATGATACTTTTGTGTTACTGTAATTCTTGTTACTTTTGTGCGTAGTTTTCTGACAACCAATTAAACCATACTGCTACACTGCTTCTTGGTTGACAGATAAGTATCAGTTCAAGTCCAAATTGTAAAACCAGTACAAAAATAATATTGTGTTATTTTTCACACCAATGGGAGTTTAGGTTCAATAGTCTACAAGCAGCTACTAAACCCGTCTTATGTGAAAAGGATAGTTTGTCGCGTTTTTCAATTCTTATTTGATTTGGAATTGAACTGATAAAACATACACATAAATTTGAATAACAAATCAAAACAGATTGAATTGAAATTGAATGAACTGATCAAAACAAATTAGAGTAAACCTCGCCTAAGTTGGATTAAATCGGACCGAGTGATTTAATTCGATTTGCGCAAAAATCTGGCTTAGCCGAAGATGTCATATCCCAGGCCAAAGGCAACCCTCTAAAAGCCCTCAAGTAACTGTAAATAACGCGGTAACTCTATAAATGTTGATGTCCACAAGCTACATACAACATCATCAACATTAGAACAGTTTTATGCTTCATTTTGGCACGGATTTCTAAGTTTATAGCTTACCAAATGATTTTGTTGAATACTGCGATCCGACTTAGGCGATGAAAAACACACTATCTCGGATCAAATGGACCGACTCAGTTATTCCGAGTTAGGCGAAGATCCGACTTACACAAAGATTTTATGGGAAATTCATTACAAATCAACCGTTCCTTGGAATTCTGTCCGAGTTGAGCAAAGATCCGACTTAGATGATTCCGACTTAGGCGAGGTTTACTGCATTTACAATTATTTCTTATATAAATTTACATTTATAAATGGTAACAGTCCCAATACACAACAAAGGGTTTTATTACCTGACAACACCTGGGTGACATGAATCCAGAATAAAAAGCATTCTGTACGGCCCCTTTACATAACCAAGGCTGGTTTCCTTTGTTCATCAGTTCTCTTATCTGCTCTTTCAGTCCCTAAATTCCCTATTTACACCAGTTTTATTCCCAGCCTAAACCTGATTGGTAATTGCAATTGGTACCTCTTGTAAGTTTGTTGTTTGGTAGAATAAGAACTTAGCAGCTATTTAGTGATCACGAAAGTAGAAACCAACTCGTTTATTTTAGCTCCAGTCGAAACAGTGTCGCACATCAATCTCGGATAATTTCCGACGATAAATATAGCACATATCACAACATCTCCCTTTAAAGCAACTGACGACCATACTAAAAAGTCTTTATGTGACTGACCATCTAATGTGGACGTTCGTATGAGTTTACGTCGTGGCTTACTCACGGTTCACCTACAGGTCAAGAGGAGTCGGCGGTTTCGATCGACATGCGCTGCGCCAGATCATCGCTGGATGGTTGTTTACGTCGACTTGCGGAGTACGTGTAGTAGAAGCTTCACACGGATCGGTAACTTCTCGACTGGGTGACTCACACAAAGCAGACCCCGTCGGTAACGATTGTCCCTCGGAATTCGTGTCAACCAAGGAGCTTCGATTGCGGCGGATGTTCGAGTTACCATCCGTTCGTACGTTGTAAGACCTCGGTGTCTGTGCTCGTCCGATGACAACACCGTTTTGCTTTGTGTCCTTTACGAACACTCGCGACCCTATCTCCAATGGTGGTAAGTTGAGCGCGCGGTGTCGGGCGTCGAAGGTTGTTTTCTGGTAACCTCTCTGGCTTGACTCTTTCGCTCTCAGGTGAATCAAGTCAGGGATGCTCGGCTTCAGTGTCTCGGTGTATGCTGGAACGGTTGAGCGTAACTGTCGACCCATAAGTAGCTGTACAGGACTGTATCCATTCGCCAGTGGTGCGTTCCGGTAAGCAAGAAGAGCCAAATATGGGTCCTCGTTCTTCCGCAACAAG
The DNA here is from genome assembly GCA_020002185.1 of Paraescarpia echinospica. Lineage (NCBI taxonomy): Eukaryota > Metazoa > Annelida > Polychaeta > Sabellida > Siboglinidae > Paraescarpia > Paraescarpia echinospica. The sequence continues at coordinate 14,025,611 of CM034531.1, forward strand.
TTCTTCACTGTCTGAACAGCCCGTTCAGCTTCACCGTTAGATTGTGGGTATCTCGGCGAGCTGGTCACATATACGAAACCGTACTTGATGGAGAATTGTCTGAACGTCTCCGCTGCATACTGTGGGCCGTTATCTGACATTACTACCCTGGTATACCATGACGGGCGAAGATCGACTTCAGGTGTTCGATGATCGTTTCAGAATCGGTTCGTTGGAGTTTGGCCACTTCGATGAATCGCGAGTGATAATCCACAGCGACAAGATACTCCGAGTTCTGCCAATGGAACAAGTCTGTCCCGATGCGTTCCCATGGCCTCACTGGAAACTCAAGTGGCATGAGGGGCTCACTATGTTCTGAACGATTTAGTCGACACACGTTGCATGTTCTGACCATGTCTGCTATCTGACTTGACATGCATGGCCACCAGACGTTCCTTCAGGTGGTCTCTCTGCATTTGTGTATGCCCATATGTCCTGTGTGTATCTTCTCGAGTGTCTCTGCCCGCAGTAGACTTCGTATCACGATGTGAGACCCCAACAGCAGGAGTCCTCGTTCAACGCTAAGCTCGTCGCAAAGTTGATATAATTCACACAATGCTGGATTCTCCGTCCTGATTGGCGGCCAACCATGTTCACAGGTCTCCATCACCTGCACACACACGGGATCGTCCGCGTGCGCCGCTTTGATTCGCGTCATCATGGCCGTTGATGCCACAGTACTCTCCAGGACGTACATCACCGACTCTGCGTAGGCCTCAACCTGCATTGCAAAGTCCTCGACTTTGTCGTCATTCTCAGCAACTGGCGCTCGTGATAGCGCATCTGCGGTGTGTAAGTTGTTGCCTGGCACATAGACAATGTTTTACGAGTAGCGCATTAGCCGTAGTCTGAAGCGTTGGACCCGTATCGACAATTGGTCTAGCAGTTTTTGCCCGAGCAATGGAATCAGGGGCTTATGATCCGTCTCGAGAAGGATGTGTATACCAGTAATGTACTGAGTAAATCGATCACATGCCCACGTTAGGGCGAGAACCTCTTTTTCGATTTGGGCGTATCGTTTTTCGCAGTCAGTCATCGATCGTGATGCGTATGCAACGACTTTACGACCGCAGTTCGGGTCTTCCTGTAGAAGTGTTGCCCCCAGTCCGTAGGAGCTCGCGTCTGCAGATATTATCAACGACTTGCTCGCGTCATACCATGCTAACGTCGGTGTCGTGCACAGTTCTGCTTTGATGCCCTCCATGTCACTCTGCTGGGCTGTGTCCCATGTCCACATTACGTCTTTGCGAAGCAACTGTCTGAGCGGACCCGTCAAGGACGTCATGTTGGGTGCGAATCTTCCCATCTGGTTAACCACCCCAAGAAATCGTTGCAACTCGGTTACGTTTTGTGGCGCCGGGAACTTGGAAATTGCAGTGATTTTCGATGGATCTGCGCGAATGTCGTCCTCATCAATGATGAAGCCCGGGAACTTGGTGCTTGTTTTTGAGAACTCGCACCTGTTGTTCAACGTCATGCCGCTTCGCTTGATTTTCTCCATCACCTCATCGACCCGCTGGTCGTGTTCCTCCTTGGTCGTGCCGTGTATCAGAACATCGTCCATGTGACAGATCACACCAGGAAGACCTTCGAGAATTTTGTTCATCGTCCTCTGGACAATTTCTGGGGCTGAACTTATCCCGAAACACAGGCGATGGAAGCAGAATCTCCCGTGCGGCGTTATAAACGTGGTGAATAGTTGCGATTCAGGATCCAGCGGAATCTGCCAGAACCCCGAATTTGCGTCGAGCCGGCTGAAGAATCGAGCCTTGCTCAACTTCGCCAGGCTGTCGTCAACTGAGTTCATAGGATGATACTCGCGTCTGACTGCGCGATTCAACTGCGTGAGGTCCACACACAAGCGGACATCTGACTTGTTCGCTTTAGGCACGACGACAAGTCCAGAACACCAGTCAGTCGGTTGCTCGACACCATGCGGTCTAACTCGACTTTGACTTTCGGCAAGAGAGGGTACGGCACGCGTCTCGGAACGTTGAGGGCTACCGGTCGTGCATCGTCCTTCAGCTTGATCGAGTACGGGTAGTCTCGTAGTTCCCCTAGACCCTCAAACAACTCACTATATTTCGCTCTTTAGTCGTTGTTGACGGGGTCGACGTGGAATGTAAGCAGTTTCAACCGCTCGCACGCCCCCTTTGAGAGTAGCGACTGTTCTTGTCGATTGACCACACACAGCACCTCCTGAGTCGAAACGTTGCGGTGAGTGATCGTTGCCGTAACCTGGCCCAGAACATCGAGTTTCGCTTGACTCGGACCCATCAGAACTTTGTCCGATTTTACAAGGTCCACCTGTCTCAGGATGGGTTCTTTGAACGCGATGACGGATACAGATGCTCCCGTATCAAGCTTGAAGCAGACATCATCCTCAGCTGATAATACTGTCACAACCACCACAGCACTACAAGAGTCTGTCTTGTTCGACGTTAATTCCCCCAGGAACTGTGGTTCATCGACCTTGACCTCATTAGTTATCTTTGCTTCGCACATTTTCGCGAAGTGTCCCTTCTTTTTGTAACAATCAGCATTTTTGTAACAATCAGCATCTTTCGCCGGGCACTGTTGTACCGGATGAGACTGATTGCCGCATCTACGGCACTGATGTGGTGTCAATTTTGAAGCGGACTTCCATGGCTTTTTAGCGTTGCTTTTCTTGTACGAATTTGCTCGCACACTCTGCACATTCTCGGAACGCCCAGCCGATCTCAACTCTGTTGACTGTTTGTCGACACACTCGGACTGACGAATCATCGACACCGCCTTTTGCTCGGTCAGCAATTCGTCTTCCATCATTTGCATTTCCTTGGAGAGACGATAGTCCAAGATGCCAACCACTAGTCGATCGCGTATCTGCGTGCTTCGATCCGTGAAGTCACATTTGTCGGCCAGTTCGTACAGTGATCTGATAAATTGTTCAGCTGGCTCGCCGGGCCTCTGATATCGTTTGTAGAACTTTGCTCTCTCGTAACTAACGTACTTTTTGGGTTTAAAGTACGCATTTAGTGCCGCGACTACCATTTCATAGTTGTTCTGATTTTCGGCACTGAGCCCCAATGCCTTTAGCACAGTCTCTGACTGGGGGCCCATAGTATACAAAAGCGAACTAACTTGAATGTCTTCCGTTTCAGTTGCTAGCTTTGAGATTGCTCGAAATCGTGTCCAACGTGTAATCCACTCTTCCCAGTGCGCCGGTTGTGCGAAATCGAAATTATCGGGCGCCCGGAACTTCGACATCGTTTCGTTACGTTTACAAAGTTCTCTTGTTTTCGTTTATACTTAGCTGCAACATGTGTGAGTGCATGTTCGAATAAACACCGCTGCCACCATCTCGTAAGTTTGATGTTTGGTAGAATAAGAACTTAGCAGCTATTTAGTGATAATCTCCGACGATAAATATAGCACATATCACAACAGTACCTGTCTACCAAGTGTTTTATGGAGAAGTGGGTTTGAAGGACGTGATCTTTGTTGCATCTCAATTGATGGATGAGCTAATTACCTGAGAAGTAAAGGAGGTCCCTTAGCGCGCATGGACTGAGTATGAGTAGAGCAAGAGCAAAAAGTAGTTCCGGTCCCCATGTTAAAAGATACGGAAATACCCGGATGTTTATGTCATTTGCTCAGACTGCGCATTTTGCTCCGGTTACGATTTATGCAAATGAGGTGAACGGATTTTCCTCCGTAAAGTGCAATTGACCAATCACGAGCGAGCTGAGCATTGTGGGCGTGGTTAGTTATGCAATTGACCAATCACGAGCGAGCTGAGCATTGTGGGCGTGGCTAGTTATGCAAATGAGCTTGGAAAAGTATTTCCCATGTTAAAGCATAGGGAATTTGTATCCCATGTTAAAGCTTACGGAATTTTATCGCAAAGGTATCCGACCACTTTTTGGGTTTTTATCCCATGTTAAAGGATAGGGAATTTTCACCATGTTAAAGGATACGAAGGTTCCGATTTACCCCAAATTGTCCTCTGAAAACTGTCCTACCAATTTTCCCATGTTAAAGCATAGGGAATTTTCATCATGTTAAAGGATAGGGAATTTTCACCATGTTAAAGGATAGGGAATTTTTTCCCATGTTAAAGCATAGGAGGTATTATCGTAAAGGTATCCGACGACTTTTAGAAAAAATAAAATATACCAAACAGCATTTGCATATGTCACACACGAGATTGCCTGGCCCGTAGGCCGAGGCTCCGCCAAGGGACCGAGCCCTTATTTGGTTGACAATGACATGTCTAAAATGTGGTGTTATAATAAGGTGTAATTTATATAATAAAAGGGTTATAAATTCGGCGGAGGTCGTTTTATCTGAAGTAATGTATACGAAATGTAGACTACATATAGGAATATGTTATATCAGAACCTATAGCCTCGTTTTTTCGAACAGAGCGGCCATCTTGAAATTATACGTTTGGTATAATTTCCGTACGGTAGTACCCAAATTCGTGTCTCTTATCAATTCCGTACTCAAGACGTGTCTGGACATGTTTGTTTGTTGCGGGCGTGAGCGCGCGCACCCCGTATGACGTCATCAAACTGCTATGCGCAGTAATTTTGTACGCGAGGTGAGTTGGTTATACAGGTAGTGATTTGGTTATCCATCGTTTTGAACTTGCGCACTTGAATGTAATTTCATTATTTGGCGTCATGGTCAGTGAATGACGTCATGATACGCGCAGTAATTCTGTAAACGAGATGAGTTGGTTATACAGGTAGTGATTTGGTTAGCCATTGTTTTGAACTTGCGCGCTTGAATATAATTCCATCATGTGACGTCATGATGCAGTGACATCATTAAACTATAAACTGCTACGCGCAGTAATTTTGTATATAGGTCAAAAGTCACACCGGATGTAGGTCAAGATCAAGGTCAAGCACCCGGATGTAGATCAAGTGGCGCCAGTGGTTGATCTAAGTTCAATTCGTGACACGTGTTGGTCAAAGCATAGTGTTTCATTTGTACAACTAGTTGGTCTGAGTTCAATTTGTGCAGCGTAATCGGTTAAGTTTCTGTTTCGTTTGCGCAACTAGTTGGTCTGAGTTCAATTCGTAGTTGGTCCGAGTTCAATTCGTGCCGCATGTTGGTCAAAGCATAGTGTTTCCTTTGTACAACTCGTGTCTATAGTTCGATTCGTTCAGCGTGTTGGTCAAAGCATAGTGTTTCGTTTGTACAACTAGTTGGTCTGAGTTCAATTCGTACAACGTACTAGTTCCGTAGTCGTCTTAGTTTGGTTAAGGTTGATCTATGGTACTGTTCGTGTGTCTTGCATATCATACACGAACCTGTTTTACGCAAATCGATAACCCTAAGATTGACAATACCGATAGTATATCTTTAGTTGTGAAGTGTAAGACTATTAGTAAGGTTCCCAACGTATGTTTTGCATTATACAACGAAAAAAGATACAAGATAAGGTTTCACATTTTATTCGTGAACAACACAAACATATTTACATGTCATCAGAGACTAGACTAGACATTGATACAGAGTCTTGCAAAGTTTAATCGTGTACAAGACAAAACAAAGTTCTTTACAGGTCACCCTCCATTACTGCCAGAACCATATGTTTCATAATGTTTCGCCACTGTTTCGAAACGGATTCTTGCAACCAAGTATTGATATTACACAACTGTTCGACTGTCACATCGGATAGTTTCACACCTGCAGCTAACAAAACACTCAAACAGTCTTTCATCACTGCAGTCGAATTAATGGCCTCCACAGCCTCGTCAAAGTGCATATAAATTAGAATGTCATCAGGTAACATACTATCGTGATGACATTGACTAGGATGGTCTATCTTGCGACCGCGACATTATCGTTTTGAGAGTTCAACGACGGTACGTGGTAAAGTTGGACCAGTAAAGTCAGGAGCGGAAGTTGCGACATTGGCAGGCTGGGTAGAAGTTGTGACATTGACAGCGTGGGTAGTTGTGACGTCGTTAGGAACGGAAGTTGGTATCGATGATGTTCTGTTGTCGTTAATCGTCTCTGTCGACACAGAGACCATTCGTTGCCGCTTTGGTGGTAGCGGACCTTCAATGTAGTCCTGCAAGAATATTTCAATAATATTTAAAAATATTAAAGACTGCATGGAAATAGTACACCGTTGCTAGAGTACTGTGATACAAGGACAGGTAGGAATCAATGATAAGAAGTGACATGATAGGAAGTAAGGTGACAAGTTGTATGACCATAATCGTATAAGAAGTAAAGACGTTGCCAGATGTTGATATGAAGGATAACGTACGGGGGGCTATAATCTTTGAAGCAAAGTCGTAACAGAAAATTGTGTACCCGGATGTTAACAGGTAATAGACGAGTCCAACCCTATAGGAAATAATAAAACAGGACGAAGATTTAGCAGAAGTAAACATATACAGGGACGCCATTTTGACGGAAGGTATGGGGACGCCATTTTAGGGAAAGTATAGACAGGGGCAATGAGATTTTAGGTGAAAGTATTATAGTAAAACAATATAAAGTATGACTCACCACTGGCGTATACAACTTGGCTTCATCGGCCATCCTCTTCTTCACACGAGGACAACATCCGCTGACAATGTGCCTTTTCCAGCTATCTTTCCGTGTGAAATAGGTCTTACAGTCCAGACACTGAAAACCTGCCCGGAGGGAAGGTGCTGATCTTGCTGGTGGTAGGGTCTTCTCGTGGACAGCATCCGTTCGAACCATAATATACATGTCAGTGGCCACATAACCGTGTCGTTCGCATTGCAAATGTCCCGTATCGTCGACAATCATACGCTTCTTGCAGTATCTGCACCCGATGTAGAAGAGAGTATATTTGTGTACTTTGTCCATAAGGAGACCTCTGACCTCGATAGCATGGTCGGGGCTTACCGTTGATTTTAGAGTTGGGATGTCCACGACCTCTGGTTCCGACGGCTCGGAAGGGTGGTTGATCACCGGGATGATGGGTCGGCTCGTTGGCTCGTCGTCGTCGCTCGAGACCTTGATCTTGACCTACATCCGGTGTGACCTTTGACCTACATACAAAATTACTGCGCGTAGCAGTTTATAGTTTAATGATGTCACTGCATCATGACGTCACATGATGGAATTATATTTAAGCGCCCAAGTTCAAAACAATGGCTAACCAAATCACTACCTGTATAACCAACTCATCTCGCTTACAGAATTACTGCGCGTAGCAGTTTATAGTTTAATGACGTCACTGCATCATGACGTCACATGATGGAATTATATTCAAGTGTGCAAGTTCAAAACAAGGTCTAACCAAATGACTACCTGCTTGACCAAATCACCTCGCGCACAAAATTACTGCGCGTAGCAGTTTATAGTTTAATGATGTCACTGCATCATGACGTCACATGATGGAATTATATTCAAGCGCGCAAGGTCAAAACAATGGCTAACCAAATCACTACCTGTATAACCAACTCATCTCGCTTACAGAATTACTGCGCGTATCATGACGTCATTCACTGACCATGACGCCAAATAATGGAATTACATTCAAGTGCGCAAGTTCCAAACGATTGATAACCAAATCACTACCTGTATAACCAACTCACCTCGCGTACAAAATTACTGCGCGTAGCAGTTTGATGACGTCATACGGGGTGCGCGCGCTCACGCCCGCAACAAACAAACATGTCCAGACACGTCTTGAGTACGGAATTGATAAGAGACACGAATTTGGGTACCAAACGTATAATTTCAAGATGGCCGCTCTGTTCGAAAAAACGAGGCTATAGGTTCTGATATAACATATTCCTATATGTAGTCTACATTTCGTATACATTACTTCAGATAAAACGACCTCCGCTGAATTTATAATCCTTTTATTATATAAATTACACCTTATTATAACACCACATTTTAGACATGTCATTGTCAACCAAATAAGGGCTCGGTCCCTTGGCGGAGCCTCGGCCTATGGGGCAAGCAATCTCGTGTGTGACATATGCAAATCCTGTTTGGTATATTTTATTTTTTCTAAAAGTCGTCGGATACCTTTACGATAATACCTCCTATGCTTTAACATGGGAAAAAATTCCCTATCCTTTAACATGGTGAAAATTCCCTATGCTTTAACATGGGAAAATTGGTAGGACAGCTTTCAGAGGACAATTTGGGGTAAATCGGAACCTTCGTATCCTTTAATATGGTGAAAATTCCCTATCCTTTAACATGGGATAAAAACCCAAAAAGTGGTCGGATACCTTTGCGATAAAATTCCCTATGCTTTAACATGGGATAAAAATTCCCTATGCTTTAACATGGGAAATACTTTTCCAAGCTCATTTGCATAACTAGCCACGCCCACAATGCTCAGCTCGCTCGTGATTGGTCAATTGCACTTTACGGAGGAAAATCCGTTCACCTCATTTGCATCAATCGTAACCGGAGCAAAATGCGCAGTCTGAGCAAATGACATCAACATCCGGGTATTTCCGTATCTTTTAACATGGGGACCGGAACTACTTTTTGCTCTTGCTCTACTCATACTCATTCCATGCGCGCTAAGGGACCTCCTTTACTACTTACCTGTATTGCAGATTAGGCTTTCAAAGTAATTATTTTTAATGATTTGTTAAAATTTGAAACAGGTGGTAAATTTGCGAATACAAAACAAACACATATTACTGTATATGTATTGATTGAATTTCAACATCATAAAAGTGACACTTATTCACTGGCATTTAAATAAATTATAAGACACCAAATTAGAAAGAAAAAAAAACATTTACCTAACACACTTTATTTTAACACAAAAGTACTTTTATAATATATCAAATAGTAATTATAATAATAATATAAACAGTATGTTACTTTTTATACCGTTACACTGTATCCGTTACTTTCTTTCCTCTAACTATGACAAGATAGCTGTGCATCTGGAGCCTACGAATGTTTGTAAAATCAAATTAAAGTTGTCAAATTGTCAATTATCACTCCAAATACACCGGTAGAATTGTTACTCACTTTTAATTAAATAAAAACATTGTCACTGTTATGTAATGGGAGCTGATTATCCAGCATTCCCCAGCTGCTGATTGATGGGTAGTTAGTGGAACCCTTATCAATGGTCATCAGTCAGTGATTTTTATAAGACAAATGTTCAACAGAATGTATTTACAACAAATTAATTTAACACACAAACACATTCTGCCATGAAATGTTATTACAAAACATTCAGATGGGGTCACAGCGACAATTCCAGACTTTACTGCTCGGTGACGTTAATCAAAGTGCTATAGTTGGTCGTTAGGTGGCGTAAGGTGGTACTAGTTTATTTTATCACCGCGTGATTCAAAAATAATTTTTGCAATTTAACGTTTAATTTTGTCTGTAACACTAGTGTAGAATTAGTGTCAACATATTGCACTGTTTGCTTAAACAAACATTTTATAAATTGTCACCACCACGCTGTCAAATCGTGTACTTAAATTATTTAGGCGATAATACAGGTCGATTTGATTTTCGCGCTAGCAGGCTTACGTACACAACATATTAAGGCAGGGGCAGTCCCCTTATACATTTTATACTAAGAGTAAGACGTTCTTTTATACCCAGAACCTTTGCACGGGCACTAAACGTCTTGTTACTTTGCACAGGCCTGCTGAGCGCGAACAGTCATACAACCTGTAATATTGCCATTGATTGATTATCGCCAACCAACTCTTTAATAACCTAGAAATTTACATTATTTTAAGAAAAATTATACAGTTTTAGAATATTTTATTATTTTCAATTATTTAATATTTTTATGAGACATCATTTTATTCTTCACCAATTTGAGGAAAGTACACTGTCACCGAGACAATGTCACCCGCATTTTTATTGTGTGTTTTATTTTTATCCTGTTCTGGTGCTTCGAGAGGTCACGATTTTACGCTGTGCAAGCCACTTAGTCCCCAACGGTCGGCTGTCATTTTAACAGTTTCTCCGTACATGAGAACACAAAATTCCTTGCCACATCTTGCCATGTATTAAGCTTTGCTTTAATAGAAAGTTACTGCTTTAATAGAAAGTTACTGCCAATCCCCCGCTCTAAGCCAACGTTTAATTTGGCAATTATTTTACTACTAGCAGGAGATGTAAGTCTTAATCCCTGACCTGCTATTAGGCGTAATATTCGAGTAGCCACCTCTAACGTTCGATCTATTCGAGACAAAACAGCCTCGCTTACCGATTTATTAACTTCCAAGACAATAGACATCCTTGCAGTCACTGAGACCTGGCTCAGACCACATGACACAGCTGCATGCATTGCTGACATTTCTCCTTCCAGTTTCACCTTCCATCATTGCCCACGTTCAGTTTGGCGAGGTGGTGGTGTTGGATTTCTCGTCTCAAAACAGTTCAAAGTTAATTTGAATTCAAACTTTGATTACTCCAGCTTTGAGGCCATCTGTGCCGAAATTTCCGATTGATCCTTCTCTGCTTAGTTTGTGTGCATTTATCGCCCCCCCCCCAGGACACCCTACACATTTCTTTGAAGAATTCCAGGATCTACTTCAAAATCTGGCAACTATTTATTCAGAATTTTATATACTCGGTGATTTTAATCTTCATCTGGACACACCTTCATCAACAACAAATACATTTAATGACATTTTGGCATCCTATGACATGAAACAACATGTTACCTTCTCAACACTCGTACATGGCCACTGGCTCGATCTCTTAATCACACGTTCAGATTGTAACAATTTTCAGACACCTACTGCTTCAGATGGTTTATCAGACCACCACACTGTCACTACTGATCTCAAAGTTCCTAGAATTCTCGTAGAGTCCAAACACAATGTGTTTTACCGACCGATCCATAAGATTGATATTGCTGCATTAATCACAGACATCCTTAAATCCGACCTCATCAGTAACATCAAAGAACATCTGTCAGTTCTGTGTAGACAGTACTGTCAAGTACTCAAAGCTTTACTTAATAAACATGCACCTATGAGATCTAAATCTGTGTCCCAAAAGCCACATGCTCCATGGATGACTCCTGAAATTCTACAATCTAAAAAGCGCCGGCGCTATCTTGAACGTGTATGGCGCAAATCACGCTCGCCTTTGGACAGATCATGATATTCTAAACAGTGTCACTACTGCAACAGACAAATGGCCAAAGCTACATCAAATTATTACACAAACATGGTCACGAATAACTCTGATAACCCACGTCAGCTATGGAACTGCATAAACCATATTTTACACAGACGGCCGCCTCCATCTCTACCTAGTCATGTGTCAGTCAAATCTCTGTGTGACATTTCAAAGATAAAATAAGTCTTATACGTTCTGCTTTTCCATGTCACACTTTAAGTACTGTAAATGTGGACTCCCTACAAGTAAATTATCCACTTGTGTTGTTTGAGCCAGCCACAGTTGATAAAGTGAGGAAAATAATAATGTCCTCTCCAAATAAATCATACGATCTCGATCCATTACCAACCATACTACTAAAAGTATGTCTTTACTTGGTACAATAACGAATATCATAAATTTATCACTGAGTTCGGGTAAATTCCCAGATGATTTTAAATACGCAGAGGTAAATCCTGTTCTCAAAAAGAATTATCTGCCAAACGATGATTTCTAAAATTATAGGCCAATTTCTAATCTTAGCTTTATTTCTAAGATACTTGAGAAAGTCGTAGCAAGCCGTCTAAGGCGTCATATTAGCTCAACTTGTTTATCCAGTGTGCTCCAATCAGCATACAAACAATTTCATTTACAGAGACTGCTCTCCTAAAAGTACACAGTGATGTTATATTAAACATTGATAAAGGCAAAGTAATTGCACTTACCTTGCTTGATCTGTATGCCGCCTTTGATACCATTGATCACAACACTCTTGTCAAACGTTTATCAATGTGGTATGGCATATCTGGCACAGCGCTGACCTGGTTTTCTTCATATCTAACCAATGGACATCAATGTATAAAGATACATAATTACTTTTCAACTCACTCCCCACTTCATGTGGCATTCCCCAGGGTTCCGTTCTTGGCCCTTTGCTTTTCACTCTCTACACTACGCCACTCAGCTCTGTAATCCAAAGTCATAACTTGGATCATCACCTTTATTCAGATGACACACAGATCTACGCCCGATACAAGTCACTCTCTAAACAGACTCAACGATTTTCTCCAAGATGTGTTCTCATGGATGACCGATAGCAAATTAAAGTTAAATGCAGACAAAACTGAATTCCTTATCATTGGTACTCCAATGCAGCGAGGTAAACTTAATTACTTTTTTCCAACATGCATCCTGAGTCAAAATATCACACCAGCAGCATCAGTACGGAATCTAGGAGTGACCTTTGATTGCGACTTCAATTTCAGACAACACATACCCCAAACGTGCCGTTGCTGTTTTTATCATATCCGTGATCTTTGCTGCATTCGCCGACATATGTCGCTTTCTGTCGCTAAGACTATCGCAATTCGCAATAGCTCTTGTTAGCAGCATATTAGATAATTGCAATTCCATCCTTCATAATATTGCTATCAAGGATATTGCAAAACTACAACGCGTCCAAAATTGTTTAGTAAGGGTAGTCACACAATCTCCTCGATTCTCCTGCTCAGTGCCACTTCTAAAATCACTGCATTGGCTCCCCGTGCGACATCTAATAATGTATAAGATCTGCACAATCACCTACCAAGCTCTTTCATCCAAACAACCTAGTTATTTACACTCAATGCTCACACCAGCTAGACAAGCCAGACAACTTCGGTCGTCTAGTTCGAAGTTGCTATCTGTTCCTATAGTTAAGAAAAAGGCTGGAACTCGAGCTTTTTCAGTTGCCACGCCAACTATATGCAATTCGCTTCCCCTTAATGTTAAATCAGCAGGAAAATATTGTCACATTTCGTCGTCAACTCAAAACCTATCTTTTCAATATCGCCTATCCTCCCTAGCTTCCTAGCACATCCATCCATTTATTGAGGACTTTCGTCTATCACACGAGTACGAGAATGCTTAATCCTTTGGTTTTGGTGCGCCACTGAGCTCGGATTGTCTGAGGATATTGGCGCGTAAGAAGTTATTTATTATTATTATTATAGTATCGCCCACGCGAATTGATTGCCGTTAACTTTTGCACTTTTGCTAGTCGTCGGCTTTCTTCTAGTCTTCAATGTGTCATGTAGTTCTAGATTATTTCCAGCATATCAATGCCTGTGTTCACGCGGGCGTGATACCAATCAAAGTAAAACCAAGTAAAATAATAATAATAACCGTCAAATTCCCGGTGGAAGGCATGCATTCCTCAGAGCCAGCGCTGAGGCTAAATCTGTCCGAGGTTCAGTTCCTGCTGACACAATTCCAAAACTAGAAAGTTAACTAACTACCTAACATATATAACATCAGATCCTGCGATATGAAATGGTACAAGATTGTCATTTAGGTACTGAATACTCAATACTAACCTTCTTGCGATCTGACTTCACTTGGCAGCGCGCTCGACGGAGAATGTGCGGCGTTTCGACGGATGTGGTCTGTAACTAAATATCGTGAGCATTGCTCCAAGCTTCAAAACCCGACGTCGCCGACGTTTCGACGGGTCTTGTCCCATTAACTGATGAAATACATCCACTTCGAAACACGTTTCTTCAAAATGAGCCGAACAGAGTACTGTACAGCGTATGCCGTAACATGTGTACATGTGATGACAACATTGCTTACGTCATGGGAACACTGTGGTCAAAATAATGCTGCTCGTTTATTGGTTGCTTTTGGTCAAGCCGCCGCGTCATCAGTAAGATGGCAGCCTTCGTGTTATCGAAGATTTCATTCGAATTTTCCACTTTGAGGTAATATTACCACTAAACCACTGACGTTAAAAATTTGAGTATTGTTGGAAATAGTTAGTTTGCATTAACCCTTTTAGGTGCGTACCACGAAACAGTTCCCTTATGTTTCCTTTTAAACTATTAGTTTGTCCATAGCAAGTTTATAGTTTACTTTAGGTTGGCATAGTCCTTGACTGTTCTTTGATGACTACACCGGAGAAGTAGTCAGCAAGTATATTTCCTTTTTGTCCATCTTCATTTTTTGTTTGAGATTTTGGGTTTTTGTGGTCTTTGTTCAGTTCCCCAATTCCTTGTTTCATTGTAGTTTTTGATTCATAATATTCCAAAGATTTTTTTTTTTTGTCTGAGATGCTAAGTTTCGTTCAAACTCCTCTCTGCGCTTTCTGGTTAGAACTCGGATTTTAGTTCTGCTTTTACAATACTCTAGATATTTTGTATTAATATGTTGTTGTTCTCACCCATACGATAACTATTCCAGTCTTTCGTTTTATTTGTGTTGTTCAAAAGCATGTTTTCTGCTGAATATACACGTATGAAGTATGTTTGTCCTGGTGGCAGCAATGCATCGTTTATATTTCATTTAAGACTATACGGTTGATGAATTTGGTTTTGATAAAATCTATACATTCGACCATTTCCTTTGAGACTATTGCAGTTTATTGTTCACCAATAAAGTAATAAGTACAAAATAAAAGCAGTGAATTTCGTCGGCCAGTTTATGTCAGCAACATATGGCGTGTTGGCAGACGTTTGAGGAGTATATTATTTTGTACATATGCAACATCGCTAGAGTGTAATAAATCTGTTAGTTGTTTGCTGTAGATTTCACGTTATTATCATCGGTAGCTAGCATTCCACGTATTGTCGTGTAGAGTAAGTCCGATAGGCTTTCGTATTCCTCTACTTCCTCCACGTCATCCTCTTTCTCCTCTTCCTCCTCTTCGTCTTCCTCTTTCTTACGTCGTAAGAATGCAAACATTCCCTTTTGGGCAGATTTCGTTGTCGCAGCGCCGATCGCTTTCCTCGCTGTGTCGCGACCGTATGAAGAACTACAATAACAGTGTGTTTTGTTGACGCAACAAACAAACTTATTCAATCAAGTACATTGTTAGAATACCATCGTTATTGTAACTAACCTCTTCAAGACAATCGATCGTCCCGCCGACGGGCATCGACTTCGCGCATTTCCAATAAGGTGTTGCTAAAACGTGAACACCAGTCATTTTTGGGACACATGAACCGGCTCATCGGACTAAACAGTTTCCGGCTCACGGGTGCTTCATCACAAATCTACATATAAAACGAGTTTTTTAAAAATAGACAAACTGTTTCAGCTATTTACAGAACAAGCATCCTTAGCAGTTCGTATAGAAACGTTAACATCAGCAATGACAGTATGGTGGTCTGATAACCCATCTGAAACAGTAGGTGAAAGCAAAAAGACTAGTTGGAATCAAGTGGCTGACAATGCTGTTTAATGTATGCTTAACAGCAGGAGAGATACCAGCAGAGTGGGGAAGATGAGTGATTGTGCTAATATGGAAGGGGAAAGGGTACGTCCATACGAACATATGATGGATTGTTTGCCATCAGACAAATTATCGAGAAGAAGAGAGGATTTAAAAAGGATGTAGCATTCGGTTTTGTAGACCTGGAAAAAGCATTTGACACCGTGCCGAGAGGACTCGCATTTGCAGTCATAAGATGGATGGAGGTGGGAGAAGCAGAAGTCAGAATGGTTGAGGAAATGTACATGGAGACAACAGCGGTAGTGAGAGTCGAAGGAGAAATTTGGAGTGGAAGTAGGACTTAGACAAGGAAGTGCCTTGAGTCCCATGCTTTTCATTATGGTGATGAACCTGATCAGTGAAAAGATATCGGAGCAGGAAGAACTTAAAAAGATACTGTACGCAGACTTTTAGCAGTGGTTGCTGATAATAAAGAGGAACTACAGAAACCATTGCAAGAATGGAGTAACATCTTCAGAAAACACGGCCTCCGAATGAATCTGGAAAGGACTGGAGTAAAGTGGATAGGTGAACATGAGGTAGATATGCACGTAGTTGTTGAGGGAAAGACCATTAAACAAGTGAACAGATTTGTATACCTGGGCGGTACAGTGTGTGAAGATGGAAGGAATAGTAAAGAAATACAGAGGAGGGTGCAAGCAGGAGCAGCAGAATGGAAGAGGATAAAAGTGGGACAGAAAACTGAAGAAACAACTGAAAGGAAAAGTGTTGGAAGCTTGCGTTGTACCAGCCGGTATATGTGTTAAGAACACTGGCACTGACAGAGAGACAGGAGGAGAAACTACAGGTCGCATAAAACAACCGGGTCATAATAATAAGTTGAATAACGCAAGAGGATAGAAGGAAGATGAAGGAATTGAGAAAGGAGATTGGAATGAAAAACACCAAAGGAGGAAAATAGCCGGAAACAGAATGAGATGGGCGGGACATGTACAAAGAATGGGTGAAGACAGGCTGCCGAAAAGAAGGTGGAAAATAGAAGATGGGTGGCAGAAGACGGAGAGGAAGACCAAGGCTGAAATGGAACGACAGCATAACATGAGACCTGGGGAGGGCTGGCGTGAACAGCCATGAATGGATAGCCATTGAGGACGAGATAGAGAGAGAGAGAGGTGGAAAGAATTGAGAAGAAAAGTAGAAGAAGCTACCAAATGACGTGGACCCCACTCGTGGACCGCGCAAGGGGAAGAAGAAGCGTAGTGTAAACGGTTTGTGTCTATAAATATGCATGTGTCCATCACAATTGTAGGTATTTGTAGGTGTCTTAGTGCCGTCTGATTTTGTGACGGACATCACGTTGTTCACCTCATGTCAGACATATTGTTTAGTTATGGACTGATTAGTGAATATTTATCGAATTAAACAGTGGTGAATGCATGTGTTTATGAGCTTTCATTATGGTGACTAATAATTGCACTGGTAATCACAGTCGTTTTTGCTGAATTTCTGTGACGGACATCACTGTGATTATGATGACAATTTTCTATGATATATAACCCGTGCCTGTATAATATGTAGACAACATCGTATGAACTGATTACTATGCTTTTAAGAATGCTACTTTATGTTTGCTAATTTAATTGGTATTGGTCTTCAGGCTAAAACAATGCCGGGAAATTAATGAACCTGACAGGGAATAGAAGCGCTAAAACATTAAGAACATGAATGAAGATGCATTTTTATTCCAGTGCTAAGTAGCAGTCAACAAGAAGGACACCATGAAGTATGTAGCTGTTACTTAATGAAGTGACAAGCAGGCCAGAACGCAGATGAACAATGCTGAAGTAAATAGGGAATGGAGAAGGCGACACACTGCTAACGTTGCTAATGCGAAAATACTGAAAGTTTTAGCTCAGGTTATCCCATGCCAACGTTCTAGTTAATTACAACGTCAGACTGTAGCAATCATCCCATGCACAAGCATTATCAGCAATTTAGCTTCCTCAACTGCGCTAACCTACGTGGTGGTCACCAAAAAGTACAGACGTTGTGCGCCAGCCATCTATTAAAAAAATGCACATTATGTTCGTCACGTTTATATGGTCCGTTTTGCTGTTGTTATAAATACATCGAGCTCGAGATATACTTGTATAGATATGGATAGCCTTAATGTACAAGACTTAAATATAAACATCAATGATGTTGCGATACAGAGGATGGCAAGTGGAATTGTCAGCAAAATGTGCAAAACACATTAATAATGCAATGTTAAAAATTTAATTTGAGGCAAATTGCACCTACATCCGAGGCCTGGAATTGTGTATCATTTTGTGAATTGTTTTACGGATTGTTTATATTTGTATGTATGATTTATACAATTCCAAATAAAACATACTACTACTACTACGCCAGCCACTGTTCGATCAGTATACAGTGCACAATTTTAATGTTTTTTTTTTTATAAAAGAGCCTGGTAAAGTAATATTTAAGTTGATATAATTATCATAATATAATGTGGACTATATTTTATGGTATGGCTGACAAACGAAATATGATTAGGCGCATGACGTCCGTCACATGCAGAACAATTGCAACATATTGGCATGGTCTGGCCCATATATATATATGCTTACTTAAAATATACTTGTATTCGGCCGCTCCACGCTTTCTATTCAATGTTAAAATACAACAAATATGTACGTTATCACTTTCTGTATCTTCACTTACGCCATTGCGGTCCATGATGCGTAAACGGCAGCAGTAGCGGCAATGATAAATACGAAGCTACCCAGACCAATAGCACCCACCGTCAAGGCTCCCATCTCTGCAGAAACAATCAACCGAAAGTGCAATGAATGGACTTGCGTAGGACGTTCAAACTAGAGTGTCGAAAACTGACTAAACACACTTTGACAGTCAACATTTAGGAACATAAATCGGCTAAGCTTCATGAAATATTTGAATTATAAAAACGTTCCATGTTTTTCAAAAAAGACCAGAATAACGAAAGTAATAAGGTAGGTCCATTAAGATGGACGCATCTGTTACTGGGTGGAAGAATCCGTTAAGATGGAATAACGTCACTTCCGTTGGAAGTTCAAAGGTCAGCGGTTAAGTAGCGCCCTCTGGTAGATATGTGATGAACTAAATAGGTCATTCCGTGCCTTCTTTTGATTAACCGATGTACTATATAAATAGGTCGATGACGTCATGAAATAGGTCAATGATGTCATTATCCTTGTCATTGCACATGCGCATTGGTGTATTTTTCTAACGGTAACACTTAACTTCGCTACCCTGGTGTTTAAATAAAAAAAAATAATTCGATGACGTCATGAAATATGCCATTACGCATGCGTACTGATGACTGTTTCCAACGGCGGCAACTTGGTGAACTATCTGGTCACATAGGTAGTAGCTTCTCCTGTCGAGTAAATGGTGAACTATGAAATAGGGTCAATCAGCACCACCTTTTGATTAAACGATGAACAAAGGCGATGATGTCATGGAATAGGTCATTGCGCATGCGTAATTATGTTTATTTAAGGTCTCGCTTAAATTCGCTTCCCTAATGTTTCGTTCCTACTGTAGCGAATAAATTCGTTACCCTAATGTGTTGAGTTATTAAAATAGTTCGATGCGTCATGAAATATACAGTTATTTCCATTTGTTTCCCGTTTTAATCCATTGGCGTGGTAACTTCCTAACATTTTTGAGTTTCAACGAGTTAGCGGAGTAAATATCCCTATTTTAGTACTTTAGTTTAGTACATCGCCGAGGTAATTTGATAGCATTTTAGTGTTTCAGCGCGGCAGACTGGTAATATTTTCGTATTTTAGTGCGTCAACGTGGTAACTTCGTAACATATTTAACAGTTTAGCGTTTCAGCGCGGTAAACTTGTAACGTTTTCAAATTTGAACATGTGAGCCTAGTAACTTCGTGGCATCTTAGTCCATCACCTAGGTAACTTCTTATAAATTTAGCGTATCAACGCGTGAACGTCGTAAATTCTTGCCAGCTTAGTGCGTCACCGAGGTAAATTCTTAACATTGATGGTTTCAACACGGTAGATTTGTACAACTTTCTTACACGTGGGTGTCGTAAATTGTTGCCAGCTTGGTGCATCACTGAGTTAACTTCTTAACATTTTATGATTTCAACACGGTAGACATGTACAACATTCTTACTTTAACACGTGGGTCTCATAACTTTATGTCATTATAGTGCATCATCAAGGTAACTTCTTAACATTTTAGCATTTCAGTGTGTTAGCGGGGTAAAATTTTCATATTTTAGTGCATCAGCGTGGTAAATCACAACATTTTAGTGTTTCAGCGCGGTAGCCTTGTAACATTATCATACTTTAATGCGTCAACGTGGTAACTTCTTAACATTTTAGCGTCTCAGCGTGTTAGCATGGTAAACTTTTCATATTTTAGTGCATCAGCTTGGTAAATCATAATATTTTCGCATTTCATCGCGGAAGCCTTGCACATTTTTATACTTTATTGCATCAACACGGTAACGTCTTAAGATTTTAGAATGTCTGCGCGTTGGGAAAACATTGTTTATAGTAACTTCGTAACATGTTATTGTTTTAGTGCATTAGTATTGAATTTTTTTTTAAGTACATGAGTATTATAACTTCTTGGTAACGTTTTCGTATGTTAGTAAGTCATTGTGGTAACTTCTTAACATTTTATCGTTTCAACGTTTTAGCGTTTTACTATTTTAATGCATCAGCGAGGTAACTTCGGAACATTTTATCACTTGACTTACTAACAGTGCTATGTCGTCATGTTACGTGTCAACGGTGACTTATATTACGAATTTGTCTTGGTTGCAAGATAACGCATATATGTCATGTTTTGGTCTTGTATATATATGTCATGTTTTCACCTTTTGCATGTAGCAATAATGCAAGTGAACGTGTGAACTAACCTCGTGTCTATTAAGACGACAGTTCTGCATAACTACGGAAGAAAAGAAATACATCCAGTATATACAACGATTTCACCATCTAGGTACGCCTAGGTAAGCTTTTCTATTTCGACACTCCAGACTGTGGTGACGCTGACGGGTTAGTCTCTGGGTTATAGGTTAGAGGCAGTGACACCGGCGGATTGGTAGCCGCTGCTAGAGGCGGGGATGTTTGGCTTGTCGCACAGGACCTGCTGTTTGGTCCAGAGGCGAGGACGTTTGGGTGGTCGCAAGGGGCGCTGCTGTCTGGACCAGAGGCGGGGACGTCTCACTAGTCGCACGGGGCGCTGTTGTTTGGGTCAGAGTAGAGCCGCTGTATAGACAGACTAGCAACATCCCGGAAAACCCTGATCAGCAGTTGTCAACAATCTGTTGTCGTTCGTTAATTACATCGTCGTAGATTTAATAAAACTTAACTGTCGCCAGGCGGGAGGGAATGCAGTGGACGGCACTGTCGACACATACGGACAATGCCAGCTTTGTCCTCGTTGACGTCTGAATATTATTGGCTTGATGGCTTACATGTAATTTCACACGCAGTTTCATAAAGTTGCACTGAGAGCAGAGTTGGTACACATACTATATTGGATGTGGCATCAAGAGCATGTAGTAAAATAAAGAAGTTTGGTATGAAATGTTAACATACTTTCAATCTTTGTTCACATACCTCCATCACCATGGTAACAGCGTAACATTTTAGCGTTTCAGAGTGTTAGTTGGGTATAATTTTCACATTTAATGCATCAGCGTGGCGATATCAACATTTTAGTTTAGCGTTGCAACAAGTTAACGGTGTAAAATTTTCCTATTTTAGTATGTGATCGTCATAACTTCATAACATTTTAGCGTATAATTGCGATAGCCTTGTAACATTTTCGTATTTTAAAGTGTCAACGTGGTAAATTCGTAACATGTTAGTGTTTTAGGGCGTTAGAGTTGTAGCATTTTCATATTTTAGTACAGGAGTGTAATAACTTCTTAACCTTTTTATTGTTTCATCGCGTTAGAATGGTTACGTTGACATATTTTTGTAATGCATCGTGGTAACTTTTAACATTTTAGTGTCTCAGCATGGTAACCTTGTATTTTAGCAAGTCAGCATCATAACTTCTTAACATTTTAGCTTTTCAGCGCGGTAGACTTGTAACGTTTTCATAGTTTAACAACGCGGTATCTTCGTAATACTTTTAGCATTTCAGCGTGGTAGAGTGGTAGTGTTTTTGTATTTCAGTGTATTATCAAGGTCATTTTTGAACTTGTTAGTTTTTCAGCGCGGTAACGTTGCATCATTTTCGTATTTTAGTGCGTCAACGCAGTAAATTCATAACACTTTTAACGTTTCATCACGTTAGAGTGGTAGTATTTTAGTGCATCACCGAGGTAATTTCTTAACATTTTAACATTTAAGCGCGGAAACCTTGTACCATTTTCGTATGTTTGTGCGTCAATGTAGTAACTTCATAACATATTTAGTGTTTTAGAGCGGTAATCTTGTATTTTAAATATGTTAGTATATGAGTGTAATTACTTCTTAACTCTTCATCGTTTCATCACGTTAGAGTGGTAACGTTTCCGTATTTTAATTAGTCATCGTGATAACTTTTTAACATTTGAGCTTTGCAGCGTGGTAATCTTGTAATATTTTCATACTTTAATGCATCAACGCGGTAACGTCCTATACTTTTTAGCGTTTAAGCACGGTAACCTTGTAATATTTTCATACTATAATGCGTCAAAGCGGTAACATCTTAATATTTCAGCGTATCATCATATTAGAGTGGTACTGTTTTCGTATATTAGTATATGAACGTGGTAACTTCCTAACATTTTAGCCATTCGACACTGTAGACGTCGTTAGTTCTTAACATTTCAGTGCATGAGCGTGGTAAAAAGAATAATATATAATGCGTAATACATAATACACAATTGATGATATAATGCATGGATATGGAATTAACTCCCCATCGCTTTACAATCATCTGAGAGTACAGATACCTTTCGTAAAAAACTGAATATCTAATTATTTCAAATGGCATTTCCACCTTAACCTTCGGTGGTCCCTTCATCTAATGACGACTCTTGCTTGTCCATGTTAACGATTTTGCCCAACGATCCTTGTGTCTTGTGACTCTGAGCTCAGATTCCTGTGAATTTAGGCGCTATAGAAGTTTAATCTATAGAGGAAGGAAAACTCTGATTCCAAATCTGGGCAGACCTGATTAGCCTTGGCAGGCAGTGGAGAATGAACACTCTGATTTAAAGAGCATAGACGCTGAGCAGTGGACCTGCACGGGATGGAATAAGACGCCCCCCCCCAACGAGTCTACCACCTATGGTTAAAAGGCGGATGTCTTCCTCGACGAAATCAACAGCCATGGCGGAAGGACTCTAAGGAAGAGTTCAATGACCACATGTTCGGGATCAAAGAGTGCCACATCTTCTGGTGGATACCGGCTGTGGTCAACTAGCCTGGAGAGGGGTGGGCTCTGCCCAAGAAACACCATGGTCATGAAATCAGTTCAAGTCACATACCAGATCGGTCGCAGCCCGGGTCACATTGACCACGCCTTCCGCCTTACACCAGGTCGGAGGTGATAAATATGCTACTGATGCCCCTACTAAGAAGATCCGTGGAAGAGATGCCATCACCATCGGCACATGGAACGTCAGGTCAGTGAGAGCTGCAGGGCAACTGAAAAAAGTCACACATGAGATGGAGAGATATCGATGGAAACGGCTTGGACTTTGGCGAAACATCAACCGGAGGACACACGGTTTACTTCAGTGGCAATAAGGACAAACAGGAACATGGCGTTGGGTTTCTTTCAGACAAATACATCGTGAACACTATCATGGATTGTCGTCCTGTCTCCAACAGGCTCATCACCATCCGCCTGAGGGCAACTCCCTTTAACATCACAGTCATACACGTTTACATCCCAACATCTGACTACGACGATAGTGAAGTGGAAGACTTCTATGGCCAAATGCAAGATATCATTGAAGAAACACCAAAGAAAGACAATGTAATTGTACAAGGAGATTGGAATGCTAAAGTGGGAGGGGATACGCAGACCAACTGGGAAGACACTTGCGGACCTTTCTGCAATGCTGAAACAAATGAGAGAGGGTACAGACTCCTTGAGTTTGCAAAATACAACGAACTATTACTGGCCATAGATATAAATAGAACACGCTAGTTGAACAAGATCGCTAAGCCGCTAGCAGTTGACACATGATACAGTGACGGCTGCATGGGCCAGTGACAGCCATGCTGCCGTACGGCAATAAGTCACTGCCGTCCCAATACTTAAACAGCACAGCACCAACTTTTCATCATAATATCTCATGCTAACTATTAATTGACTTCAGGTAGTCAGTGTTGTAAATATACAATGGGTTCAGAGAGTTGCCTCACTAATATGCCAGTGTCTGTGACATTTCAATAGGCCTGTAATTTGTACAGAGTCACTCACTGTCTGATGGATGAGTCTTTTTTAGATTACCGAGTAGTAGTGGAGAATGAGTGCAAACTGCTTGATTTGTTGGTTGTACTTTCTATTCCTTGTCGATCCTCGGCTGTTGGAGAGTTGGTTACGAAATATGTGTTGGGCCATCCCACCAAAGTTATTTCTTAGCAGTGCCAGCGTATCTTCCTCAATTAGCTTCTGTTCTCCAATGGACTTGAGAAGGTCTGTCATTTTGTTTATCTTCTGCTGCTTCCGCCTAACCTTCTATGTCAATGTGCTTATTTTCCTCTTTAATTTTGCCATTTTCTGAACCGTCTTTGAAGATAATGGCTGGTCTCGCGAGATGTAACTATGTTCTATATTTAATCTCCTTGCTACTTTGGTTGGACTTGGAACATCGTGATCTTCCACAACAGTACTCATGTGACAACTGCCTCCAGATGCTTCAGCAGGAAGCTTTCTAGCGATTCTAGGTTGGCGTAGGCTTAGGTTGCAGGTGGGAAGCGGAACTGAAAATGGAGCGAACTGCCGAATCATGGAGTCTTCTTCCGATCTTGTTGGGACGAACCACAAAACATTTCACTTCAAAATGATCACTACAGAAAAAGTTGTTCGTTGTTCGTGTCCATTCTTTTCTCCTGATTGCTTCAATCCAAGCAGCTCGGCATTCTTTCTTTCTTTTCGTCTGGAGATCTACAGTGGGCAGTATCCATTATCAGTAATTATTAGTCGTAATATATTATCCCCTTAAGCTTTTGTATTAATTCAAAACGTGTCGACCATGCTAGGACTCTGCACAATTATATTATTAAATAACATTTTGGTATATATGGTAATTCAACCAATTTAAGTTATATATAGTCAATTTGCAAATGATTGCAAAGTTTTTAAAACTGTTAATTTTCTAAATTAATGGCAATGAGGCTTGTTCGTGCAGACTATTACCTAAGCTATATTGTATAATTGAGGATTCTCATATTTGGAAAGAGATGCGAGATCTTGTCTTCTGTCGGTTGGTACAGTTCTAAGCTACACAGGAAATAACCATATTTGATGTTTCACAATAACTATTGTAACCAGCAATCCTCCAAATGTTGCCGAGAGTTAAAAATAGAAAAACGTTGCTCACGCCTGTATGAGCTACACAGTTGTTCACGGTTTAGGTTGATCCAACTGGAATATTGACCTCAGATTAAACTCAGTTCCAGGTCACAACCCTTCCCCAAATGAATAAGATGGGGCCCCCATTAATTAATCATCAGTCACTTTGTTAAGTAAGCACATGACAAATCCCAAATCTGGTGGCTGCTGGCCTACCCCATAAATTAGTCATGAGATACCTTATCTAGGGAGCACAGTGACACATATCTAAGTTAAAATTTCCTATGCCATACATTCATTACATGTTATATATATTGTCATACAAGTCTATGCTGTACGCCATGGCAGTGGATGCAACAGTTCCTGCCGTACAATTGGATCGCAGCCAGCGGTCCATAGCAGCGTCACTGCATCGAGCCAGCTTATCACTCTAGTCTGTAGGGGAATGATTAATGATGTAACTCTATATTAATGGCTAACATATTTGGTCCACACAAGACACCCAGAAGATGGACCTGGCACAGCCTAGACAGAAAAGATCACAATCAGATCGACTATATCTTAGTAAAACAGCGCTTTCGCACAGGCTTGCCAGGACACGAAGCTTTCCAGGAGCATATATCGGAAACGATCATGACTTGTTGATGACAACCTTCCACATCCGCCTGAACAGGATGAGCAAGGCAAATCACATAATAATCAAATTTGACATCGAGAAACTTAAGGATCTTGATGTAACAGAATCATTCAATGGAATGATAGGTGGGCAATTTGCACCCCTTACCATCCGTTATATCAAAGACATTGACCTGAACTTGCTGACCATCACCAACAACAAAATAGTGACGAACGCAGCAAGAAAGATCCACAGCAAACATCGTAAGACAAAGAAACCATGGGTTACAGCAGATCACCTTGATCTCTGTAACAAAAGAAGAGAACTGTAAAAAAAGAAAACGTGATCCCGAAAGAGCAGCAAAATAGAGAGAAGTCAACAGGAATATCATACAAAATGTGAGAAGAGCAAAAGATGAGTGGACAGCAGAACGATCCTGTGACATTGAAGACAGTGTGAGCAAGAACAACAGCAAGAAGGCCTACCGAGTTGTGAAAGACCTGACATCAGTGAATAAAGGGATAATCACCACCATCCAAGCCAAATCAGGGGAATGTCATACAGAAGAAAAATATATTCTCAAACTCTTCGTGAGGAAGTGGGAGGCTGCAGTGAAATCTCTGATGAAAGGAAAGTCGGCTGGAACTGACAACATACCAGCAGAACTGGTTCAAGCTGGGGGAGAAGCCTTGATTACCACCATCACAACAACCTGCAACAAGATCTGGCAGACAGGAGGATGGCCCACCCCATGGACCCAGTCACTGATCATGACGCTTCCAAAGAAAAGCAAGGTACCTACAGCTATGACAAAATTAATTATAGAATTATCAGCCACATCAGTCACCTGAGCAAAGTCATGCTGAAGATCCTATTCAACAGACTCAAACCCCAGGCAGAAAAGATCATCGCAGAAGAACAGGAGGGTTTTCGAACAAAATGGAGCACCAGTGAACATATCTTCAACCTTAGAATCCTATTCGAGAGACACCTTCAACATCAGCAAGCCCTGTACCATGTCATCGTAGACTTTAAGAAGGCCTTTGATAATGTATGGCATGCGGTCCTATGGGTGACCATGAGGAAGCACAACATTGGCTGCAATCTTGTCCGAACCATTGAACACCTACATGACAAGGACACCAGTGCAGTCATTTTCAATGGCAGCACACGAACCTGTTTTACGCAAATCGGTAATACTAATATTGACAATACGGTTAGTATTTCTTTGTTTGTGAAGTGTAAGATTATTAATACGGTTCCCAACGTATGATTTGCAACGGTGTCGTCGAATGAGCTGCGCGCCGCAACGATGCAGGCCGTCTACGATGCTGATGACTACCGCTGTCAATCGGAATGCTGGTTTCCTTTGACATGTCGTCATCCACTGACGCTGTCTGCATGTAAACCCGACGATCTGAGTTCCCCACTAAATCCATTGGCGTGTTGACGTCTTTGAGACCACGAGCGAAGGTTTTCCATCCTATCGGTTTAAACGACTTCCGCATTCTCATCACGTCGTTCACGAGATCAACGATGTTACTTACGGGTACCACTTTGTTGTTGTACACCAACTCGCCAAGATCGTTCCAACTTACAACATATTTCATTTTATAGAGGAATCGTCGTGCTTTCTGCTTCATAGCTTTCGGCACGCTGTCAACGATTTAATTTTCGATGATTTCATTTTTTTAGTTAGCAGATTGTACTTTGTTTTCGTCTTTGCTTTGAAATTTGTCGATGGTCACACGCAGGGATTTCTGCATTCGCGTGTCGGAAAGATCGTTGCACCGGCTAAACACTTGGTTATACAAGACAACCTTCCCCTCTCGTCTATATCGCTTCGTTCTAATATGTCGCGCATTTTGTCGTCGAGTCGTCACAAGACACTTTCGATAGGATTGGTAGTAAGACGTTCCGGTTGAATGTACTCCAAACTACGGAGATCGACCAGGGCCATTTACTTTGTATGTTTCATTGTCACTTGAGATGGAAATAGGAATGTCGAGCTTGTCGCTGGTAGTTCTTGACGATAGTCCACGGCGACTGAAGGCAATGTGCCGTTTCCAGTTATCCCGACGTGTGAAATACCTATTGCATTGTGATCACTGGAAGGGTGCTAAGGAGGGTGATGGTGTGGGCTTGTTGGCAGCCAGTAGAATAGTCGATAAGCTCAAGGTGTAGGTGTTTATTGTTCAAATATAAAACAACGAACTGAACCGCGATATGAATTTTATGCACTAAAATTCTCGCTAGCGGCTTAAATCACCAGCAGAAGTTCCATCAGCGAGGTGAATAAAGGCTTGCAATACCTATATATATTAAAGTGTGTTGACTGAATTGCAAGTATATCACCTCCTCCTCCTCAATTTTAGCGTTTCAACACGTTATATAGAATTTACGATGTTCACGCGTTCATACGCTAAAATTCACTAATCTGGCATGAAATTACGACACAGACACATTAAAGTAAAAAAACTGTACAAGTGTTGCGTGTTGGTCAGGATAATTGATACGAAGTTACTTCGGTAATGTATCCTTCATGGAAGTAGCTAATCTAAGTTCGGTTCATGGAATTTGTTGGTCTACGTTTGGTACATGGAACTCGCTTGTGTAAGTTTGGTTCGTGCAACTCGCTGGTCTACGTTTGGTTAAGTTCGGTTTGTGTAAATCGTTGGTCTAAGTTTGGTTCGTTCAACTCGTCGGTCTAAGTTTGCTTCATGGAACTCGCTAGTCTAAGTTGGGTTCGTGGAATTCGCTGGTATAAATTTGGTTCGTGGAACTCGTTGGTCTAAGTTTGGTTCTTGGAACTCGCTAGTCTACGTTTGTTTAGGAGTACAGACATCGGCGGCAAGACTTATCACAAGACACCGAAAATAACAGCACATAACACCTGTGCTGGTCGAACTGCACTGGCTTCCAGTTCGCTGGCGTATCCAGTACATACTGCTGGTCCATGTTTCCACGGCCTTACATGGTCTTGCTCCAGCGTATATCCAATATCTTATAACACCATGTACGCCCACCCGCAACCTACGATCTGCTGATCTACATATGCTTGTAATCCCGCGCTACAACTTAGAGGGCTATGGCAGATCAGCTTTTTCCGTGTTCTGGAACGGTCTGCCAATAAACTTTCGTAAAATAGACATTTGAATAAATAAATAAAAAATTGCCTTAAAACTTACCTATTTAAGTAGGGGTACTTCGAATGAGGAACTGTGCTGTAGGACACTTTTATAAACATGTATTTAATCAATTAATTTATTATTATTTATTTTTAATACAATTTTATATATTAAAATATATATTCTTTTACTTAATTATCTTAATATTTGTGCAAATATGTAGTGTGTTTTAGTTACATTATATATTCAATCTTGTAAATCATAATATTATATTGACAGGCATCTTTATACATATGTATTTTTATATTTGTTTGGATGTACGTTTTATAATGTGTGTTGGTCACCTAAATCTTAGAAAGTTATCTTAGTAATATACTAAAGTGGCAAGAATTTACGACGTTCATATCTTCAAACGCTAAAAATGCACTACACTGGCACGAATTTCCGACACAGACGCGATCAGGTAAGAAAGTTGTACAAGTCCAGCGTGTTGGTCAGGTAAATGTTTACGAAGTTACATCGGTAATGTACTAAGCTGTCAAGAATTTACGATTCATACGCGTTAACGTAAGAAAGTTGTACAAGTTTATAGTGTTGGTCAGCTAATTGTTTTCGAAATTACGTCGGCAATATACTAAGCTGGCAAGAATTTACGACATATACGCTTTAAAGTAAGAAAGTAGTACAAGTCTATAGTGTTGGTCAGCTAATTTTTTATAAAGGTACCTCGGAAATGTAAAGGCAAGAAATTACGACGTTCACGCCTTCATTCGCTAAAAATTCACTACACTAGCAAGAATTTACAACACAGACGCGCTAAAATAAGTCCAGCGTGTTGGTCAGGTAATTTTTACGAAATTACCTCTGTGACGTACGGTTCATTGATCCAGCTACTCTAAGTTTGGTTCATTGAAATCGTTGGTGTAAGTTTAGTTCATGGAAATCGCAACTGTTACTTTGGTTCTTGGAACTCGGTGATCTAAGTTGAGTTCGTGGTACTCGCTAGTCTAAATTTCGTTCGTCCTATCGTAGTACTCCAGTTATACATTAGGGGCGCTATGCCGGAAGTGTTGTCACACCTTACGTCATATGACTGTAATGGCTGCCTCTACGGTTCTACCATTCGCGGAAGTGTGTAGACGAATATACATCTGGCTTCCGCGGTAGATGGCGTTAGTCTAAATAATTACATTGGTGACCGTTGGATGGCGCCGGACGTCGGCTATGTTTCATGGCTGCTTCAACTGTTCAATGGGTAAACATGTTACTTATACGACCTGGTTTTCCCCAAATTGACACATAAAGTCACTAGGTGGCGCTTCTGGTTAGGCCAATAGGTGAAACTATGTCATGAATGATACGTAAGACTGTAACATTTATACATAAGGGATACAAGTCAATACGTTCAATGATAAGATTTAACAAGATTGCCGTCCAGAGCTATAAGCCACAGACGGCATGCGGACAAGGAAGCCTTTGGTTTATTGAGAGTATAATTTTCCTCCTAAATATAACCTGCCATCGCCAAATAACTGTCAATTTTATTTTTGAACATATTCACACTGCTAGCATTAACACAATCATCAGATAATTTGTTACAGTCATGCACTGTTCTCTGAGAGAATGAGTATTTTCTCATATCCAAACTACACTGTACCGTGACAATTGTTACATTGTGCACACTGTCATACTGCCTTCTTTCAGTTTGAAGAAAATGTTTTTGACAATATCATCATAACCATTCAATATTTTAAAAACTTATATTTGTTCTCCTGAGATCTTTCAGTTCAGGAATCAGCTTAGTTGCTCTTCGTTGCACACTTCCCAGCTTATGTATGTCCTTCTTGTAATATGGCTTCCATGCTTGTATACAATATTCCAAATGTGGCCTACCTATTGCTTTGTACACTGGTACAATTAGCTGTTTCTCCTTAGATGTGATATTTCTCCTAATTATTCCTAGCATATGGTTACCCTTTGAACCTTTCATGTCAGCACTAACTGTTTCTCCTAAGTCCCTTTCTTTTATAGTTTTACCTAATATAGTATCCCCCATTATGTGTTCTTTTTGCACATTTCCATGTCCTATGTGGATGCATTTACACTTCCCAAAATTTGATAACATTATCCATTTTTAGTTGGTTTGACCAATTTGGCTAGATCATCCTGTAAAGTATCTGCATCTGTTTTTAACTGTTTTGAACACTTTTGTATCGTCTACGAATTTCAGTACTTTGCTTGATACATCATCATCCAAATGATTTATATATATATATATCAAGAATAATATAGGTCCCAACACCGACCCCTGGGGCACCCCACTCAAAACTGGTTTCCAGTTTGAAATATCCCCCTCTACTATTATTCGTTGTCTTCTGTCTGTCAACCATGTTTGTATCCAACTGATCACACCATCCACTATACTTTGGGTTTTTAGTTTAAGTAACAATATTTGATGTGACACTTTATCAAATGCTTTTTGAAAATCTAAATAGACAACATTCACTGGTGACCCAACGTCTAACCACTTTGTAATTTCTTCTTACAAACATAACTGATTGGTTAGACATGACCCAGCATTTAAGAATCCAAGTTGAGATTAATTTATTAAATTGTGTATTACAAGGAATTCCACCATGTGGTCTCTAGTAAGCGTTTCTGATAATTTGCATAAAACTGGTGTTAAGCTCACTGGTCTGCAATTATGTGTCCTGATCATCGATCCTTTTTTAAATAATGGTGTAATGTTTGCTTCTTTTCATTCTAGTGGAACGATTCCCTCTTTAAGTGACAAATTAATTAATATAGTAAGTGGTGTAATGATTTTGGACTACAATTTCTTTAAGCAGTTTTGGTGGTATACCGTCAAATCCAGGTGACTTGTTTTCTTCCAACATCTTCACTGTCTTTGACATAATTATAAGAATAACAAACAACTGCCCTAATTGATTTGATTCATCCTTGTCAAATTTAGTAAATTGTAATGACAGTGAACCTATATCTTGTGGTAACACTAAGCTGAAATACTCGTTCAGGGCATCTTTTGAAACCCATCAGATATACATTTCCTGTGCTGTTTTCAAGTGGTCCCACCTGATATCGAGCTGTCTGTTTACTCATTACGTAAGTGTAGATACTCTTGCTATCATTGTCGCCAATTGTTGGTCAAATGTTCGTTTCGATTTTCTAATTTCGGTTGTAGCTAAGTTAAGGGCATCTTTGTAGTTGTTATAGTCTTCCATATTTCCAGTGTTTCTGCAAACTATCCACATAATTTGTTTGTGAGCAATCTTTCGTATATCTTCTTTTGATAGGTGTTTCTTCCTAGATCGTTTCCCTTGTTTTTATACCGGAACAAATCTTTCAATAATGTCATCAATCTCATCTTTCAAAATGGTCCAACATACAGTTGCTGTCTCGTCCTTCAGTAAGTTAGTCCAATCTATGTGTGTTCAACATTTCTCATCTGTTTATATTTGCCTTTGTTAAAATTTCTCCTCCACCGCTTATTTACCATTATACTAAAATGGATATGGTTATGATCTCTAGATCCCAACGGTTCATGTATGTTAACATTATCAACTAATCCGTTTTGAGAAGAGAACACTAAATCCTACACATTACCAACTCCGGTTGGTTCCAAAACATGTTAGGTATGTCTTGTATTAGAAACAGAAACTGTTGGTCATCACCTCCAGCACTCTCTAATGATATTTACAGAATACGTCCGTGATTAAAATCTACCATTATGACACATTCCCCTTTACTTATCTCTTTTACAGCATTGAGTAGTTTTATATCATCCTCTTGTCGTATGTTGGGACTACAATAAACTAGGTATATTGTTAATGTTGAGTTTCTGGTAACTACGTTGCACCAAATAGCTTCCTCGCAATCTGCTTCCCTTTTCATTTGTATTCCATATGCCTGTATAGAGTTTTTAATGTATAGAATGACTCCGCCTCTACTTCTCTCTTGTCTGTCCTTTCTAAACATGATTTAACCTGATAGAGGTAATTTAGCACCTTCATGTGCCTGTGATTCTGTGATGCCTATTATATCGGGGACTATATCCGCTATCATCATTTCAAAATCGCTTCTCTTATTTACTATGCTTCTGGCATTTAAGCATACACATGTAAGTTCATTGTTAAGGATGTTTGTTTAACCTTTCCTTGTAGATTTGCCTATACCATATCTTTGAGATGGCTCAACACATCCCACTGCGAATGTAGTCTAAATACTCAACTGGGCCTGTACCTTCACCTATGCAACTAATGAACTCGCTCCCTAGAACTGCTGCGCCTTATCCTGTCAGATGTAGCCCATCAATCATAAACATATCTTTTCTCCCTACAAAGCTTGACCACATGTCTACGAAGCCGACTCCTTCCTCCATACATAATTTCAGTACCAGTGTGTTGATGGTCATTCTTCTCCAATTCTTGTAGTATTGTCCGGTGCCACCCATTATCGGCAGTATGCTCGATAACACGATGTGTCTAATGCGTGCCTCTTTTAGGGTGCAGACCAGTCTCCTACACTTATCAATGATGCCCGTCGTACCTTCCTTCTCAGCATTATTGATGCCCACGTGCACTAGAATATATCCCCGTTGCCATTACCGATGCCCTGGACTACTCTTTCTGTAACATCCTCTATCTTTGTCATCTCCCATGCCCACTCGAAGTTTCCTCTCTTGCCCCTTAACTACTGCATCTGCATAACACTTGCCTTCCTTCTGTTGGCTGTTGCAGCTCCTCAACACTGACCTGTTTACCTTTATTTTGCTGAACACTCTGTCTTCTTTCATCTGACGTCTTCTCAGTGTTTTGTTTCAGTCTTACCAACTGCCTCTGTGATATCTACCTCGTCACCACCTGTATCGATGTCGCTTCTCTCCTCGTTCTCTACAGTCTGACCACCTGTTGATCTATCCCCACTGACTCGTTTTCTTTTCCTCTGCCGAAAACTTTTTCTCCGTCCCTTTGTCTTCTTCTTATTTCTTTGTTCCTTCACACCTGTCACCTTCCCTCCTCTCAGTCTCCTTTCTTCAGTCTCTCTGTCACAACTCTACTCCTTCTGTGTCATAGTATACCCAAATATCTCGCTGCCGTCCCTCTCTGTTCTATCTATTTCCAAGTTGAGTCTCACCTCCATCTCCTTCTCTATATCCGTCAACTTACACAACTCCTTCATCAAACATTCTACCCTCAAACACTCCACACAACAAAAAGTGAATCTTTGTGCACTGCCCATCACTTTGAACAGCCAGACTACGCAAAACCCACTCTGCTCTGGCAGTTTTGGACTGAGATTCCGCTTACAAGGAGCCATATCATAATTTATTTATATTTAAAATAGTTTTTATAAAGTCTTTAAAAAGACTTTTCTGTTTAGGCTATAGTTAGTTATATTTGTTAACACTCAATGACACACCGTATCTTACGATGTATTTAAGTTAGACTTAGATTCAAGGTAGTCTTTAGAAAGACTGTTTCCTGTGTACAAATATACACTTAATAAGTTTGTTATTTCAGGTTTTAATTATTCATCTAACTATAACGACTATCTCTACTAACCCTAATCTAGTACCGTTTACGTTACGTTAATTTCGCCAGTGACCTAATTTGTAAACAACACTAACGTCGCCAATTATCGCTCGCAAATCGCCCAATTTTAAACTACACTAGATTACTCTGTCTAGCTAACTATTAACCAAAATAATATTGCCTAATATGTATCTGCAACTACGCTATGTATGCTATACACTCAATAATATAACTTATCTTAATGAACTATCCTTTTATTCTCGCAAATTTTACTGCACCAAATTCAAAACAATTCATCACCGGAAGTTCCCGCCAATGGATGGGCAAACGTGTTATTTATACGAACTGAAACGTAATGTCAGTAGTTGGCGCTCCTGGCTAGGCCAGGTCAAACTATGACATGAATGACGTACAAGACTATAAAATATATGTATAAACTATACAAATAAATACGTTCAACTGATAAATATATAAACTGTAAAATTATAGGGCATAATAGATTAGAAGTAACTAATTGACAGTGATTGATTATGACTGACCTCGGTCGATTGTTGCACTGTTCAGGGTTTTCTGAGTTGTTGGTACTTTGTCTATACAAGGAATGTAATCTGACCCAGCTGACGTCGGATACTTTAATAGCTGCTTCTAGTAAAGCAGTCAACCAGAATTTAATCGCTGCAGTTGCATTAACGTCCTGAGTCGCGCAATTGTGTAATCAAGCAGTGTGTCGGTTTAAACAATACATGATGGATTTTTGCGCTTGACCGACAATATAGTGAACTATATAAATACTGGTACACCCTGTCTGGATGGTCATTATAGTCCACATAGAAGAACGATGAACACCGATAATCAGTAACCGGTAAGAGAGGACAAGTTTGACACAAACTTCGAAAAAGATTAGATCAATCCAACGTTCCAACATAGATTATCTCCTGTCGGTCGTTGTACCGGAATACAGAAAGGCTGAAAATGGTCCACCACCTATGCGACATAAGAAAAGACACCATATAGCATGCGCAGTGACCTATTTAATAGCGTCATTTGACCTATTTTATAGCAGAAAAAAATAAGAGGTACGAATTTAAGCAATACTGTTTCATTACCTATCCACCAGGGGGCGACACCTGTAGTCCACCAACTGCTCGCCAGGGGCGCAACTTGACCCTTAATCTTTGTCCTAGAAGTGACGTACATTGCCTCTTCCTCCGACGCATGCGCATCCATCACCTCGATTTCAATTAATATTACTACTTAATCATTCGACCATTTCTATTGAAAAACTAATAATTCTATTTTTGCCTGGTCAGGACCATCACAATACACCAATTTTAACTTCTCTAGTTGTATTTAAAATAAAATACATGTTTGACATAAACAAAATGACAAGAGACTTCTTCATATTATAAATTACTATTTTGGAGTACCACGTGCTGTCACATTTCTTACTGAATGAAAGAAGCAACAAAATTAACATTGTAGATTTTTTGCTAGACACATAAATTTATAAGTGTGATAGACGCGACACAATAAATGAATGATCTAATTCATCATCCTATATTATAAATACCAGCAAAAATAGACAAGCGAACGAAAAATGAACAACTCAGAACACGTCTAAAACATGAAATTCTACGGTCGCTAGCACCCTCGCGGCTCGTCCTGTCCCCATGATCTTGGTATCATTTGAAAGGATGCACTTTTGTTATTCTAGCGACATCTAGAATTCCCGGTAACCGTTTAAAGAACACCGATAAAAGGACCTACAGTCACGCACACACGAATAAACACACATGCACACACGAATAAACACACACGCACACATATATTTGATCATGGATAGAAGTGGGAACAAAACAAAACAAATGGAAAAATTGTGGTTTAACAATTAACACAAAAGCAAAAGAAGACAATACAAACAAGAAATGTATAACAATGTACTTACCTTCGCAGTTTTCTCCAGAGTGGGCCAGATCGCATAAGCAGTTGTAAGTCTTATTATTCAGTTCTCGACAAGTACCTCCGTTCATGCATGGAGTGCTCATACACCCAATGTATCCTACATACAGCAAGACATTATGGTGACCGAAGTATAATAATATATATATTCAACATATGAGCAATGATTAAGTGCATGAATATGAGTGCGTTTGTGTGTGTGGGTGTGTGTGTGTGTGTGTGTGTGTGCGTGTATATTCAAAATGTTACTTAAGATTTGACAAAATTACATATTTATGCCATTCCAAAATAATCTTAATCGGCTAACGCACGTAATGATCTATGGTCATTCTTCCGCAATTCTTGTGGTATTGTCCTGTGCCACCCATTATTGGCAGTATACCCGATAACACGATCTATCCAATGCGTGCCTCTTTCAGTGTGCAGACCAGTCTCCTATACTTATCATTGATGGCCGACGTTCTTTCCTTCTCAGCAGTATTGGTGCTCACGTGCACTAAAATAGATCCCCGTTGCCATTACCCATGACCTGGTGTACACTTTCTGTGACATCCTCTATATTTGCCCCTGGTAGACATAGAGTCATATACTGCCCCTTGTTTGTTGTCTTGTCAAACTTCCTGATAATAGAATCCCCCATGTCTACTCGCAGTTTCCTCTCTTTTCCCCTTTATTGGACGTTGTTGCCCTGAGGCAACGTACCAATTTTCTAATTTTTGGTTGGTATATTGCCATTTTTGAAAAAAATATAATCAATGCAAAATCAGTGCTGACATATTAAGTTAGTGTAAATAAATATTTAAAGGCCATATCCTGTAGAAAAAAATTGCTAATAAGTATAAAAATATGCATGCACATGTGTTCAGCAATATGATGACAATCCCGAAACCACACGTTTGCTGAAACATTTCTAAAATTGACATTAAACGGGACCTGTCCTGGTGCAGGCTTCGAAAAGTCTGTTTTCCGGAAATTCCGCGATGGGCAGAATCGTGACGTCAGTTGTGGAAAACCAACCCGGGATCGCAAGCGTTCTCGGCGGCTGGATTTCTTTGGTGGATATTTAAACTGGTATACATTCGTTTACATACAGAAATGGTGAAAATATGTGTTGTTGGAAACTGCAACAATTCGAATCTGACTGGCCATATTGTGCACGAATTTCAAAAGATCCAGTTACTCGGCAGAAATGGGAACGTTTTGTTCGAAACGGCAGGGCCGACTGCACCCATGCTACGGCAAGTAGCATTATTTGTGGTTCGCATTTCGTTGCGCCTGACGATTTCGAAGGCTTCGTACAATGGAAGATGGGTATCATGCGTAAGTTACATATAAAGAAATATGCCGTTCCTTCGAAGAACACAACAGAGGCGCCGATGCGTACGCCGACACATACAACACTGACAAGAGCCGTCGCGTCATCTTCGTGGGAAATTCCATCCGCCGTACGGAAACTGAAACGGTCGAAACTTTCAAATATTTATTTGGGTCAAATAGCACCACAAATACATTTTCCCTTGTTTAAAGTAAATAGCAAATTAAGGAGACAAAACGTATGTGCCTTTGAGATTGTGCTATATTGTCCAAGTTCTGCAATGAATGCATGTTAAAGACAAGTGAGCCGAGCCAGTGTTATAATATAACAAAGATGCAGCACTCTCAAGTCAGCCTATTCATTGACTCAGAAAATTGCCACTATTCAAACAATTGCCTGGGCCTGACTGCAAGATTTCTTTGGTACTGGTTGATTGACCATGTCTAATCTTTCAAGATGAAGCAGTAGCTCACTCACAGCTCAAGACATTCACCTAACTTGAAACAGAATAAACAACAGCCTCGAACCGAGAGGGAATTTTCTTTGATGTTGATCGCAATCCTTCCAGATTCACAGCTAATGCCATAAAAGTATCACACCATGCTAAGGCTGTGTTCAGTCTTTCTCAGTAATAGTACACACATTAACAACCTGACTTAATTACAGTGAAATACCTAGTAGTTGAGCCATGGTTTGTATTAATGCCAGAACTATTTAACAATTTACAATTACAATTTATTTTAGTAAGACAGTAACAAAA
The DNA here is from genome assembly GCA_020002185.1 of Paraescarpia echinospica. Taxonomy (NCBI): domain Eukaryota; kingdom Metazoa; phylum Annelida; class Polychaeta; order Sabellida; family Siboglinidae; genus Paraescarpia; species Paraescarpia echinospica. The sequence continues at coordinate 14,063,839 of CM034531.1, forward strand.
TCTGGTAAAATGTATTTAATCTAACATATATAATTGTTGGTTATGTTGATAGATGTGTCTACAGCCATTTCACGTTTACAATATATTTTGTTTGCCTTTTTAAAATAAACACAATCTTGTACTTTATGCAAATAAACTGTAATGTGTAAGTAAATCTTATGTGACTTTGATATTGTGCTGTATTGTCCAAGTTCAGCAATGAATGCATGGTGAATACAAGTAAGATCATACAAATCACTGACTCTATGGGAGCATACACAGTACATTAGTGTTCATATCGGACATGACAACAACAATTAAATATAACATCCACTGTTTTGTTACAGTGGCTTGAACATGGACTCGATCATGGTTCGGAGACGCTGTCTGCTAAAAAAACGGTTGGGGATGCAGAGCTTCATGCCTCAACAACCACCCAGTCCCCCAACACGCCAACATGCATCCCGAACAGGAGAGGAAGAAGAAAAGTAATTTGTTGTTCTGTTCATACTCGCAACAACACGAAAGCCAGTGGCGCAGAAAAATGCATAGACGGAGCATACAATTGCAAGTAAGACAAAAATGGCGTATGTTGGTATACAGTGTTTGCTGTTGGATGACACTGGCCATGACACAGCAGGGGTGTTTGACACAACAGGAGTGTTCACAGGACAAGACAAGGCGGATATCTGTGACAGTAAAGAGTGTTACTTGTGACAGTAACTATGAGGTAAGCTCTAGTGCGAGCACTGACGAGGAAACCATCACTGATGTGTCCCCTAGCAAACAGAGTACCAACTACATACCGCCACCAACCATCAAACCTTCGTGATTCAATCACAGGAATTCAGGCATCTGTACCTCCATGTGTGTCAGTGTACGACACAGCACTGACACATTATTTGTAGAAACAAACAATTACGAAACAACAGTGAATCAGCAATAAATAACATTGATAACGGTGTGTACGTGTAACAATTACATATACAATTTCATACGTACAAGTAGGTTTCCTACAGAGTTCAGGAATAGTTTTGAAATGAATTACGTGCATGCTGTTATTAGAGAGGCTTGGGCAATTTGTGTTTCTTTTCCATATGCTGACACAAACCAGATACTTATGTGTAATATTAATTCATAACAACATTTCAAATTTAGAAGACACAACTGTTTCAGTAGATATGCATTTTATTTCTGAATATCGTGTACTGCTACTAGTTTAGGTCTGCCAGCTTGAAGTTTACATATTGTCCTGAATCAGATGGAAACGTTTCCTTGATCTTGTTGACAGCAAATGCTGGCTACACCTCTCTGTTGTATCGCCCCAGCCATCCGTAGCGCCATCGCACCAGCTGTCTATAGGCAGTGTATTTGTATTTGCTGAAGAGACAAAATGTAAATAGTAAAAATCATTAGTTATTATTTAATTTATGTTGGCGTTACAAGTTTCATATATTTATACAATGTAGCCACAATTTACATGTCACACCCACACACACTTCTGGAGACAGATGAATGCTAACCTGACTGTTTAAATGTTGCACTTGCACATAAAAATAAAATATTATATAATATATACATTATTTAATAATACATTCAATGCCCTCTATTTAAAAAAAACTAAAATGACAACATACTCGTACAGCGATGGGTTTCTCGGGATCCTTCCAAACTCTTTCCGGTAATTGGAGTATGCTGCTGCTAATGTATATTCACTCAAACATGTTGAGTTATACATTCACACTCCTGCCTCCTCTCTGTCACATAGCGGTCCACCATCTACTGTATTTTCAAATTATCCGTGCAGCAGATGGATTCACCCTCTGTTGGCATTGCCACACACTGCCTACACTGACACCTATGCCAAAACAGGGAAAGTTATTATTTAATTTGTTTCACCTAAATACTAGAACTATGCAAATTCAGAATGTTAATGAACAAGATAATTTCTTAATGAATACATCATTACGTTACGTAACATAGTACATGTATAATATCTTTACTTGAATAATCGGGGAATCCCCCAGAAGATTGCCATTCTAAATACTGAGTATAGTAGGCCTTATAAAACATTAATTGTAGTTTGCATACGTGAACAGTACTTCGGGTTCTCTGCTAGTAATAGGTTAGGCCTAGGGCTTGGTTACTGACACAGCGATCACAACGTCAACGGCCAAACGTCAGTGGCCAGTCTACTTTTTAATTTTAGCACACAACTCGCTGTGTAGGCACTTTTGTAAATTAATGCTGTACAAATACATTCATACACATGCCAACAAGGAACAAACCATTCGTTGTTGCCTAGACGAGGTGTTTGTTCGCTCTGACTGTTAGTACCCGATGGCGAAGGCGAATCGGTTACCGGCGAATCTGCGCAAGTGGGCCCGGTCAGTTGTCGCAGCTTCTTCTCTGGCTCGTGTCTATACGGTGCCACACCGTGCTGACTAACATCAACATTGTCAATCTCGACAATGTCATCCTCACTGTCACCGAAATATATTTGATCAAACGTTTCGTGATTCGCGTCAAAATTTACATCGCTCTCTGAACTACTCGAGTAAGCCGCCATTTGTATATAGTTGTTTACATGACACCGCTCGACTGCGCAGGCGTGAAGCTGCTGCACTAACTGACGGCGGAACCACGACTGACGTTACGTTTCAGCAACAAATGCAAACCCTGCATCGCTCGGGAGTTTCCGTAAAATTTATGTCGTATGCTCATATACGATATTTAAACATTTTAGCAATATCATCATTTGAAAGGGCATCAACCATTTGTTATTAAGGGATAGAGCACATTTCATCCCAGGATATGGCCTTTAATTCATGTATTCTTTCTGTGTATGGTCTGTTGGATACAACATCATAACATAGGTGGTGAAGAATTTTTTTATTTGGAAAAGTTGAAATAATTCATCCAATAAAGGGTTAATTACTGCATCTGCATAACTCTTGCCTTCCTTGTGTTGGCTGTTGCAGCTCGTCAACACCGACGTGTTTACCTTTCTTTTGCTGAACACTCTGTCTTCTTCCATCTGACGTCTTCTCAGTCTTTTGTTTCAGTCTTACTAAGTGCCTCTGTGTATCTACCTCGTCAACACCTGTATCACTGTCGCTTCTCTCCTCGTTCTCTACAGTCTGACCACCTGTTGATATATCCCCATTGACCCGTTTTCTTTCCCTCTGCCGAACAGTTTCCTCCGTCCCTCTGTGTTCTTCTCATTTCCTTGTTTCTTCACACCTGTCACCTTCAATCCTCTAAGTCTCTTTTCTTCAGTCTCCCTGTCACAACTCTGCTCCTTCTCTGTCGTAGTATTCACATCTTTATCCCTGTCATCCCTCTCTGTTCCATCTATTTCCATATTGAGTGTCACTTCCATCTCCTACACTACATCCGTCAATTTACACACCTCCTTCATCCGACATTCCACCCTCAAAAACCCCATACACCGAAAAGGGAATACGTCATCTTTTGGTCTCTGCCCATGACTTTGGACAGCAAGACAACGCAAAATCCACGCAGCTCTGGCAGTCGTTGCAAACTAAATGTCATTTTGTCCTGATTTTCCGCTTACAAGGTGCCATATCATAATTTATTTAATTTCAAAATAGTTTTTATATGGTCTTTAAAAATACTTTTCTGTTTGTTTTTTGCAGGTTTTAATTACTTATCTAACTATCACGACCATTTCAACTAACCCTTTCTATTGTCGTTCACGTTACTTTAACTTCGCCAGTGATCTAATTTGTCAAAAACGTTAACGTCGCCAATTATCGTTCGCAAATCGCCTAATGTTAAACTACACTAGATTACCCCGTTTAACCTTTAAAAAAAATATATTGCCTTATATGTATCTACAACTATGCTATGCGTGATATACACTCAATAATATAATTCATCTTGATGAAATATCATTTTATTCTCACAAATTTTACGGCACCAAATTCAAAACAATTCATCACCGGAAGTTCCCGCAAATGGATGGGCAAAATGTTACCAAACTATGACATGAATGATGTGCAATAAAAGTATAAAATGTATGTATAAAGGATACAAGTAAATACGTTCAATGGGTAAATATGTAAATTTTCTAACTGTAAAATTATAGGGCATACTAGATTAGAAGAACTAATTGACAGTGATTGGTTATGATTGACCTCGGTCGATTGTAGCACTGTTCAGGGTTTTCTGAGTTGTTGCTACTCTGTCTATACAGGGAATCGACTCTGACCTAGCTGAAGACGGATAGTTTAACAGCTGCTTCTAGTAAAGCAGTCAACCAGAATATAATCACTGCAGTTGAATTAACGTTCTGAGTCGCACAATTGTGTAACCAAGCAGTTTGACGGTTTGAACAATACGTGGTGGATTTTTGCGCTTGACCGACAATATAGTGAACTATATAAATACTGGTACACCCTGTCTGTATGGTCACAGAGAAGAACGATGTACATCAATAATCAGTACCCGGTAAGAGAGGACAAGTTTGACACAAACTTTGAAAAAAAAAATGGGATCAAGCCTACGTTGCAACATAGATATAGCCGGAAAAACTCCTCTCAGTTTGTACCGGAATACAGAATGGCTGAAAAATGGTCCACCACCAATGCGACAAAAAAGACACAATATAGCATGCGCAATGACCTATTTAATAGCGTCATTTGACCTATTTTATAGCAGAAAAAATAAGAGTTACTAATTTAAACAGTACTGTTTCACCTAGAAGTGACGTAGTTTGCCTCTTCCTCCGACGCATAACGCATTTATCACATCGATTTCAACCAATATTACTACTTAATCATTCGACCATTTCGATGGAAAAACTAATAATTATATTTTTGTTTGGTCAGTACCATCACAATACACCAATTGTAACTTATCTAGTTATATTTAAAATAAAATATATGTCTGATATAAACAAAATGACAAAATACTTCTTCATATATTTTATTCATTTTGAATACCACGTACTGTCACATTTCTTACAGAATTAAAGAAGAAGAAAAATTACCATAGTCATTTGTTTGCTGGACACAGATTTATAAGTGTGATAGACGCGACATTAATACAATTAATGATCTATTTCATCATCCTATATTATAAATACCAGGCAATAAGTTATCTTCCACTCATCAGTTTGTTACATTTTCAACCATATACTACAACGTCATATAGGAATAAATTATTTTGCGAGAAAAAATTTCACTTCCAATTTTTACACAAGAACTCAATTTGTCGTTACGTCGCTGACACACATATACACGCACGCTCACACGCACATATATATTTGATCGTGGATATAAGTGGGAACAAAACAAAACAAATTGACAAATTGCGGTTCAAACATTAATACAAAAGGCAAACGAAAACAATGCAAACAAGAAATGCATAGAAATATATTTACCTTCGCAGCTTTCTCCAGGATGGACCAAGTCGCATAAGCAGTTGTAAGTGTTATTACTCAGATCTCGGCAAGTACCCCCGTTCATGCATGGAGTGCTAATACACCCATTGTATTCTACATACAGCACGACATTATGATGACTGTCACCTGACGTATATTAATGTATATATTCAAAATATCAACAAGTGAGCAATGACTGAGTGTATGAATATGTGTGTTTGTGTGTGTGCGTGTGTTCACGTGAGGGCGTGTGTGCATGCGTCCTTGTGTATTGTGTGTGTATATAAGTGAGAGCAGAGCATGCGTGCAGTGGGTGCGTATGTGCATGCGCGTGTATGTCTGCGTGAGTAACGATGACGATGATTTTGATGATAGAAACAATGACGACGTCGATGATGATCAGAGAAAATAAAATGGCATTCAACTGAAAGAAATGTCACATCATTAACTTTATGATGAAAAATATTAAAAACACAATAACATCTGTGATTTCTCAACAGAAAATATTCAACAGTTTATTTAAGATTTTACAAAATGACATTTATGCCATTCAAAAATAATCTTAATCGGCTAACACACGTAATGATCTGTGGTCATTCTTCCCCAATTCTTGTAGTATTGTCATGTGCCACCCATTATTGGCAGTATACCCGATAACACGATCTGTCCAATGCGTGCCTCTTTCAGTGTGCAGACCAGTCTCCTATACTTATCATTGATGGCCGACGTACTTTCCTTCTCAGCAATATGGGTGCTCACGTGCACTAAAATAGATCCCAGATGCCATTACCCATGACCTGGTGTACACTTTCTGTGACATCCTCTATATTTGCCCCTGGTAGACATAGAGTCATATACTGCCCCTTGTTTGTTGTCTTGTCAAACTTCCTGATAATAGAATCCCTCATGTCTACTGGCAGTTTCCCCTCATTTCCGTTAACTAGTGCATCAGCATAATTCTTGCCTTCCTTGTGTTGGCTGTTGCAGCTCCTTACCACATACCTGGTTACCTTTCTTTTGCTGAACACTCTGTCTTCTTCCGTCTGACGTCTTCTCAGTCTTTTGTTTCAGTCTTACCAACTGCCTCTGTGTATATACCTCGTCACCACCTGTACCGCTGTCGCTTCTCTCCTCGTTCTCTACAGTCTGACAACCTGTTGATCTATCCCTATTGACCCGTTTTCTTTTCCTCTACCGAAAATGTTCCTCCAGCCCTGTGTCTTCTTCTCATTTCATTGTTCCTTCACACCTGTCACCATCCCTCCTTTCAGTCTCCTTTCTTCAGTCTCACTGTCACAACTCTGCTCCTTCTTTGTCGTAGTATTCACAACTTTCTCCCTGTCATCCCTCTCTGTTCCATCTATTTCCATGTTGAGTGTTACCTCCATGTCCTACACTATATCCGTCAACTTACATACCTCCTTCATCCGACATTCCACCCTCAAACGATAAGTGAATCCGTCTTATTTTGTCTCTGCCCATGACTTTCGACAGCAAGACAACACAAAACCCATCAAGCTCTGGCAGTCGTTGCAAATTAAGTGTCATTTTGCCCTAATTTTACGCTTACAAGATGCCATATCAGAATTTATTTAATTTGAAAATAATTTTTATATGGTCTTTAAAAAGACTTTTCTGTTTTTTTTTAGGTTTTAATTACTCATCTAAGTATCACGACGATCTCAACTAACCCTTTTTATTGTTGTTCACGTTACGTTTACTTCGCCAGTGACCTAATTTGTAAACAACATTAACGTCGCCAATTATCGCTCGCAAATCGCCTCATTTTAAGCTACATTAGATTATTCCGCCTAGCTAACTCTTAACAAAAAAGCTTGCCTTGTATGTATCTACAACTACGTTACTCTACACTCAATAATATTACGTATCTCGATGAAATATCATTTTATTCTCGCAAATTTTACTGCACCAAATTCAAAACAATTGATCACCGGAAGTTCCCGCCAATGGATGGGCAAACATGTTACTAATACGAAGTGACACTTAAAGTCAATAATTGGCGCTCCTGGCTAGGCCAATAGGACAAACTATGACATGAATGATGAGCAAGATTATAACATGTACGAATAAAGGATACAAGTAAATACGTTCAATGGGTAAATATGTAAATTTTCTAACTGTAAAATTATAGGGCATAATGTATTAGAAGTTACCTAAATGACAGTGATTGGTTATGATTGACCTCGGTCGATTGTTGCACTGTTCATGGTTTTCTGAATTGTTGCTACTTTGTCTATATAGGGAATCTACTCTGACCCAGCTGACGTCGGATAGTATAACAGCTGCTTCTAGTAAAGGAGTCAACCAGAATTTAATCACTGCAGTTAAATTAACGTCCTGAGTCGCGCAATTAAGTAATCAAGCAGTTTGTCGGTTTGAACAATACGTGATGGTTTTTTGCGGTTGACCGACAATATAGTGAACTATATAAATACTGGTACACCCTGTCTGGATGGTCATGATACTACACAAAGAAGGACGATGAACTTCGATAATCAGTACCCGGTAAGAGAGGACAAGTTTGACACAAACTTTGAAAAAAAGATGGGATCAAGCCTACGTTGTAACATAGATATAACTGTATAAACTCCTGTCGGTCGTTGTACCAGAATACAGAAAGGCTGAAAAATGGTCCACCACCTATGCGACATATCAAAATACACCATATAGCATGCGCAATGACCTATTTAATAGCGTGATTTGACCAATTTTATAGCAGAAAAAAATAAGAATTACGAATTTAATCAATACTGTTGCACTAACTATCCAACAGCGGCAACACGTGTAGTTCACCACCTGTTCGCCAGGTGGCGCCATTTGACCCTTGATCTTTGATATAGAAGTGACGTAGATTGCCGCTTCCTCCGACGCATAACGCATTCATCACCTCGATTTCAAACAATCATTCGACCATTTCGATGGAAAAACTAATAATTCTATTTTTGTCTGGTCAGTACCATCACACTACACCAATTTTAACTTCTCTAGTTCTATTTAAAAAAAAAAATACATGTTTGATATAAAAAATGACAAAAGACTTCTTCATATATATTATTCATTTGGAATACCACGTTCTGTCACATTTATTACTGAATCAAAGAAGCCAAAAAATTACCATTGTAGATTTTTCGCTGGGCACATAGATTTATAAGTGTGATAGACGCAACACAATAAATTAATGATCTATTTCATCACCCTATATTATAAATATCAGACTATAAATTATCTTCCACTCATCAGTTTGGTACACTTTCAACCATATACTACGTCATATAGGAAATACATTATTTTGTGAAAGAAAATTTTTCACTTCCAATTTTTACACAAGTAAAATTGTCGTGACGTCTCTAACAAATGGACAAATTGCGGTTCAAACATTACACAAAAGGCAAACGAAAACAATGCAAAGAAATGCATAGAAATATATTTACCGTCGCAGTGTTCTCCAATGTGGACCAAGTCGCATAAGCAGTTGTAAGTGTCATTACTCAGTTCTCGGCAAGTACCTCCGTTCATGCATGGATTGCTCAAACACCCACTGTAAACTACATACAGCATGACAGTAGTATATATGTTCCTGACAATACCGTCCGGAGTAAAAGATCAAAGAACATCAAAGGGTTGGGATCAGTCAGCCAATTAAAAATGATTAATGACTCATAAAGATCTTCTTTTAAAAAATGTCTTATCTTAATTGCTTTTTGACATCTTACTTATAAAAAGTTTGATTAATAACCAGTTGACCCCTTTTTATAGATGCCGCGGGTTCATGTAAGTGTGTAGTTGTATAGTGCTGACCTCTAGTGTTATAATGAATTATAATAAAGTAGACAGTAGCGCCTCTAGTGAAAGAAAGAGTAATCAGACAGTAGGTTATATCGTGGTTATGTGTAAGGTTATTAAAACTCGTGGTTATACTAGAGGCCGATTATTTGACGGCACGTGCACCCATACAACACTATGCATTTTATTCTGTTGTCGGTGTCAAATTCTTCAATGGTTGCTGGTGTCGATGATCGATGACGGCATCGGGGTTATATCGTGGTTATGTGTAAGGTTATGAAAACTCGTGGTTATACCTTATATAGTGTAGTTAGTGTCGCCTATTGGGAAAAGAAAAGAGTAACTAGCCAGAGAAAACTAGAGGCAGATTATTCGCCCCGGAACACTTGACGGCACGTGCACCTATACAACACTATGCATTTTATTCTGTTGCGTTCCTATACAAACCTGTAGTCGGTGTCGTGTTCTACAACGGTTGCCGTTGTCGACGATTGATGACGGCATCGGGTGACCTATTACTTTTATCGGCGTCGGTGACCTAGTTAAGGCTAACTGTAGGCAGAGCGTATGGTTTTATGGACGTGAGGCGGAACGCTAGGGGCTAAAATAATATAGGCCGACGCTAACCGGAGAAAGCGTTTTATTATTCATACTGTGGACTAGGTAGGAGTAAGACTGTTTTCTAATAAGAGCGCTGCTTTATTAAGCTGAAGTTGGCTTGATAGCGGATTATTATTATTATTTTTCGTGCACAAGTAGTTGGAATATAGATACCTATAGTAAAGTGGATATTACGACGAGGACTATAATGTGAACAAATGAAAGGAGACGGTAAGTTATATATTTTTATTCGTTAGCCGTTGCCGCACGAGTTGTTGTTCAGTAGCCACTGTAAGAAATCACGGGACCTGGGTTATTACATGTTACAGTGTAAAGTAAGTAATATTATATATGTATTTTAGCATAGGAAGAGAGAGAAGTCTAGGTATCACAACGATAGTTATATTTTAAAAAAAACTATACGTGAGGAACTGGAGCTGTAATGTCAGCAGTTTCGGCCTCCATATCCTCTACGCGGGCAGCCGAAACCACCGCCTGGATATGGCAGACGAGCGGGCCCGGGGTAAGACCCGAAGCCGTCCCCCAGCTGCGCACGAGGCGATCGCGTCGGTGTGATGTGCGGCGGAAGCGCTCGGCGATCAGCAGGCGGATTTTTTAACAGGGCGCTTCGTCCCCGATCGATCGGATAAGGCCCGCAGCCGTCCCCCAGCTGCGCGCGCGGCGGAAGCGCTCGGCGATCAGGAGGCGGATCTTGTAACAGGGCGCTTCGTCCACGGCCGATCGCGCGCGGTGACGGCAGAACTCGGCAAATCGGGCGCGGTGACGGTAGCGGCGAAATATTGCCACGGCCCCGGCCAAATGTGCGAGGCGGCGTCGTGTCACGGCTCCGGCCAAGCGGCGGCGTCGCGTCGGCGGGCGTTGGTGGAAGACCAAATCGATCCCAATTGAGGGGCAGATTATTTTTCTTAAATAGTTGATTCTGTAAACAGACAAAATCGGTTAATAAAATAAGTAAAAATCCTAGTTCGTATCTATATTGGAAAATTTGAGGAGTAAATAATGAGCATATATCGAGTGATGAATGTTAAAAGAAAAGTTCTTGTAATTAACGTACCGATCAAGTACAACTGTAGCTCCTTGTAAGTCGCGTCCTCTTCCATCGTTGACGTTTAACGGAATACCGGTTGTTGTTTACGACGACGCTCGCTGTAATAAGCTTATGAACGCGCCTGCCGTTGGACACGTAGGCCATCACGTAGGCCTTTACCGACCGAGTTGCGTAATTTTCCGAATTCTTAATAAAAGCCAAAATGTTTAAAATAAACGGGCTATAATACGAAGTAAGGAATACAGAATCTTAAGGTAAACTTATATTTGAAAATAACGCTCTGTAAAAGCGACGCGAAGTTTGTGCACTAACATGACCGAACGCTTTTTGTATTTTCAATAACCTTGCCAGACTCGGCAGTTTTGTGGTAGTCGTGTTCGAGCGCACGGAGTCTATACACTAGGTTCTTATAAATAGCACGGCCAAAAACGCCTCTGTATTCGCTTGATTTCGGTGTGTTAACGTCGTTTACTCTTCTTCGTCTTTACAGACGACTACCGCTGCTGTCATGCCGTCGGTCTGAGGGGAACACGGCGTATTTGGTATTTTGAAGAAGAAGAAGAAGACGGCTAGTGAACCGAAGCCCTCTATGTCGTCGTCAGACTTTCCCAAGACGACACCCGCCGCTACAGTTCCCGTCGCCGCCGCTGTTGCCGCAACAGCACCGCCGTCGCTCGCCGCGACTGCAGGCGGTGTATCTACCGACGCTGAACAGGGGATCCCTGCGGTCGCCGACACCGCGTTGCTCTACGAGCCGATATCGGTGAGTTTGAAAGAACTGGTTGAAGCGGACGACGGGCTGTATAAAGTGTCTACTCCTGTACGTATCGAAAGTATTGCGTGGCGTTCAAAATGTACGTACGCGGTGTGCACGCAGTGCAAGCGCAAGGTACAGCGATCTAATGCCGGGCCCGTGATGTGCTTATTCCACGGCGTACAAATTCAACCGGAAAACTATTTTTCGATTCGAGCAATGGTAAAGGAAGTCGGCTCGAAGGCCGATCACGAAATGTGGCTCACTCTATTCGAGAACGCCATGTCGGAATTCATCTCCTACGACGCCGAATATCTCGCCTCTATATCACCGAAAAAATTACGCTACACTATACTGGCGATCGTCGGTACGGTCCTTGAAGTCTCCCTACGAAAAACCATATGGCGTGACATGGTGACGTATGCAGTCCGGAGCCTGACGGTTATCCCGAAGCCAGAGTAAAACGCGTCACTGCCACCTTCGAATGACTAACGCTTCGCTTGTTCTGCTGTAGGACGACGACCGGCGGGATCGTGTACTCGAAGACATAATCGCCGGCGCCTTGAGGGCAGCACGCGATGAGGAGGAGGGACCGCCTGCTGAGAAGCGCCGCGTAGATTACAACACCGCCGCCGCCGTCATCGCCGACTTCTTGGGGGCAGCGCGCGACGACGACGAGGCCCCGCCGCCGGTCATGAAGCGCGCGAAAATCGATTATAACGCCACTGCCGCCTGGCCGTTACCGGAGGCTGCCAAGCCGCCGACGTACGCGACCCTACACCCCCTGCCTTCGTACTACAAAGGTTCATCGGCCACGTACGCGACCCTATACCCCGAGTCTGCACCGATAGATCGTCTCTTTAGCGTCGTCGTCGTCGGACAAAGAGCTACCGTCGTTGATTTCGTGCACGCAATCACAACGAGCAGCAGCCGCCGTGGTCGAAGCGCCTTTGCCGAAGCGCTCGGGGAAGCGGAATTGAGTGGCGCGCGGGACTTCTGCGGTGAGTGCGCACCCGAGGAAGGGTGTCCCTTCGTACATACGTACGGTTACCGTGGCGGAATACCCAACCGACACTATCGCCGAAGGTACGAGGACGTGGGTGGCATATGCGATTACTTCTTCCAGTACGTGTTCGATACCTTCCTCGAGCTTTCCCTCGTGCCGTGCGCGGCGAGACTGATACACGTGCTACACGACCAATGCGCGCCGCCCTGTCCAAATCGAAGTTTGGAAGCGGCTCTCGTGATGCAGGTGGCCGACTGGTTGCTGGGCACCGATTAGCTTTCTTGTTTCGACAACGCGATGCTAGAAGCCTCGGTGGAGGCTTAGCTGTTGAAAAGAGCCGGCCTCGGTGATTGATGTTAGTTGTAAGATTGGAACATTAGTCGCTTTGTAGGCGACCTTACGGAACATTAGTCACAGCAGCAGCAGCAGCAGCAGCCTAACGAACTTTAATTTAGATTTTGTTTATGTAGGTGGTGATATTAATCTTGTTTATGTAGGGGGCGCGTAAAGCCTTACGAATCATGTATGTGGTGGCATAAAGCCTAACGAACATTAATTTAGTAGCGTTGTTATAGTCTACGACGCTTAATAACATTTTGAAAACGTACGAAAAATATTGTCTACTATTACGAAAACAAACAAGCACAAACAAACACACCCCTCCTTCCCCTGCGTTTAATATATTCACCACCACCACTACCACAAGTGAAACAAACAAACAAGCTAACGCTCGCTTTCCCCACCACCGGCTAGCGTTATTTTTAGCCGCCCTTGCGTTCCTCCTTACGTCCATCAGGCCGTACTTCGTACCCGCCCGCTCCGCCCGCCTACAAGCAGCGAGCCAGCCGTGTAAATAGGTCAGCAGCAGCAGCAGGAAACAAAACTAATAAATCGACTCCGTTTTATAAATTTTCGAAATAGGTATTTATTAGCCACCTAACGGCGGTGACCACCCGTTTTATATAGTCAGTGTCGGGGCTACGCCGTAGTTAATATCGTTGTCGGCATTGACTAGGACGGACACTCCGCAGAGAGAGAGAGAGAGAGAGAGAGAACTGCAATGCTACCACCTATCGGACCAACCACCACCGCCTACGACGATGCCTGTCTATCCTGCATGCGGTCGCGATGTCTATCGTCTAGAGGAGCAATCGTGCAAGCGGCGTCGCAAATGCCAGAATTGCGAACAGAATTTCGCCTTTCGTAGCGCCGTATCGAGACATGTAAAGAACGGTTGTTGCGCGAAAAACAAAACTCCGGATGATGACAGTAAATGTCCGAAATGCGGAAAATCTGCCGCCCGTCGTTATAATATGTTGAAACATTTGAGAAATTCGAAGACCTGCGGTGAAAAAAAAGTACCACCACCACCAACCACCCGTCGACGACGACGACCCCCAGGATGCGGAGGCTGAGCCAGTGTCGGAAGTTCTACAGCGTATCGTTCACGAGCACTGGTCGTGTATACGAACGTATATATCACGCGGTTCTGTCCAGTCGAGATATAACTATCATCTGACCGGGCTGGACACTAGCGCGCTCGAGCCCCGACTACGACTAATGTTCGAGGAGCAGACTCAAGTGTTTAAAATCAACCAAAATGTTGGGTTTATTCTCCGACGCAAGGAGACGGGACGTTACAGGTACTTTCATTCGTCATGTAACTGCTGCGGTCGCTACGTCGAGTCGCCTGCTCTCATCACCGATAGCTCGTCGTTCGAACTGTTCCTCGAAGGCGTCCGACAACCTAACGTCCTTCAGTACGTTATAGCGCAGAGACCCGATTCGGGGTAGACGGCCGAATTGGTGACTAACGTTACCTACTTCCTCAACGCCATCATCCACCATCCTATCGGTTGTCTCCACGCGCAACTTCCCGCCTACCTGCGCACCAACAAGGCGGTCGTCGCTCTAGAGAGAGACCGATACAATAGGCCCTACACCGATAACTTATGCCTCTTCCGCTGTCTGGTGCTTCATAAAGGAGGCGGTGCGCAACCCATTTGACGGGCCCCGCTTTAAAGCTCTACGCCGACTACAGCAGGACCACCGGGGTGAGTCCCTACGCGTTCGCCGGCGTTCCTCTGAACGAACTCGATCGGGTGGAGACAATCTTTAAAACCAACGTAGTCGTGTATCGACTGACGGAGGAGGAGCCCGGGAAAACGTCCGCCGAATAGATCCGCCGTTTCCTCTACCGGTACCCTACTACCATGAACGTAAACTTGTACGACACACACTATTCGTATATAAGCGACGTCTCGATGTTCTGTCACACGTACTTATGCGTTAAGTGCGGTGAATCGCTGTGACGAAAGGCCTGTCTATTATGGCGTCACGAAGCGACGTGCGAGGGTGGCGTTCGCCACGTCTACCCCGGCGGCGTCTACCACCCGACGCCGTCCGTGTTTCAACAGTTGGAGGATGAGGGTATCTACGTGGACGAACCCCTGCGCTACTATCCGTACAGGGCGACTTTCGACTTCGAGTGCTACTTCGACGGTAGTGACCTACTGGTGGACAGCGCCAAATGCCGGTGGATAGTCCGACACGAGCTACTCAGCGTGAGTTGCGCCTCGAACGTCCCCGGCCTCGAGACGGCGCAATGCTTCGTCACGACAGGGGATTCGAACGAGCTTGCGAAGCGTCTGATCATCGCCCTCGAGGCCATGAGCAAAGCGGCATGCGCGGCTCTGCGACCGTCGTACGACGTTACCTTCGAAGAGATCGCCGCGCTCGAAATCGAATGGCAATTCAAGTGTCGAGAGACGGCGAAGTCGGAGGCGATGGCGGCTAAGAACCCGTACACTGTACTCGCCGACCGCCTGTGGGCTCACCTACACCAGCTCCCCGTCCTCGGCTTCAATTCGGGTAAGTACGACTTGAACTTCGTCAAAAAGAATCTCTCTCCCCTGCTCATGACCGAAGGACAGAACATATCGTCGGCCTTTACGATCAAACGTCAGAACAACTTCATGTGTCTAGGGACGGCGACGCTCAAGTTCCTGGACATCACCAACTACCTAGCCCCCGGTTTTAGCTACGATAAGTTTCTGAAAGCCTACGGGTGCGCCGTGACGAAGGGACACTTTCCCTACGAGTACCAGGACAAGATGCGGAAACTAGACGACACTGAACTGCCGCCACGGGAGGCTTTCTACAGCCACCTAAAACGCGAATGGATCTCCGCCGCGGCGTAAGAGGGCTGCGCGAAGGTGTGGCGCGATGAAGGAATGGCGACGTTGCGGGACTTCCTTGTCTGGTACAACAAGAGGACATAGCACCGTTCTTGGAGGCCGTCGACAAACAGTTCGCCTTCTACCAGCAGCGCCGCATCGATATGTTCAAAGACGCCATCAGCGTACCGGGTCTAACGCTACTCTACCTGTTTAATGATCTCCCGCCGACGCTTCACTTCACTCTCTTCAACGAGCCTAACAACGACCTGCACCGGCTCGTGCAATCGCAGATCGTCGGCGGTCCATCGATCATTTTCGCGCGTCATCACGAGGCCGACGTAACAGTTCTAAGCCAAACCGAGAACGTCGATTCGGCGCGGACTTGTCGCTCGATTGTGGGCTTCGATGCGAATGCTCTCTACCTATTGGCTATTACACAAGACGACTTGGTGGTACACACGCCGCCGCGCGTAGAACGCCTTTCGCACGGAACGCGTTCGACACCAGTCCAACGGGCGCGAGAAACGCGTCGGTAAGTACCGGGTCAACGGCTGGTGTCGGGAGACGAAGACGGCGTACCAGTTCCAAGGGTGCTTCTTCCACAGCTGTCCGTGTACGGGAAAGGAAACGAACGAGGTTAACGGAAAGCAGATGAGTCAACTGTACGCCGAGACGATCGCCGCGACAGCCTTCCTTCGCCACTTCGTCACCGTCGTCGAGATGTTGGAGTGCCAGTGGCGCGAAGTGAGACCGCCCCCACCGCCGGAGGGGACCTGCTGGAATGGGGGAGGAAGAGACAACGGGAGGTAATACGCGGTCGATGATCTTGAAGGCCGTGCTCGACTGCACTCTCTTCGGTCTGATAGATTGCGACATCACCGTCCCGGAAGCGCTGCGCGACACCTTCGCCGAGATGCAGCCCATCTTCAAGAACGCCTACATTACTCTCGACGATCTCAGCACGTTCATGCGTCGCTACGCCGAAACGCACGAGCTACTGGCCCGACCTCAGCGGACGCTCGTGGGGAGCTTTCTCGGCACGTATATTCTGCTCGCGACTCCCCTACTACGGTGGTATCTGGAGCATGGACTCGTCGTCGACCGCGTGCACCAGGAGATAGTCGTAGCCTGATGATGTAGCGTCTTTGAAGGCTTCCATCATGTATTTGATTCTACCCGGATACATCTGCTTTGCCAGGTGAACTACTTGTCCCGCATCCCGTGGACTATTGAATAGCACCATGTATTGCGCATTTAGGTTGATTGTGCGGTTTTCTTTCCCTTTCAGAAAGAGATTCTGCAGAAGCTGTACGACGGACGTGTTGCAGTGATGATTTTAGTGAATAAGGTCGTGACCCGACTATCCGTTTCATCGAGTACTAGAAGCGTCCTCGTTTTCGCGTCTAAAATCTTCGGATCCGGTAAACCATCTACGAATTTTATATCGGGCGACATAGAGGCGTAGGCGGTTTGCCACTGACCATAACACCACAGGTTTTTTCCCGGAGGCGATTCGATCATAGAAGAAGCGAATTGTAGTAGACGAGTGACGAATGTAGTCTTTCCGCATCCCATAGGTCCAGCTACTATACACGTAAAAGTATGCTTCAACGACATGTCCGTATCGGCGACTGGCGCGCGGGAAACGAGCGGTGACTTTTTATTCGTTTCTTCTATATTCATGACGCACCTCCATCAACAGTTTTCCGAGCATGTTTTGACCTTCTTTACCCCCGTAGTCGCTACCCGAAAAGGCTTTTTTTGACGGTACTAACTCCACCAATTCGACGTCCACGGTAGCCAATAGGGCGTCTTTCAACTTTTTCGACGGTCCAAATTTCGACATCAACAGGCTCTTCATACACTCGACCCTAACTGCGTCCCATTCGGCTCCCGTTTTCGTTTTCCTGATTCTTTAACTTCGTCGCTTCGCTATATAAGCCGACCACGCCTTTTTGATATACTCCGCGTATTCTTCATCTTCGTTAAACATTCTTTTCTAAACTGATACGTGTGCTCGACGGATATGAAACCCCGACCGTACGCCGTGACGCGACACGGATACAAATTCGACAGGAAAGAATTCGATCCTCCAAAACGTATAGGCTCCATCTCCGCTTCATAACGTTCTTTATACCACTGATCAAGAGACGCTACTGTGTACATTATTATTAATACATAATTATCGTCTGATTACTCTTTCTTTCAATAGAGGCGCTATTGTCTACTTCATTATGCACAAGAGGTCAGCACTATACAACTAAACATTTACATGGACCCGCGGCATCTATAAAAAAGGGTCAACTGATTATTAATCAAACTGTCAACTGGTTATTAATCAAACTTTTATATAAGTAAGATGTCAAAAAGCAATTAAGATAAGACATTTTTTTAAAGTAGATTTTTATGACAGGGTCATTAATCATAATTTTGTATAAGTAGGGTTACCCTTTGGAATAAAATGTTCTCTTAATTGGCTGACTGATCCCAACCCTTTGATGTTCTTTGATCTTTTACTCCGGACGGTATTGTCTACTATATTGTATACTACTCACGACATTATAGTGACTGTTACCCGAAGTATATTAATATATATATTCAACATATCAACAAGTGAGCAATGATTGAGTGCAAGAATATGTGTGTTCGTGTGTGCAAGTGAGGGCGTGCGTGCATGCGTCCTTGTGTGTTGTGTGTGTGTATATGTGTGAGAGCAGAGCATGAATGCAGTGCGTTCGTATGTGTGCGCGAGTAATGATGACGATGATTTTGATGATGGAAGCAATGACGACGTCGATGATGATGATGAGAGAGAATAAAATGACCTTCAACTGAACGAAATGTCACATAATTAACTTTATGATAAAAAATATTCAAAATACAATAACATGTGTGTGATTTCTCAAAAGAAAATATTCAAAATTTTACTTACGATTTTACAAAATAACATATTTATGCCATTCCAAAATAATCTTAATCGGCTAACGCACGTAATGATCTATGGTCATTCTTCCGCAATTCTTGTAGTGTTGTCCTGTTTCACCCACTATTAGAAGTATACACGATAATACGATCTGTCCAATGCGTGCCTCTTTCAGTGTGCAGACTAGTTTCCTATGCTTATCATTGACGGCCGACGTACCTTCCTTCTCAGCATAATTGGTGATCACGTGCACTAGAATAGTTCCCCGTTGCCATTACCCATGACCTAGCGTACACTTTCTGTGACAGCCTCTATCTTTGCCCCTGGTAGATATAGAGTCATATCCTCCCATGTGTTAAAATGTCTTGTCAAACTTCCTGATAACAGAATCTCCCATGTCTACTCGCAGTTTCCTCTCCTTTCCCTTAACTACTGCATCTGCACAACTCTTGCCATCCTTGTGTTGGATGTTACAGCTGCTCAACACCGACCTGTTTCCCTTTCTTTTACTGAACACTCTGTCTTCTTCCATCTTACGTCTTGTCAGTCGTATGTTTCAGTCTTATCAACTGCCTCTATGTATCTACCTCGTCACCAACTGTATCGCTGTCGTTTCTCTCTTCGTTCTCTACAGTATGACCACCTGTTGTCCAATCCCCACTGACCCGATTTATTATCTGCTGCCGAAATAATGTACTCCGTCCCTCTGTGTTCTTCTCATTTCCTTGTTCCTTCACACCTGTCATCTTCCCTCCTCCCAGTCTCCTTTCATCAGTCTCCCTGTCACAACTCTGTTCCTTCTCTTTCGTAGTATTCACAACTTTCTCCCTGTCATCCCTCTCTGTTCCATCTATTTGCACGTTGAGTGTCACTTCCATCTCCTACACTATATCCTTCAACTTATAAAAACTCCTTCATCCGACATTCCACATTTATTCTATAAAATATATGTATAAAGGATACAAATAAATACGTTCATTGGGTAAATATGTAAATTTTATAACTGTAAGGCATAATAGATTAGAAGTTAACTAATTGACAGTGATTGGTTATGATTGACCTCGGTCGATTATTGCAATGTTCAGGGTTTTCTGAGTTGTTGTTACTTTGTCTATACAGGGAATCTATTCTGACCCACGTCGGATAGTTTAACAGCTGCTTCTAGTAAAGCAGTCAACCAAAATGTAATCGCTGCAGTTGAATTAACGTCCTGAGTCGCGCAATTGTGTAATCAAGCAGTTTGTTGGTTTGAACAATACATGATGGATTTTTGCGCTTGACCGAAAATATAGTGGATTATATAAATTCTGGTACACCCTGTCTGGATGGTCATGATACCCTACAAAGAAGAACGATGAACATCGATAATCAGTACCCGATAAGAGAAGAAAAATTTTGACACAAACTTTAAAAAAGATGGGATCAATCCAACGTTGCAACATAGACATAGCCGGAATAACTCCTGTCGGTCGTTCTACCGGAATACAGAAAGGCTGAAAATGGTCCACCAGCTATGCGACATATGAAAAGACACAATATAGCATGCGCAATGACCTATTTACTAGCGTCATGTGATCTATTTTATAGCAGAAAAAAGGGTACGAATTTAAACAGTACTGTTTCACTACCTATCCACTTGGGGGGCGACACGTGTAGTTCACCACCTGTTCGCCAGGAGCAACACTCGACCCTTGATCTTTGACCTAGAAGTGACGTACATTGCCTCTTCCTCCGACGCATACGCATTCATCACCTCTATTTAAACCAATACTACTACTTAATCATTCGACCATTTCGATGAAAAGCTAATAATTCTATTTTTGCCTGGTCAGTACCAATACAATACACCAATTTTAACTTCTCTAGTTCTATTTAAAATAAAATACAAACAAAATGACAAGAGACTTCTTCATATTATATATTATTAATTCGGAATAACACGTTCATTTCTTTCTGAATCAAAGAAGCAACAAAATTACCATTGTAGATTTTTTGCTGGACACATAGATTTATAAGTGTGATAAACGCGACACAATAAATTAGTGATCTGTTTCATCATCCTATATTATAAATACCAGGCAATAAGTTATCTTCCACTCATCAGTTTGTTTTAACAATATACTACAAGGTCATATAGGAAACAAATTATTTTGGGAAAGAAAATTAGTCATTTCAAATTTTTATACAACCGCTCCATTTGTTGTGACTTCGCTAACACACACAGACACGCACGCACGCACGCACACACGAATAAACACACACATATATATGATCATGGAAAGAAGTGGGAACAAAACAAAACAAATGAAAAAATTGTGGTTCAACCATTAACACAAAAGCAAAAGAAAACAAAGCAAACAAGAAATGTATAACAATATATTTACTGTCGCAGTGTTCTCCAGTGTAAGGCAGATCGCATAAACAGTTGTAAGAGTTACTACTCAGTACTTGGCAGGTACCTTCGTTCATGCATGGATTGCTCAAACACCCAATGTAACCTACATACAGCACGACATAATGGTGACTGTGACCTGAAGTATATTAGTATATATATTCAACATATCAACAAGTGAGCAATGATTAAGTGATTGACTATGAGTGCGTTTATGTGTGTGGGTGTGTGTGTGTGTGCGTGTGTGCATGCGTCCATGTGAGTCGTGTGTGTATGTGTGAAAGCAGAGCATACGTGCAGTGCGTGCGTATGTATGCGTGAGTAATGATGACGATGATTTTGATGAAAACATTATTGGCAGTATACCAGATAACACGATCTGTCCAATGCGTGCCTCTTTCAGTGTGCAGACCAGTCTCCTATGCTTATCATTGATGGCCGACGTACCTTCCTTAACAGCATTATTGGTTCTCACGTGCACTAGAATAGATCCCCGTTGCCATTACCCATGACCTAGCGTACACTTTCTGTGATATCCTCTATATTTGCTCCTGGTAGACATAGTCATATCCTCCCCTGTTTTATTGTCTTGTCAAACTTCCTTATAACAGAATCTCCCATTTATACTCGCAGTATCCTCTCTGTTCACTTAACTGCTGCATCTGCATAACCCTTGCCTTCCTTGTGTTGGCTGTTGCAGCTGCTCAACACCGACCTGTTTACCTTTCTTTTATTGAACACCTTGTCTTCTTCCATCTGACGTCTTCTCAGTCTTTTGTTTCAGTCTTACCAACTGCCTCTATGTATCTACCTCGTCACCAACTGTATCGCTGTCGCTTCTCTCTTCGTTCTCTACAGTCTGACCACCTGTTGACGAATCCCCACTGACCCGATTTATTTTCCTCTGCCGAAAAAAGGTTCTCCGTCCCTCTGTCTTCTTCAAATTTCCTTGTTCCTACACACATGTCACCTTCCCTCCTTTCAGTCTCCTTTCTTCAGTCTCCCTGTCACAACTCTGCTCCTTATGTGTCGTAATATTCCCAACTCTCTCCCTGTCATCCCTCTCTGTTTCATCTTTTTCCATGTTTAGTCTCACCTCAATCTCCTTCACTGTATACGTCAACTTACACACCTCTTTCATCAGACATTCCACCCTCAAACACCCCATACACCGAAAAGTGAATCCGTCTTCTTTGGTCTCTGCTCATGACTTTGGACAACCAGACAACGCAAAACCCACCCAGCTTTGGTAGTCGTTGCAAATTACGTGTCGTTTTGCCGCAAGTTTCCGCTTACAATGTGCCATATGATAATTTATTTATATTCAAAATAGCTTTTATATAATCTTTAAAAAGACTTTTCTGTTTAGATTATAGTTAGTTATATTTGTTAACACACAATGACACACTGTATCTTACGATGTATTCAAGTTAGGCTTAGAATCAATTAAAGGTAGTCTTTACAAAGACTGCTTATTGTGTACTAATATACACTTAATAAGTTTGTTATTTCAGGTTTTATATAATTACAATCTCAACTAACCCTATTCTATTGTCGTTCACGTTACGTTAACTTCGCCAGTGACCTAATTTGTAAACAACATTAACGTCGCCAATTATCGCTCGCAAATCGCCTAATTTTAAACTCCACTAGATTATTCCGTATATTTAAACGTCTAAACAAAAAAGCTTGCCTTATATGTATCTAAAACTGCGCTATGTATGCTATACACTCAATAATATCACTTATTTGATTAACTATCCTTTAATTCTCGCAAATTTTAATGCACCAAATTGAAAACAATTCATTACCGGAAGTTCCCGCCAATGGATGGGCAAACATGTTATTTATACGAACTAACACGTAAAGTCACTAGGTGGCGCTTCTGGCTAGGCCAATAGGTCAAACTATGACATGAATGACGGGAAAGACTATAAAATGTATGTATAAAGGACACAAATAAATACGTTCAATGGGTAACTGTAAAACTATAGGGCATAGTAGATTAGAAGGGAACTAATTGATAGTGATTCATTATGACTGACATCGGTCGATTGTTGCACTGTTCAGGGTTTTCTGAGTTGTTGGTACTTTGTCTATACAGGGAGTCTACTCTGACCCAGCTGACGTCGGATAATTCTACAGTTGCCTCCTGTAAAACAGTCAACCAGAATTTAATCACTGTAATTGAATTAACGTCCTGAGTCGCGCAATTGTGTAATCAAGCAGTTTGTCGGTTTGAACAATATATGATGGATATTTGCGCTTGACCTACAATATAGTGAACTATATAAATACTGGTACACCCTGTCTGGGTGGTCATTATACTACACAAAGAAGAACGTGAACTGTCGTTCGTTGTACCGGAATACAGAGACTAAAAAAATTTCCACCATCTATGCGACATACAAAACTACACCATTTTGGATGCGCAATGATCTATCTAGAGCGTCATTTGACATATTTTTATGGCAGAAAATAATATATGTTTTTGCTATTTATTGATATATGTAGATTTAATGTGGCCGCAGCTTGTTTGATGTTGGAATAAAGGAAGATGGATTCATATACAAAAGGTTGGTAAGGGGCATATGTTATTGCCAATCAGTATACACATCAATGCATACCGATAAAATACATTGTACCCGTATATAAGGAATTGTGTGCAAGAAAGTGTTGCTGTACAGAAATAAACAATCAGTACAATACATACACAGTGCATCAAACTGCTAATCTACGACATCAAAGGTGAGGGGCTACATGCCGCCCCTCCAAACTCAATATAATGAACATTATTATAAGTGTACAACACATCGTAATAAACACATGTCAGTTCTTTGTACTGAACCATCATCGCAAATGAAGTGCAACAAGTAGTGGTGGAGGAGAGGAGGAGGTGGTCAAGACAGAAATATAATCGACTTACTCTGATCAATTCGAAACCGGACTGTGAAAGATTGAAGATCTTCTCCCATGACACCAAGCGGTGGGCTAGCCCACAAACCAACATGGGTGGAAGGTTAGACTAACACAATTCATAACAAACATAAACCCACTTTTGGCTGTACCAAGAAGTTGTTATTTATATTTTTGCTATGTATTGATATATGTCGATTTAATGTGGCCGCAGCTTGTTTGATGTCGGAATAAAGGAAGATGGATTCATATATAAAAGGTTGGTAAGGGGAATATTTTATTGCCAATCAGTATACACATCAATGCATACCGATACAATACACTGTACCCGTATATAAGGAATTGTGTACAAGAAAGGGGCTACATGCCACAGGCACTGCTCATAATGAGGAGTGATACCCCCACACAAGGGCAGAAAATAATATAAGAGGTACAAATTTAAGCAGTACTGTTTCACCAACTATCCACAAGTGGACGAATCGTGTAGTTCACCACCTGTTCGTCATGGGCGCCACTTGACCTTTTACCTTGACGTTTGAC
The DNA here is from genome assembly GCA_020002185.1 of Paraescarpia echinospica. NCBI lineage: Eukaryota > Metazoa > Annelida > Polychaeta > Sabellida > Siboglinidae > Paraescarpia > Paraescarpia echinospica. The sequence goes on from CM034531.1 coordinate 14,088,408, forward strand.
CTAGAAGTGACGTGGATTGCATCGTCCTCCGACGCATAACGCATTCATCACCTCGAATTCAAACTATATTACTACTTAATCATTCGACCATTTCGATGGAAAAACTAATCACAATACACCAATAGTAACTTCTCTAGTTTTATTTAAAATAAAATACATGCTTGACATAAACAAAATTAATTTGGAATACCACGTGTTGTCACATTTCTTACTGGATCGAAGAAGCAAAAACAATACTATTGTAGATTTTGTGATGGACACATAGGTTTACAAGTGTGATAGACGTGACATAATAAATGAATGACTACTTTCACCATCCTATATTATAAATACCAGGCAATAAGTTATCTACCACTGATTAGTTTGGTGCACTTTCAACCATATGCTACAACGTCATATAAGAAACAAATTATTTTTGGAAAGAAAATGTTTCACTTCGAATGTTTACACAAGAGCTCCATTTGCTGTGACTTCGCTGATACACGGACGCACGCCGCACAAACGCACACACGCACACGCACACACACACACACACACACACACACATATATTTGATCGTAGATAGAAGTGGTAACAAAATAACACAAATGGAAAAAAAATTGTTGTTCCATTAAAATAAAAAGGCAAAAGAAAACAATGCAAACAAGAAATGTATAATAATATATTTACTTTCGCAGTGTCCTCCAGAATAGGGCAGCGCGCATAAGCAGTTGTAAGAGTTAACCAGCGCTTGGCAAATACCTCTGTTAATGCATGGATAGCTCAAACACCCACGGTATCCTATATACAGCACGGAATAATGGTCACTGTTACCCGGTGTATATTAATATATATATTCAACATATCAACAAGTGAGCAATGATTGAGTGCGTTTGTGTGTGTGTGCGTGTGTGTGTGAAATGTCGCATCATTAACTTTAAGATGTAAATATTAAAAATACAATAACATGTGTGTGATTTCTCAACAGAAAATATTCAAAAATGTACTTAATATTTTACAAAATGTTATAGTCATGCCATTCCAAAATAATCTTAATCGGGCTAACGCACGTAATGATCTCTCTTTGTGTCAAGAGCACTGAATAAGATGCAAACACATAAGCGAGATAACCACTTAAATAAAAATAGTTACGTTCACACTTAGGTCCTTGATATAGGTTTTTGCAGACACATTTCCCGTACTCTAGACAGTAACCGTTTTTTCCACAAGGGTTCCTCACACATGGGACGTAGTTGACTACAACCATAATAGCGCAAGCTTTCATATTTCTCCACAACAAAATGCATACGTAGTATTCAGAATTTAAAATGAAACAATAGTATGTTTTGTACCTATGAACCTATCAATAAAACTAGCCCTTTGGAACTGCAATTAAGACGTAAACTTTCGGGCAAAGCGCCCCACACCTACTTCGGCAGATGTTACTTTTATTGGCGCATTCTACCTGTCAAACGACGCAACACGATGCTAAAACAGCACAACAAAACTTCAAATCAATTTGAATGTTTTACCCATATTGTTATAACAAATGCTGCCTTTGATGGTTCAATACCAAACTTTTGAAATAACTTTAAAAATTTTGCCATGAAAGGAGGAATTAAAAATGCCTGCCATAAGTCCAATTACGTTACTATGAGGTTGAGAGGTTCACTGCTCTGAAGAAAGTGTATGCCAAGTTTGGCTTTCTGCTGGACCTGGTATATGTCATGGAATTTCAGCATGATGTTTCTTTTGTTTTGAGTACCATGGTTCGACTGATTTGAACGCCAGGTTTTGATTCCGTCAAAACTGTAACAATCTTAGATCAATATATCACACCGATTTAGACGGAAAGGAACTAAATATGTTACGCAGAGACAGTGGAGCGGAAAAACTGCAATCAAGTTATTGATCAGTTTACGCCTTTACGGCAATCAAAATGGTCTTGATGCGAAGAGAGAAATAGAGAGAGAGAGGGGGAAGGAGGGAATGAGGGAGGGAGGGAGGAGAGAGACATATAGGGGTGGGGGAAAGGGAGGGGGAGGTGGAGAGAGAGAAAGAAACATAGATAGATAGATAGACAGACAGACAGACATACAGACAGAAATATACATATATAGATATAGAAAGATATATAGATATATGGATAGATAGATATATATAGATATATAGATAGAGTAGAGAGACAGAGAGAGAGAGAGAGAGAGAGAGAGAGAGAGAGAGAGAGAGAGAGAGAGAGAGAGAGAGAGAGAGAGAGAGAGAGAGAGAGAGAGAGAGAGAGAGGTAGAAAAGGGGAAAGATGGAGAGGCAGCATTTCTTTTTTGTTATTCAGTTCCCTTCTCTTGTCACACTGGTCAAGAATCTCTGCTGTGACTCAGGTCACTGTGACTCACGAAACACACAATCTTGGTGTGCAGTTTGATGCCAAGATGGGGATTGTGACTGCTGTGTGCAGATCTGTAATTTTTCATATTTGTAACATCGCAAGAATCAGACGGTATATAACAACAGAAGCGACAGAGCAAGTCGCACATGTTGTCTAGGCCCAAAATCTCAAAAGGTCTCTAGAAATGACGTCAGGGGTACCTAAATGTTACAAGTTGTCACGCGTGCCAGATTTATCTGTGACCACTACCAGTCACAAAAAGCTTGGATGACACTTTCTATTGAGATTTTTGCTATACAGTGAGTTATTTTTTGAAAATGGTGGCAGGGCTTTGTGATGATTTTTCAACATGTACATGATCGGCTATATATCTACTAATTATAGATCTACATGATAATATTATGTGTCGACATGTGTGATAAAATGAGGCACGTATGTGCAGCAAATTTTAAATCAACACAATAGATAGAATTGAAATGAAAGCACAACGTATGCCAACGGTGTACAATAGTTCAAAACAATTACTTTCATACGTGGCATAAACAGGTATTTTTACATCAAAAACTTCCCAATTCATTTCCAAACTAACACTACCACCTTACTTTTCTGAACCGCCTTCCTCGAACACAATTGGTTATATGTTTATTAATCACAGGACTACATATATAATTGCCGTATCACGCTGATAGATGTAGTACGTTACGTATTTGTGGTAAGAATGCGTATCAATATTATATACATACTTAAAGTAGAGCACACAGAATGCCACCAGATATTAATGTTTTAATTTGGGTTTGTGACCGAAGGTGTACAATAATTCAAATCATTACTTACACTCATGGTACATGACAATTGTTTTTATCTCAAAATAAACAATCTTCGTTTCCAAATAAAATAACACTATGTTATTTGACAAACAAGGTAATATATTGCACTAACACTATACCTTATTTTTCACACCGTAGATAGGCTCTGCGGGCGAGATTCTCTAGTTGTGCTAGTTGGCTTCAGAAAGATACGTTTAACGTATATGATTTTCCAGCTCTTTCCAAGCCTACTCACCTCCGTGTCACATCTACTTAATGATTAAAATACTGGTATGTTCTTTCCAGTGTGAGTTAAGATGATATCACGGACAACAGCAAAGCGTCGTTGTGTCACAGTAGGTGTTCTTGTCTAACGTTCTTGACTAAGTTGTTTTGTAATTAACACTTAACACTGTAAAGGAGTAAAAAGCACCAAAGAATAGGAATATTTGCTTAAGATAATAATTCAAGCCCTGCTTGACAAGTAGCATCAGCATGTGGTACAATACACTTACATTGTCCTATCGTGGGATGATTTGAGTAGATGAACATCTTGACCATGGAATATTCTGCAGCGTTTCCATGTGTGACAACTCACATTTTATAAATAATGCCTTTGGTTTCATCACAATTGCCCCTCAGCAATTGAGTCAGATTAGATTGTACGATTATGAAGTGCACAGTGCCATGTTAGTTGATGTATGAATGTATGAATAGCTTGACTCTTCAGTTACATATAAAAGTGCCATGTTCCATTAATGATTTTAAGTATTGTTCACCTTCCGTCACGAAATCCAACTGTACTATTAGTATATGTTGGCATACTGTGTGCTTTCCTTTTAGGTCCGTTTGTAATATTAAAATAAGTGTTTAGTACAACTACGCAACGTATTATTCTAAAAGTTTTGACATCAAAGTTAGCTATGTAGTCCTGTAATTAGTAGATATATAATTATAGCCGAATGTGTTTGAGGTTTTGCGGTTATGCGAAATATGGGGTAGAGTAAGCGTTTGGGTTATGCATGCAGTATATTAACTTGTTTGTAAAATAATGTAACATTAGTTTATTTGGAAATGAAGAGGGATTATTTTAAGATAAAAGGAATTGTCATGTGCCACGAATGTAAGTAATGATTTGAAATATTGTTCACCAATATTGTTCACTTTGGGTCACGAAACTAAACTAAAATTTATTATCTGGTGACATCATATATGTGTTACTTTCAGTTATGTATATAATATTGATATGCATACTTACTACGAATATGTTACATACTATATATATATATATATAAAATGACGATACCAAATTTGCATATGCTGCCCTGTAATTAGTAGATATATAACCGATTTTGTTTTAGGAAGGCGGTTATGGAAAGTAAATGAGTAATGTTAGTGTTTTGGTTATGTATGCAAGATATTCACAAAGTAATGTTGTCTAATTTGGAAATGAACTGGGATTGTTGTGAGATAAACAATAATAGTCATTCATTGAACTATTGTACAACTTCGGTCATTAAACCAAACTAAAATGTTAACACATCGGAGTATGTCTGTAATATTGACATCTACATTAACTACAAATACGCATATTATCTTTCGAAACATTTTGATACTAACACTAGCTATGTAGCGCTGCAATTAGTAGTTAAATTTAACCTTTGTGGACATTACTATTTCCGCAATTTTAAAGATGGCGCAGGTTAAAGCCTATTAGTGCAGTATCTAAAGAACGACGTAACCTAGAGCCACATAGTTAACATCAAAATTCAGTGTTTTAGATACGGCAATTTCAAATATTTTATTTTTGACCTTCGCCGACATTTTTAAAGATGACGTCCGCCTAAGCATATTATTCTCGTATGTTAAGAATCATGTAACCTAGGGCCGCATAGTTGATGTAAAAATTGAGTTTTTCTGGTGTGACTATTTCATATATATTTTTTATGACTTTTCTGAAAATTCACAGCATTCCATCCAGTCCGAGATGTTAACGGTTGGTTCTCGGACGACAAAATCCTAGACAAAAGCCATTCACACTCTAATGCAACAGCCTTTGCAGATGCAGTAATTCCATTTTGTGACAACATTGCACGCCCTACTGTATTGACATAAGTACGGGAAGGACGTGGACCTTGCATACATACGTGCACCATCTGGTGGACATTTACATCTCTTTTAATAGAACTGTCTATGTTGGATTTGGTTTCTGGCGAAGGTGAAGTCGCTGCCCCAGAGAGAGAGAGGGGGGGTGTGAGAGGGTCAGGGAGAGGGAGAGGGAGAGGGAGAGGGAAAGGGAGAGGGAGAGGGAGAGGGAGACTACATCATGCATCTCAAATCTGAAGGCCACCTTGGACTCAGTGGAATTATGTGAATTTTGAAACAGTATTTCCGGTGACAACTATTACAAGACTACCCATGTTACCGGCTCCAGCACATAATGGAAAGTTTTCCAACATCTACAGTTTCTTGAAAAGCATTTGAATCATTCCCCATGTAATACGTACACTTGGCGACGCTTTGTACTGCAAAGCGAATGAATTTCTGTCGAAATACCATGAAGAACTCGTCAGTTTGTTGCTGCGCACGGGTGTTATCTTTAAAAATGGCGTATATATGAATGTCGGCGAAGGTCAAAAGTAAAATATTTGAAATCGCCATACTTAAAAACTATATAATAACTCTATGGCTCCAGGTTACGCCGTTCTTAAGATACGGCAATAGTACGTTTTGACCTACGGCATCTTTAAACATGGCGAATATATCAATGTCGACGAATGTTAAATTAAACTTTTTGAAATCGTTATCCACGAATCTATACCCACTCATACAAATTATTTATCTACATGACGCATTTACTAAGATACGGTGGCATTTGTATTGACGATTGCCATCTTTAAAATGGCGGATGTGAATGTCAGAGAAGGTGAAATGTCATCTGACATAGAACGGTTGAAAATTCCACCCTAGATATATACATATGTGCCTTATATTTCTAAAGATTTAGAAGAATGCAGTAGGTTTATCGAATTGCCGCATTTAAGACTCCATCTTGCATTCTGCCGTTAGCTCAAGGAGGATTTCTGGGGACTTTTACTGTGTTACTTTAGACATTCCCAAGGATCTGTGGTGCAAAAATCAGCTTATTATTATCGACGTTTAGGTTTGAACGTAAAATATATAAAAAAAAGTATTCCGGACGTAGAATAAGTAACGCACCCTACTGGCATTACAAAGCACCACTTACGTCGTACTCACCACACCTAGACACTTCGTGTAGACGCTACATGTTTAAACCGGGTTAAATTACGCTTCGTGTAGACACGACACAGGTTTAACCATGGGTAAAATAGCTCGGGTTATCTTTAACCCGGGCTAAGTCGCTTTCCGTGTAGACGCAGCTATAAGCATCATTGTGTCGGCGTCTACTTTATGTTGCTAATCATGTGGCGCAAGAGTCGTTTTCCAGAAGTATTTGCCGTGGGTGCGTGGTTCCTGCGATTGTTAGGTTACGTTTGACGTATTACACGCACCTTACATTTAACGTTCAGAACAACTGATTCATCCCATAAAAGATAAACATATTCAAGGTGATCTGGGGTACTTTGAGAAGATGTAGGTCTAACTTCCTGTTCTAGGGGTCGTAGATTAATTCCTGAAAGTTTGGCGTTCGCTGTTCAAGCCGTCTAAGAGGAAAATGTCAATCTACCCGCATACGTAAGCTTCATTATGCGTAGAATCTTCAGGCCTTGAACGCCTATTGACAGCATAAGCGATTCTAGCTTTGCTGTCAATGAAGTGGTCATAACAGTATCCTTGTTGGGAATAATAATAGTTCTGATGTATTTAAAAAGGTCTGCATACGCGTCTGTCTCAATAGTTTTGTACAATTCATCAGCATTGGTTCCTCCTCTTTCTCGTCCTTGTCAACGCCTGTTTGTTCAAATGTAATTGTAACAAGAAACATGATATTTGGCATATGCAACTATTATATATCGAATTGTTACTGCTAGAATCCTGTTATATTCCATTTCCACTGCACACTCCCGTATCATCTCATCACCTCTCAATTGCGTAGCTTTGATAAGCTTTCCCAGTTCGTTTTAGATCTGATTCTTTCCACAGAAAATACAATTTGGATCATGCAGCCTCTACCCTGGGGATGACCTTTCTTGCACCGCTGTTGTTACAAGTCTCATACGTGAAGCAATCATCTGCATTCAACTTCAGAATTTCCATATATCTCGTTTCATGGTGAAAATGCTTTTGCATTTTTATGAAAGAAGACCCGTGGGATTTCCTTCTATCAAACATGTTTAGCAATGTCTATAATTGGGGCATGGTTCCTCAGCTGGGCAGCTTCTAGCAAAGTTAGCCTGGATTTAGTTTTGAGGATTGACTAAATGGTCAATTCCTTCATTTGATGCCTGGTGAACGGCACACTGGCTTTGTGGAGATTCGCGATGCTTGTTGCATTTTGAAGGAGAGGGTTACTGTAATTCTACGTCTACCCATAATCTAGGATGCTGTAGAGTCCTGGCTCCACCACCATATCACCTGGGAAAATGTTAATGGTGTTGATGATAAGAATAATTGGTAAATGTAAAGAAATAAATATTATTTGGCTGGTGTAGACTTCTCAGGGCATCATGGATCCAAAAATAATGAACTCTAACTAGATTATCACGCAATATCAATATAAAATGCATGTCCTACAATGCCTTCAAATACACCATATGAAAGATAGTACTATAATTGGGATTGTTATGGCCATCATAAAAAATAACAAAACTTATGTTCTCAATAACAACATTTTCACAAACGCTCATTCTAATATCATAATATAAATAATATAGCTGCAAGAAAATATGTAATGTGCCTAAATAACAATAACAGAAGTCCAATCAACATTCTTGTGAAACATGAACATTGAATGTAAATGCATGATGTTATTAGCCTCACTAGATCAGTTATTTTGTTGAAAGCCTGAATGTTGTGGATTGACTTTTGAGATACGTTAGATAAAATACCATAAATCCACACTTCTTAAGGTATCACATTTTTTGATATGTGTGAAATATACAACTTTAACCACATTGTGTTCAATTCTCATATTTGTTTTGAGTCTTGGCTCATGTCCTAATTGTAGAGTACACGAGGCTTGCATGGTAAGCATGATACATTAACCCTATTGTATCATTTTTTCAGACTCCTGATATGTATACTAGCTATTTTATAATGGTTTATGTGTCATCACCCCTTCGACAATGTCCTAGACAAATAGTTGTCGCGTAAATGAGCAAAGGGTTAAAAATACTAATTTCACTCAGAAAGCTGTGCGTGCTGTACTGGTATCATCTATTTTTATGTTTCATACAAACGGATATATACCAACATTCTGGTGCAATAAGAACCTTGAATGAGGAAATATGAGGTTGTTTGCCAGCAGTTTAAGTGATTCATTGTTGAAAACGTGAATGGCGTGGATTGCATTTTGACATCCACAATTCTCAGGATATTAAAATAGTTTTGATACGTGTGAAACATGACACTTCAACCACAATGTGTCCAAAGTTCATAATATGATAATGTGATATTATTATTGACATGTATAACTATTTTATAATTGCTTTTATGTGGCCACCCCTTTTGCAGTTTAATAGAAAACCTGTCGCGGAAATGGGGAAAGTGATAAAAGAGTGAATTCACCCTGAAAGCTGTTAGTACTCCAATGTTATCACCTATTTACCATCTCTAGATCACTAAGAGTATTCGTCCCTAAAATGTATCAAGAATTCTTCTGGCCTAATTTGGAGTGAATAGTGAAATATTTTTATGACCAGACAGATTCACACACACACACAAACACACACACACACACGAACGCACGCACACCCTTATAATTGGGCTTGCGTATGCGTGTGTGCGTGTGTGTATCATTTTCAAATACCCCATATAGGTCAAAATAATTCTCACCTTTTTGGCGGTAAATCAGTTGTTTGGAACGTAAAATGTAATGTGCGCGTAATACCTAAAACGTAACCTAACAATCGCAAGAATCACCCGCGCGAGACAAATATTTCGAGAAAACGGCCCCTACGTTGAGTTAGGCAACATGCAGTAGATGCTGACACAATAATGCATATCTACCCTTATTACAACAGCGTAGCAATACAAGTATTGTTTCACAATTCTACACATGCTTCACGACTAAAGCCTACTGGTGGACAAGAACCTCACTTTCTATCCGGTCTTTGTAATTTTCACCATACAACGAATAGGGTTATCTGCGAGCCACGATGGCATCCCATCAGGTGACGGGCATGTTAACTTTAGTCCATCCCGCGAAGTTGTGTGCACATACCATCACTACTATTTGTAAATAAATCACCGTGTCCACAAGAAGACCATTTATACAACGTTAAGCCAGTGCAGTGCATTACTTACGTATTAATCTATAGCCGATTAAGACTGCTTCACAGATAACTAAGTGGTCAGTCTCAAAACCTCTCCTCCGGATTACTCTGACAAAGCGACCGATGGTTTTGCACGAAACAGTCACTGTTCCACGACTTGGCACACGGCCTTCATGGATTGCACATAATCTGTGAGCTCTTGTGTAGCCGATTTTGCTAGTAGACACATCGAACTGCTCGAATGTGCGATGATAATCGACTAGAAGAACATATGCAGAAAAATACTATAATAATAATAATTTGTATAGCGTTATACAGCCGGACGAACATTCAAAAACGTACTTTAACTAAAATTGTCTTATCATTATCACAAATTCCCCTGTATGCTATTCATGGTCTAACAGCATGTCCAAACAGTATTTGGTACCAAATAACGGTTGCTGCTGTAGATTCTGATTTGGGTGGGTCAACTAACCCAGTAGAACAACTAACATTGTGTTCCCCTTGTGTTCAGGATATTTTATAAAAAAACAGCCAGTGTATATTCCTCGCTCACTCCTGCTCGAGAGTCACATGATTTAGTCTAGTACATATTTCCTCTGCAGTGACAAACATTGGACCTAAGATTGTATTGGTTGCCGATCTATTTGCAATTAATTCCATGTTTGAGTAGCTAGATCAGCATAAAACATAATAAAATGTTTCTGGAATTCACTACATTTCTAGTGAATTTAATTCCAACTTATCTTACAAGGACACATCATACACATGTCTGGATATCTTTATTGATCTATACACATTATTTTTTACATTGGATGAAATTACTCGTGCAATACCGTGGCGGTCACGCAAGAGAAGAAAAACACTTTGGTACTGTGAGAAATTACGTGCAATGCAAAAGCTCCGCTATCACAACGAGAACATATGGAGAGCATTGGGCTTAGAAATACACAGGCAAATATACGTGAACCATAAAAACTCGGAATACCAACATTCAGCGATACCAGAATTTACACCAGGATTCCGATCAGAGTGCAGTCTTCGATGAACAGTCTGATCAAGGTGAATAATTTTTCTAACTGTCTGACACTGATTTCTGAGAGAACTTCTGTCATTTTTTTAACTCCTCTTGAAGACAAAATTGTGAACATTCAGATTGACATAGATGAGTGAAAGTGAAACTCTGACACAGAGAGTAGTTGTACGCCCCATGGCACAAGTGAGGGTGATGTTCAAAATCATTGTTGCTAAGCTCACTGCTTCGACCTAGAATCCTCTACCTATCTCTCTACTAAGGAACATTCTTCCTGCTCATATTCAAGCACTGGTTCGTCCAATCAACGTCTCTTTTGATTCGGGCACGGTTCCCCGTGAGCACAAGATTGCTATCGCAACACACCGTTGTTGACAAATCATTTATCGCGTCTGGTTTGGGACGGACACATCCGAAGAACGTCCCTATGACGTACGGTATTCCACCAGGATCGGTGTAAGGTCCTTTGCTGTGCACTGTGGACACAACAACAACGCGGCACATATTAGAGTCTCTCTGTGAAAAACCATAAGGTGATACTACCGAAAATGTCCCAAGTAGCCAACAATGTGTCATTGGTCCAGCAAATCATGGGAATGGCTTTTATAGCGGTATATATAGCTTGTCCAGATGGAGTTCGGTGTGCTCTTTCTGGGCATAGTTAATTTTCATATGTAGTGAGATAATATATAAGACTCTTTGTGTTAAAAAAAAGGTGCTAACACTGCTTGTTTTGATATGTCCACGGCACAGGTGGCATTACAAATTATCGTAATAATAATACTTAGTAAGTTTTAACTCTTTAACAACTTCTCTTAGTTTATTGTAGGTATACATCCACTGATTTATGATGCACTTTCAAGATATAAACTGTAACAATATCACTTAATGACGTCTCCCAAGAAAGTAGAATAACAGGCCGCTCCGTTGTCGCAGCAGCCACGTTTAATAAAGTTGGTTCACTAGAACTATTATCTCTGTTCTGCCTGAATATGCTAGCGTCTATACAGTGAGGCCTGAACAGATGTTGTAACATGGTGGCGTCGGTGAGATATCGAAGGTAACTGAATATGGCAAGGCAGTCCTATCAAAAGTGACATTTGTGTTAAAGAGTGAACTATGGCTGACGATAATTCAACTGTAACGGCCAGCGTGGCTGCTGTCGGGGCACCTGCTGTGGCTGCTCCATATGTCGAAGACCCTCGGTCTCAGAATCACATCTATGTGAACTTGCCCAGTGGCTCGTCTCCACCTGCATTGGAACTGGAAACCAATCAGGTCGATAACTGGAAGTTGTGGAAACAAATGTGGAAAGACTATCTAATCGTGTCTGGACTCGACACTAAGCCAGACAGATATGTGACGGCACTTCTTCTACACTGTATTGGGAAAGACGCACTACGCGTCTTCAATGGTATGGATTTGACGGAAGAAGAACGGGTCAAGCCTGCTGAAATCATCAGAAAATTTGACGAACATATCTTGGGCGAAGTAAAGGAATTCTTTGAAAGGTATAAGTTTAACACCCGAAATCAGGAAAAACGAGTCGTTTGAACAATTCTACTCAGTGTTGAAAAATCTAGCAAAAACCTGTGGGTTTTGCAATTGTATGCGAGACAAACTGATTGTTGACAGGATAATCCTCGGTGTAAGGAGTGACAACATCCGCAACAAACTCATTTCACAATCGCAACTTGATCTACCCAGAGCAGTAGACATCTGCCGGTGCATGCAAGAGGCTGAAGAACAATGCAAAATTCTGAATAAAACAGAAGCAGTGAACTGGGTCGACACCAGATACAGACGCTACACTGCGAAGTCGACATTCGGTGGAAGAAAATCTGCTAGTCAGCGAAAATGCAAATTCTGCTGCAAAACGTACCACATGAAGAAAGAACTCTGCCCTGCATGGCGCAAGACGTGTGATGCATATAGGGGTCGAAACCATTTCAGAGGCTCCGTGCAATGCCCTAAGACTGTTCACAGTGTACAAGATGGATTAGACTCGGATAGCTCTGGTGCTAGCTTTGGCGATATCAGCTGCATCACTGCCGATGTGCACGCAATCTCCTCACAAGATGGTTCCATTTTGTGCAACATGCTGGTCGAAAAGCAGTCGGTGAAGATGCATGTTGACTGTGGTTCAAGATGTGGAACAATGTGAATACTGAAGCTCTCGGCAAGTGCCGAGCTAAAACCGTAAATCCTGCTACAGGAGACAAGTTCAAAGTGGACTATGTCATAGTGGATCATGGCGAACTGACACCACTACTCAGCCGTAAAGCTGCTGAATGCATGACGCTCATCACGGTGAACTACGAGAACTTTGAAACTGTATCTTCAGTCTCCAGCTGTAGAGTTGCTCAAACTCCATGCACTGAAGACTATCCTGAAGTGTTCGACAGTAAACTTGGCTCGCTTCCTGATGGGAAAATTCGTCTCACCCTGGAACAAACTGCTGAACCGGTTGTGAGACCACCTCATACCCTACCAGAATCACTGAACAGTACCGTGAAATATGAACTAGACCGACTAGAACACACTGGTGTCATAGTCAAAGTGGACCAACCCACTGACTGGGTGAACCACATGTCTGTAGCCAAGAAACATTCTGGAGCTCTCAGGATCTGCATTGATCCTAGATCTCTCAACCTAGCCCTAAAGCGTGAACACAACAAGCTTCCTGTGCTGGACGACATTCTACCGAAGCTTGTGAATTCCAAGAAATTTGCTGTGTGTGACTTGCAACAAGGATATCTACACTGCGAACTGGATGAAGAATCTAGCCTACTGACTACTTTCGCAACACCGTTTGGGCGGTATCGTTGGCGACGACTACCTTTCGGCTTGAAAGTCAGCAGCGAAATTTTCCAAAAGCGTCTGCAACGAGCACTGGAATGGTTGGAGAATATTCACTGTGTTGCTGATGATATTATCATCCATGGATACGATGACTCTGATATCTGCAAAGATCCAGAAGCTGCTCCAAAGATGCAAGGAACATGGGATCAAACTGAACCGTGAGAAATGTCGTTTCAATGAGAATGAAATCCAGTTCTTAGGCCATGTTGTCACAGCTGATGGTCTGAAACCTGACCCATCCAAGGTTGAAGCTGTTCTGAAGATGAAGAGTCCGTGTGACAGGGAAGCTGTGGAGAGGCTAAGTGGTACAGTAACTTACCTGGCGAGATACGTACCCAAGTTGACTGATGTATTTCGTCCCATTGCTGGTCTTGTACAACAAGATGTTGCCTGGATGTGGTGAGATGCTCAGAAGAAAGCTTTCACAACACTGAAACAACTCCTGGCTGAGGCACCCACTCTGGCTTACTTTGACGCGAGTAAGCAACTGGTCATTCAGTGTGATGCTAGCAACTATGGCCTGGGATGTGCACTACTTCAGGAAGGAAGACCAATTGCTTACACCAGTCGTGCTTTGACTGACACAGAGACCAGATATGCCATTATAGAGAAAGAGATGCTGGCCGTCGTCTTTGCTCTTGAGAAGTGGCATCAGTTCACCTATGGTCGCCCCATCCTTGTCTACAGTGACCACAAGCCACTAGAGGCAATAACAAAGAAATCTCTGGACAGAGCACCCAAGCGTCTACAGGGCATGCTCCTACGTGCACTTGCGTATGACATTGATGTCAAATACTTGGAAGGCAAGAAGATGTCTCTCGCTGACACGCTGTCACGTGCCTTCCTGCCAACTGGACAGGAACAACCGACCACTGAGTTCGAAGCTATCCACGCTGTGAACTATCTATCCACGAGAGAAGATGTTGTCCAGGACATTCGTAATGCCACCGAACAAGATGCCACTCTACAAGTGCTGACAGCTGTCGTGCAACATGGCTGGCCCGAGAAACCAGACGTGCCGCCACCTGCTGTGCCTTACTACCACTTCAGAGATGAGTTGGCCGTCAATGATGGATTGGTGTTCCGCGGCGAAAGACTTGTGATTCCACAATCCATGAGATCACATATTAAGAAGGATGTTCACCTAGGCCACGTTGGCATTGAAGGATGCCTAAGAAGAGCAAGGGAATTGGTGTTTTGGCCTGGCATGAATGCAGAAATCAAAGTGTACATCCAAACGTGTGAAGCCTGTCGTGAGTTCGAACGTTCTCAGACTAAGGAAACTCTGATCAGCCATGAAGTGCCGAACCGTCCATGGCAGAAGGTCGGTGTCGACCTGTTCTCTTACCAAGGAAAGGACTACCTAGTCACCACTGAATACATATCAAACTTCTGGGAAATAGACTATCTACCAACCACTGGCTCCAAGGCAGTAATCACAAAGCTCAAAGCTCACTTTGCTAGGATGATAATTCCGGACACTGTAGTTACTGACAATGGTCCACAACTGGTGTCAGACGAGTTCGCTCATTTCAGTAAGAAATGGGGATTCGAACATGTGACGACATCTCCACACCACAGTCGCTCAAACGGCAAGGTGGAATCATCGGTGAAAGCAGCAAAGAAGATGATCAAGAAAGCACAATGCGCTGGTGATGACCAATATTTAGCACTGCTGAATATCTGCAACACCCCAACTCAAGGAATGGACAGTAGTCCTGCACAGAGGCTACTAGGTAGGCTGACGAAAACAATTCTTCCAACAGCTCAAAATCTTCTGGAGTCGCGGTCGTCTGTTCAGCAACATGAAACAGATATGCTGAAAAGGACACAACGCCGTCAAGCCAAGTACTATGACAAATCTGCTACAGATCTCCCACATCTGCATCAAGGTGATACATTCCGAATGAAGCCGTTCAAGCTTGGAGTCAAGTCATGGAAGAACGCGAAGGTGGTGAGACAACTGGATGAAAGGTTCTATGAAGTTGAAGATACTGAGGGAACAGTGTACAGGCGCAACCGTGTACACCTAAGAAGAACACACGAAACACCACCTCATGTGTTGGTTGAGGAGTTCATGGATATCCCATCCCAAGATAATCCTCTAATCACTCCAGTTGACCCAATTCGGGCCAACACACCAGTTGATATTCAGCCGAACACACCGGTTGAACAACAACACCAGAGTGACCAGACAGAACCACACCCTCCGGTACGTCCAACGACACCCAGGAAGTTAGAGAGAATCAACAAGTCCAAGCTACCCAGCAAATACAAGGACTATGTTGTATCTAAATGAACAGGTGATGATGCTTACATGAACATTGATGAGTACAGACATGATTGATGCATACACGCATGTGTGTTGTCTTGTGGATGTTCCACCCTATTCCATATGTTCATGTTTGCCATGTTTGTATGAGCATGACATGTTGTCTGGTGCTATTCTCATAATAATGTCGACCATACCATTTTGGCTTTAGCATGTCATCAGGAATGTTGCTGCTGTTGTGAAATAGTGTGTTATGTAGTGTTTAGTGTTAGCTGGAACGTTTCGTGATTCAGTTATGTTGCATTCAGGTTTTGGCAACTTTATTTTATTGATACCACTACGAAACATTGATGCTGATCCATAGACATAATGAGTTGGTTACTTTAATACGTTAGTACGTTTTGGTTGAGTACATGTTGCTTGTAAAACGGAGGGGATGTAACAATATCACTTAATGACGTCTCCCCAGAAAGTAGAATAACAGGCCGCTCCCTTGTTGCAGTAGCCACGTTTAATAAAGTTGGTTTACTAGAACTATTGTCTCTGTTCTGCCTGAATATGCTAGCGTCTATACAGTGAGGCCTGAACAGATGTAACATAAACACATTTCCCTCATTTCACAGGACTGAAACAAATGTCCACAGAAATCACGTGTTTTATGATATCCGAATATGTGCTTATATATCTAAGTTTCAATAAAGCACTAACTGGCTAGAAATGGCATCTGTTTGACTCAAACGTGTGAGGATATTACCCAAGGATAAAAACCTTAAATCAATTTCCCTGGGCGTCGCACAACATCTTAACTGGAGGAAAGCAGCGTACTCGTTAAGAATGTGTTCTACGTTATCCAGTTTTCTCAGTTATGACTGCTCTCAGGTTAAAATGTGATATAGTATATGTAGATCCATTGCTTCTTTTGTTAAACAAGGGCATTGTTGGCTACACATAACTCATTTGACTTGAGAGAGTTCGAAAATGTCAAATGGCCGTGTTTTACGTTATCCGTTTTCCATGTTATCGCATGGGAAAGGAGTGGCGCTACCCTCCCGACGGCGCCAGATTCAGACGTAGTTCTGCTAAGGAACGGAATTCTCAGCTTGTCAATGCAAAACTAAGTCATTATTTATTTCTAAGTGCCTGACAAATACATATGATACTAAACAACTCTGAGCTAGTTTTCGTTCACATTGTGAAATTACTCATATATTATATTTATAATGAATCAATTTGGCGTTCAAATTGACGTGAAGACAAGCAGAAGTGTTACCCGCCCTTCCGAGAACAAAGGATCAATATCGTTAAATGTAATCGAAAACGTAGAACACAAATGGACAACGTAGAACACATTTTGCTACTATTTTCTCTGCATTTGTTGATACTGTGGTTAGACAATCTTATCTCGCTTGGGTATTGTTCTGAAGCTTGTAAGTGCAGTCGTCATTTATTGTAACGTAAGATGATAGGGATAGTCAGTTATACTTTCATAATAATATTTGTGTTTCCTATTATAATATGCCCTAAAATATTAGGATAGGTAGGTTAGACAGATATTTGCAAAGTGGCGCGAAAGTTGGCACAATCTCATGCGCGCTGCAGGAAACGTAAAAAGGGTTTGACCGGTTGTTTCCCTGGTGGATTTATTATGGGCGCGTAGTGATACATAGCATGATGATGGATAGGGGTATATAAGGAGGAGCTCAGTTCAAATCTGCCTCCATTGGTCGGCATCGGTCATCATCTACGTGTGGTGTTGCTTTTACAATAGTTCTATTATATATTAATTGGGAATTTGAGAATTTGTATATAAAATATTGGTTTATTGTGTGTGTTTTATAAATGTCTCTGTTCATACGTGATGGTTAGTTTATTTTTGTGCCGTAAGGACGGAGGATAGAAGTCGGAGCTTCGCCACTCGGGCCAGGGTCGGAGCGCCGCCATTTTGGAATTTATACGGACGGATTGTCGGCGTGAATATTTCTACGAACAGCTAAGTTAGGGATGTTTTTAAAAATTTCAAATTGCAGATGTATGTTATTTTATATTTTATCATATGGCGGAACCCAGGATAAAGTGAATAGTGAAAACAATATCAAACTCGGTAAAATACTTTTCGAGATATGATTTTTTAAGATAGAAAATTTTTCATAATTTCAGATTGTAAGCCTATCTCTTATACAGTACCAGTAAACTGGAAAACGGCACCAAAACGCATGCATATGTTTATTAAAACTATAATAAAACAATTTCGTTCAATGTTTATCGATGAAATTTGGCACACTGATATATTTATAGTATTTCTTGTCAAATATGTCAAAAAGTAATATTTTACTCATTTGTATTGGCATAATTTGCATAAATTAGAATAAATACATATGATTTGCACTGAGCACAGTGTATCATCGATCAGATGAAAGCTAAGTAGCACAGTAATCAAATGTACATTACAGTTTTGTAGATGGAATAATACGTTAATACAACAACATTAAATATTTAATAGAACGAGACGAATTATTGTGAAGTGATTCTCGTGTTTTATTAAAACATAAAATTATTATATGAAAAACGTCCTTCATTGATATTCATTTATTTAGTATGCACATCTAGATGGTTTATGTATGTGTGTCCTTGGTATGCACGTCTAAATGGTTTTATGTACGTGTGTCTTTGGTATGCACGTCTAGATGTTTTTTTATACGTGTGTCTTTGGTATGCGCGTCTAGATGGTTTACGTACGTGTGTGTTTGGTATGCACATTTAGAAGGTTTTATGTACGTGTGTCTTTGGTATGCACGTCTAGATGGTTTTACGTACGTGTGTCTTTGGTATACACGTTTAGATGGTTTTATGTACGTGTGTCTTTGGTATGCACTTCTAGATGGTTTTATGTATGTGTCACTTTGGTATGCACGTCTACGTAATTTATGTGTGTGTTTTTGATATGCACAGTTTCGGGGTTTTTAATGTACACAGATTTATGGTATTCGGGTCTAGGTTGTTTAGGTGGTATACAGGTCGGTGAGGTGAATACTTGTAAAGACCCACTCATGGTGTTGTAGAATGGCTCCTATAAGACAGTCGGCCAGGCAGCGAGCCAGGTCGGCAGTAAAGGGTGGGCCGTCCTCCACAGAGACCAACAGTCGGCGGCACCTGTTACATCTGCACCTGGACTCCAACAGGCGGAGGGATTGCTACCGTCGGCTGCAACCATCCAAGAGTTAGGCACGGTTGCCCCCCTTGGCCTTCAATTCAGAGCATGGTGGAGGCAGTAGCTGTCCGACCAGATGCAGGTATTTCTGAATATGTTCATAACCTCCCTGGAACGACGCTGACTGGAATGCCCAAGATTATTACAAATGCGTTGTCTTTTCACAGTCATGTTCCCGAGAAACCCGAAGTCAGCTTAGTACAGCCAAATATGGCCCTGACAGTATGTCGTGATGTGGATAATGGGGTCGCAGCAGTATGCGTTGCTCCAAAACCGAAATAAGAAATTCGGACATTCTACATGTGGTCGAAAGCATTTGATGTCTTCAGTGCCGTCTACATGTTGAAACATAGGAATATCATGGAGACAACTAAGCTGTTGCAGTAAAGACGTCTCATTAGGAGCCTGTGTGAGAGGGAAGTGAATCGGCGAGGGTATGGTGAGTCGATCCGCACCCTGAGGTCCGTAGAGGGATGGGGGTAGGGTGAAATGCACTCGCAGATCTGGCTTATGGCAGCGCAGCAACCAATATCAAGGGGGTCACCCCTGGTGACGCGCCCCTTTCTTGACAAAGGGGCGGGTCCGCGAGGGCTTGGTGTCTGCGACTCCTACAATGCAACCGTCACTGTTTTTTAATTCCTGTCGTTTTAGGCACTTGTGTTTTAGGCACTTGTGCAGTCGGTGAGGGGGCGGTCATGCCGGGATCAGATGTGCTACGCGAAAAAGGGGCCATGCACAAACCAGCGTGCCGTCGCCAGTATCATCTGAGATGTTGGAACAGATGTTGGAGGGTTACGATGAGGTTAAGAATAACTACCTGGTTAACAGTTTTACAGTAGGATTCGAAATAAGATGTCTACGGGTATCTGTTCAGAGTAATAGCAAGGTTGTTAACATGAAATCTGCATTTGAGTTCTCGCAGGTGATAGATAAGAAGTTAGCAAAGGAAAAGATGTTAGGCATTTTCGATGTTCCACCAAGTTATACGCCTTTCCGAGTGTCTCCTCTTGGGGTGATAGCTAAGAAATTGCCAGGGGAGTTTTGCATGATTCATAACTTATCATACCCAGAGGGGTCTTCAGTGAATGATTACATACCAACCGAGTTCGCCACGGTGCAGTATGCAACAGTTCAATACGCAATTTCGTTCATCAAAACAGCTGAGTCAATAGTGTTTATGACTAAACTAGATATACAGCCGGCTTTCAGCTGCTAATATGGCTAGATGGTATATAGTTTATAAATGCGATGAAAAAAGATATACTTATCACGAATGCGGAAGACGTCTATGCATGGGGTATTGTCCAGACGAAGTCAGCCGAGCCATACCTATTGGACATGAACGATGCGGTGAACGACGTGTCAGCAAACCCACCCCGTTATGTATGTAGTATGGATCGTTTCTCACCTGTACCAGTTGATTACAGGCCGATTCGTTGTTCTACGTTATCTGTTTTCAACGTAATCCAAATGAAGTATACTTCTTTTGTGTCAAAACAAATCACCATTGCGATATATTTTATTGAATGAGTAGATTTGTGTTAAAAAGAGTTTTTTTTTTTAATTAATCATGAATGTATATTTGTGTCATGTGTATTTCATAATCTGCCACATTAGGTAGTGAATCATCGACCATATGTTCAGACTGTGTTATATTTTAATATAATATATTCTAACAAATCAATCAACGAAAGGTTTATGTTTGCATGTGTTCTACGTTATCAGTATGGAACAATGTAAATCGTAAAACTCCATGATAATTCTACTACTTCGAAGAAATATGTAAGTAGTTGATTTAACAAGATTGCCACCCAGAGAATTAACTCCAGGTGGCAGGTGGACAAGGAAGCCCTTCGGCTTATCGAGAGTCCGACCCTTTTATTTATGTGTATCCCGCTCTTCTGAGGTATGTGTCGATTTTATTTTAAACATATTCACGCTACTAGCACCCACACAATCAACAGATAATATGTTCCATTCATTTACAGTCCTTTGTGAAAATTAGAACTTTCTTATATCTAATCTATACTGCTCCTTTGCTAATGTAACTTCATGTCCTTTCTATCAATACTTTCATAACCATTCATTATTTAAAACATTTCTATCTTATTTCCTCTCAATCTCTTAGTCTCTGGTGTTGTTAAGCCGCATTTTTAGGCGTATTTCGTAACTAAGATCCCTCAGTTTTTGCTTCATTTTAGTTGCTCTCCTATGCACTCTTTCTAGCATATTTGTCCTTCCTGCGATATGACCTCCACGCTTGAATACAATATTCTAAATGAGGCCTAACTATTGTTTTGTACAGCGGTATTATTAGCTCTTTTTCCTTTACGTTATGTTTCGCCTAATTAATCCAACGATTTTATTTCCCTTTGAAGCTGCAATTCCGCACTGCTCTGAAACCTTCATATCAGCACTAATGGTTAACCCTAAGTCCTTTTCTTTTACAGTAGTACTTAGTACAGTACCCCCCATTGTATATTCTACCTCTTCGTTCCCATGTCCTGCGTGGAAACATTTACATTTCCCAAAATTGAACAGCATTTGCCACTTTTTAGACCATTTTATCAACTTGTCAAGATCATCTTGTAAATGTTGTCTATCTCCATCACTTTTAATCCTTCTAAAAACTTTTGTATCATCCACAAATGTCAACACCTTGCTTGTTATTTCATCATCCAAATCGTTGATATATATTAAGAATAATATAGGTCCTAGTACTGATCCCTGTGGTACCCCACCCAATACCGATTTCTTGTTTGAAGCCTCCCCATCAATTACTACACGTTGTCTTCTGTCAATCAGCCATTTTTCTATCCAGTTTATTATACCATTTCCTATGCCATGGGCCTTTAGTTTAAGCAGTAATCTTTGATGTGGTACTTTGTCGAAAGCGTTTTGAAAATCAAAGTAGACGATATCTACTGGTGATCCCTCATCTATCCACTTAGTGATGTCTTCAAAAAAACATAACATATTTGTTAAGCATGACCTCGCTTTAAAAAACCCATATTGAGATGGGTTTATCAAGTGTGATCTTACATTAGTCTGTCTAATAATTTGCAAATCACTGATATAAAACTCACTGGTCTATAGTTCTCTGACTTGTTTCTCGAACCTTTTTTTAAATAACGGTATAATGTTTGCCTCTTTCCATTCTAAAGGAATCACTCCCTCTTCTAATGACAAATTGAAAACTGTTGCAAGCGGTACGCTAATTTGTTCTACAATTTTCAATAGTAGTTTGGGGGGAATCCCGTCCACTCCAGGTGATTTATTATCCTTCATAGCCCTTATTTTTTTAGCTACCATTTCCGGGGTTACAATTAATTGTCGTAAATAGTCTGAATCTGCCCCCTTGAACTTAACCTCTGGTATTGGCAGTGAACTAATATATTATCTGGTAAACACTGAACTAAAGTACTAATTCGGGTATTCTGCCATTAACAATCCCTCTGATATTATATTTCCAGCATTATCTTCTAGAGGACCGACATGATCTTGAACTTTCTGCTTGCTTCGAACATACGCATAAAAACTCTTGCTGTCGTGTTTTATATTACTAGCTAATTGTTGTTCATAGCTTCTTTTTGAATTTCTAATTTCAGCTGTAGCTTGGTTAAGTGCTTCTTTCTAACTGTTTTAATCTTCACCATTTCCAGTAAATCTATATGACTTCCACATCATTTGTTTATACTTATTTTTTGTAATGGCTTCTTTCGATAAGTTTTTCTTTTTGGATCGTTTCCCTTGTTTTTTGAAGGGTACACATTTATCGACTATGCACTTAATTTCACTCTTTAATATATTGCAGTATACTTCCACAAATGCTCTAGATGTCATAATAAATGTTAACTAATATAATAAACGATGTATTTTCACTGCAACAAAAATCGAAGGAACACACTATCACCATTTATATACGCATACTTACTTGATTACACATGATATTTAAACATTTGTGATATATTCAGCATCGAGGATTGACGCCATAGTTAAAACTTCCTAAATTAATTAAATTTACCTTCTTTGCTGTATACAATTTGTAGATTCGGTGCATAAACTGAATACTTGCTTATCAGCAAGAATGTGTATGTTATGCAAATACATCATTAGTTGAAAGCCACACCAACAGCCACATCTTCTCTTGATATCATCCCCATCGTTACACAGTGTATGACAAGGGCTCAGTACAAGATCTCACAACAAAATAAGTTGTATGGCTTTCCTGATTCAATTCGACCATTTCTCATATTTCCACATCAGCAAAACAAACTCGTATTTTGCTATGACACCTTTATGGTGGTAAGCAATGTGCATATTAATTATTGTTTTACATGCCGTGGCCAGTGTCACACTTTGCACTAGGCACCATTTCCATTTCTTAAATGTTGATTTTAAGAGTATTCCGTTACTTTTAGTAAGAAAATGTGACACATAATGTAGGACACATTGCAAAAAATTACAAAAAGTCATTATTGTTTGAATGGTTACTGCCGTAACCCATGGATAAAACTGTTGTTCCAAGAACCTCAATATATCTACATTCGTAAGAAAATACAATGTTGTTATTACATTGAGTTCATATTGAGGACTGGGGACATTTTCTGTAGTATCAACCATAAGTTTGTGGATATTTTTTAGCAAGTAAACACATCCTGTTAACTTGGAGTGCGCTGTTCTTTGCGACCGCATCAGTGAGGTCAAATGCTGGATGGCTGAGCCTAAACTAAAGCTAAACTACGATAGGACTGAATACGTGGTGGCACTCAGCTCCTATCATCGTTCGAAATGTTGACTACCTAAGAACCTTGTATTCGCATTAAACCTGCTGTCGCTGTCACGAACTTGGGAGCTGACTATGACACGCACATGGGCATGAAGCATCCTGTTGATGTTGTTTGCATGAAGTGTAACTTCCACCTGAGACGTATCAACTCCATCAGGGCCGAAGCGTTCCATATTTAGATTACCGCAGTTCCATGCTGCTGGACCTCTCTGAATACCACTTGGCATGCATCCAGAAGATAGGACAGCTCGCCTGGTTGGTTGTCCTCACACCTATACACACACACGCACGCACACGCAAACACACACAACCACACGCACGTACACGCGCAGGCGTAGACACACACACACAAATATATATATATATATATATATATATATATATATATACATATATATGATAAAGCAGTCTTATGAAAAACACATCTTAATGTTTAATATATGCCCGACAACAAAATCATAAAAACTAAACACACTATTGTGTAAAAATTAATGTCAAGATGAAATGAAATAAAAGTTGATATGTTGTTTTAGTCAAAACAACGTTACCAAAGTATAATAATGTGTTATCCTCATTATACTATTACACTTCAGTGGTTAAACTCCGTTAATAAATGCCTACAGGAGGAATATTATAAGAGACCGATGATACCACGCAAAACACATTTCCAACGTCACCACGCGAAACGCATAGCTAAGATTGGCTTATTCTACGCAACACCACATTGGCATGCGCTACGTTATGCACCAATCAAGCACTCGTTTAACATAAATTTCCACAATAAATGATAAGCAACATTGCCAAATTCATTATCGTGCGGTATCTACAGCACACCCTGATAATAATTTCTCAAAATAGTTTCACGAATAATGTCTCTAAAATATTAAACTTATATTTAAATCCAAAATATGTCACATTTATAATGGTTTTGTATACACGTGTCGATCTCAGGGTTTTACTGTTAGGTAACATTAGTGTGTTATTTCATGTCAAGACAAACTGATATCGTATTATATCAAATACATATTACTAATGTATATATGTGACTGAGTAATTTGCCATTAAAAGGCTTTTGCGTAGTATCGCATTTTCTGACCATTTTAATTTTTTTTGTGAAAGATCTTGGCAAAATTTGACTGGGATTACGCATAAATTATTCAAGCATACATGCGTGTAATCTATGTTAAGGCGTGCATATAATATTTCATATTGGAATAAAACTTGTTTCTTTTTTCGATTAAAGCACAGGGAAAGTTTTTGTGGTATCGGTTAAATAGTATTTAAACGAAAATAATTGTCAAAAATTAGTCATCCACGTTAACGCAACCATTTTTACACATTGTTTGCCCACATTTAGTACACATCGTATGGCGTATTAGTTGTGCGTTCCTTTGAATTATATATATATATATATATATATATATATCACTTCTCACAAACGGTCGACATTTGATAACCCGGGCTATATCCTTGCCATACTTCACTTAATCATTTTAATTCTGGTCCCAATGGATAGAGCTCATTAAGGTCTTTCACGGGACCCCCGTCTTTTTTGAGGTCATTTACAGATTTTTCATCTTTATAAAATTCTGGTAAGTGAAAACAAACCTAGATGTGTCCATTTTATGTTTACTATAAATGCTCCATATCTTCAGTATCCCTCA
Organism: Paraescarpia echinospica; assembly: GCA_020002185.1. Lineage (NCBI taxonomy): Eukaryota > Metazoa > Annelida > Polychaeta > Sabellida > Siboglinidae > Paraescarpia > Paraescarpia echinospica. Next base: position 14,113,823 of record CM034531.1, read on the forward strand.
GGCCACAATATACATTCTTACTAGCATTCACCTTTTCACAGGCTCGGTAAAAGCCATTGTGTAATTTTGTGTTACCATTAGTATGCATTTTTGAGAGCACTCATAACTGAAAAATGTTCATGTTCCGTCTTAGTAGCATCCCGGTCCTTTATATGTCCTATTTATGAATATGTCATAATCAATTATGTAATGAAAGGCATGAATTGTGTAGTTTTGGGGTTACCGTTGGTATCACTGTCCCCATGTACTGCACTTGATTCCCTGGTATTTAGTGGAAGATATTTAAGTGAAATATCATTGCTATGTCAAGCTGTACATATGAGGTACACATATAATTATTCAAGCTTCTATTCCTGCCCTGGACACCTTTTTATCACCGTTGTTACCGTTGGTATACAGTTGCCGTTAGTATGCACAATCCAGGCAAACCTGTGCTACCATCTACAGTTTTAAAAAGCAAACATCGCCGAATAGCGGCAAGCAGAGACACTACCGAGGATACAAGAAGACTTTTCCCAAACTAGGTGAGTACATTTCTTCGTTTTTCTCGTCATCAAAGCTTTTTAACCTCGATACACGTGTCAGATACATCTATAAGAACACATAGAATCGACAGGTTTAGCATTAACGAGCGCAATTTCCACTTGATTCGTTCAAAAGACGATTTAATGATAACAGGGGTGTTCTTGAACATAATTGGAGCGAAACTGATAGCAAATATGTTTTGCATACGAACGGTAACGGTATACCAACGGTAACAGATGTTTATAATGCCGTAATGATCTAAAACTGGGTATTTCCTATCAAATCTTTTATTCTTACCGCTGGTACATCATTTGTAGTTGTTTTAGAGTTAATAATCATGCTAGCTACATGTAATATAAGATGGGGCCCTCTTAAAAAAAACTATGATGTCAGCTGTGATCCAAACTCCAGCCCTTTTTCTCATTTTATTCGATGTCATATGCAATGATTACAGCCTCTTTATTGACATATATTTGTATTTATTGAGATATATGATAATAATTATGAAAATGAGGCTTTACGATGTTGCATACTAACGGTAACGGGCATACCAACTGTAATTAATTATTGTTTTTCTATGGGATAAGGTGCTGAAGCTTAGTATTATATATGGATTTTTTTTATTTTAACGGCTGGTGTATTATCTTGAGGTGATGTTCTCAACCTCTACAGTCCTAAAACATGCTAGCTGTATGTAATACATTATAGGGGCCTATCATAAACAAATAGTTGATGTCAGCTGTAATAAAAAAATCCTGTTTATTTAGAAATTTGTGTTTTTATACGCTTAGATTACGGCTGCATATTCACTTAATATTGTTATTAAGCAAGGGAGATGAGAATAGTTTCTGAAACGATAATAAAGAATGTATTTTAAGAGTTTCCCTGTTTTTCTTCTCTTTTTTCAGACTTCTAGTAAAGATGCCTTTCAGCCGGCAATCAAAAGCAAGAAAGATGGTTCGCCACGTTGACGAACTGCGGAAGGAAAACGAGGCGCTCCGACACCAGCACAACTTCATGCAGATGGAGATGGACTGCAACGCACCGGAACCACTCCCAAAGTCAACACCGGAGCGGCATGCCGTTGACATCCTAAATGCCGTGGATGTGACTCCACGACCCGACCGAGTCAGAACCTTGGCCCCATACGTCGAAACGATGGAGCGAGTGTGTGACCAACTGCTACCAAGAAAGAGCTATTCAAACGAACGAGAAGGAGGCGCACTGGGTGCACGAAGGCACTCAGCGCCAAGGTGAGGCTCTCTCGCGATTACAACTTCAATTAGCGCAGTACAAAGTTCATGAAGAAATCTGTAGCCCGAGCTCAAAAGGCCATGGTTGGCGAGTTTCTGAAACGACCAGACAACTGCCACTAACTGTCAGGGAAGAAAGGCCCAGTGGGAGGAAGGCGCGGTACGGCTTGTTCGACACACTGTCAAACTTGCATGCCGAGTTCTGTTCAGAGAACCCCGACATAAAGATATCCTTGTCGAAGTTTTGCAAGGCGCTACCCAAGAAGGTGAGGCTGATCCAGTGGACGGAACGCCGGACATGCCTGTGCCAGAGGCACGCTAACATCTCACAACTGTCCAAGACCGCAAAAGTGCTTCCCAGGTCTAGCCAGGCCTTGCTAGACATGCCGAACGACGAGATCAACACCAAGCTCTGTTCACTCCCAAGTCAAGTCAGCTTCCGGAAGTGGGAGAATGTGAAAATCACCTTTAACGAAAGGTGATTACGAAGATGTAGCTTGTAAAGAAGACCCGCGAGAAGTTCTCAGCTGAGGTCCGTCAGTAACTGAAAGAATTTCGCCCCCATACCTCCAGGATCGGGGAGATCTATGGCCAACTCCGACTTCTGAAGGAACAGCTGAAGGAAGGGAAGGAGGTGATGATCCATTTGGATGTCAACGAGAACTGGACAACAAAAATACCAGGATGAGATCAGTGCCTGCGACTATAACAACAAGCAGTTCACAGTACATCCTATGGTCATCTACAGCCGCACAGAAGAAGGCCTACAACATCAAAACTACGTTGGACTCGCCGATGACACCAGCCACACGACGCCAACGATACTGGCATTCATATATGCGGTGATGTCCTACTTAAAAGCGTCCATGCCAGCTCTCGAGATGGTTAATTTCGTTAGTGACTCGCCTAGCTCGCAGTACCGGAATCGGATGATTGTCGCCATCGTCGCCCATTTCCGTATTGTGTTTCGGGTCCATGGGAGCTGGACCTGGCTGGAAGCTGGCCACGGCAAAGAACCGTGCGACGGTCTTAGCGGCGGTGTGAAGAAGCCTGGAGACAATACCTTCAAAGCAGGACGCAGCATCATCCGCGACGCTTCCGAGCTAGCGGAAGCCCTTCGCCAGGTGCCTGTGAAGGCAGAGCTGTTGGAAGTGTCGCTGGATCGTATCGCCCTGAAGAAGAAGGAGATAAAAAGGTGGAATGTGCCAAAGGCATCACGCATAATGGCTGCACATGCCATTTATGGAGTGGGTGATCAGCGAGTTATGAAGCGGGAGTTACCCTGCTTCGAGGGGTGTTGCCACCCACCTGATGAGCACTACGTACCTAGGTGCGAAGGGTGATCCCTTGCCTTCAAGGAAGACCCCGTAGCACCAAATGTCCTTGCAGTTGAACCACCAGCGGTCCCAGGTGTCCAAGAGTCAGAGGCCCCGGCTGCAGTGGAACCAGCAGTGGTCCCAGGTGTCCAAGAGTCAGAAGCCCCGGCTGCGGTCGAACCACTAGCGGTCCCAGCTGTTCAAAATCCAGATGCCCCAGCTGCAGTCGAACCACCAGCAGCCCCATCAGATGTCATCGAAGTGGGGTGTTTGGTAGCGGTGCGCTACGGGCGCCGGTGGTATGTTGCCAAGGTGAAATCCATAGAGGGAGATCTGTATGAACTATCGTACCATGCCGGAGAAAATGGAAATGGGGAATGCGAGATGAGGGCCACGCCGAGAAGAGCCTAATCATAATGAAGCTTGGAGAGCTGGAAGCTGTTGGCAAGATATACCAGCTGACGCCGGAGGACCAAGCTCGCATTAAGAAGCTCTTGCAAACTAAGAAACTATGATCTCTTTGGTCATAAGAAAGAATTTCCAATCAGGAGATATTTAGAGATATTTTATGGACACAAATTTGTCAGAATATGGAAGTATAAGCCTGTATTTGTATAATTTGGTTACCATTAGTATACACGTTACCGTTGGAATGCAATTGTTTCTTGATTTAATATTTGACTCCGATGTATAAAACTGAAACTTGCATTGTAAGTGTCGGGAACAATTCCCCAGTAGTGGCTGTACTTTAAATTACTTTAAGCACTCAGTCAGTCAAGGAGGGGATTAAGTTTTCATGTGAGGGAAAAGGGATGACAAATTAAAACTGTAGAAACTGATATTTTTTTGTTTTTAGTGGCAAAGACCATGCCATTTAGTAGCACTGTCATAGGGTGAACATTGGAAAACGTGTACAAGTCGTGGCAAGTACCCAGATTTAAAGATTAGTTAATTATGTGTAACTTTGATATGACCGTTATAGTTAGTATACATGTTACCGTTAGTATGCGAAGCATTTTTCCCATAGAATATGTAAACCAAAGTATTAGATGGCACTTTTTCCATGACGATACAATTCTTGGGTACTAGAGGAATCGATTTATGATCAAAACAAGAATTATTTCAAAAAAATGAGTGGAATGAAGACCAGCTTTGTGTATATATCATGAACAGAATAATAAAAGGACATAGACAAAAATGTAAGTGTTGTGTATTTAATGTGTTTTATTTTCTACTACACATACAGAGATATCGCAGAGAAGAATGGAAAAGCTTACAATAACTGTCTATTGAATGTTTCACCAGTCACTGTAAAAAGTCTGATTTTTGTTTAATTCAGTGTACCGTTACCGTTAGTATGCATTATGTTATCGATTATATCACAGAGACAAAGCCAGGTGAAGGTATAATTTTGTTATACATAGTCGCCAAGGTCTTGACAATAGTACATGATATTGGAATTATACCTAGCCAATTCTCAATTATCTTGGCAGCATGTGATACAAGGTCATAGTAAAGAAATAATACTTTAAAAAGTTTCAATATAGTAGAACAACTAGTTTCAATAGAGTAGAACAAATACTAAAATATGTCCTGTGCTGATGTTAAGCAGTTAAGTCTTCCACAATATATTGCCCATGGACTGAAACCTGCAAATAAGCTTAGAAATAATATATAAATTAACCACACATACTAAAATCAATTGTATACCAACGGTAACAACGAATCAGGACATTCAGAAACAAGTAGACATAACTATGAAAGTTACAGAGATTAGTGTTCCCAACTTGGTGCGAGTTTACCTCAATATGTATTCTATAAAATATAAAAAGTACACCCATGTGGATTGATTGTTTTACCCGTTTTTTGGATCATTTGTCGACCACTTGTGAGAAGTGATCATTATATATATATATACATACATAAATACATACACACACATATACATTATATATACTGCGCCTAAATCATTTGAAACCAAGCTCTAAGGCGCAACAAAACAAAAGGATTGGTCAATCTCAAAATCCGTAATCATGTATTCCAGTTGTCTACAGATGGGTCAAGGCGCTAGGCCCAGGGAGCTATGGTGGATAAACAAGGTTGTAAAGATACGTTTTTAAATGACGAGGTAATTTTATAATATTTTCAACTGATCTAACACTAAGAGGGAACATATTCCAAAGAGTTGGTGCAGCAACAGAAAAACCCATAGATCCAATGTTAATGTTGACTCTAGGAACAAAAAGTAGGTCAGAACTAGATGATCGAAGCTCAACAGGTTTTCTTACAGGAGCAAGCAGTGAGTACAAATAAGATAGTTGCTTACTGGTCAGTGCCTGGCATGTAATGGTACAGATCTTAAATAGTATATGATATTGTACAGGAAGCCAGTGCAAAGACTTCAAAAGTGGTACAGAGGGATAAAACGAGGATATCTTGTAACTACCCTTGCCAGATAATTTTGGACACGTTGAAGTTTTGTAATATCCTTGCTAGCAATATTATAAAAGAGGGAATTGCAATAGTCAAGTCTGCTGTTAACGGGCGCTTTTACAATAGTCTTAACAACAGAAAATGACATACCGGCGAATACGGCTAGGAATATGATAAAAACAGCAGTTACTGTATATATATATATTTGTATTGTTGGCGTAATATATATATATATATATTTATATATACATATATATATATTTACATATATATATATATATATATATCACGCCAGTACTAGTGTACCTGCATTGATTTTGTGATTATCTTTTTAGTTGTGGACCCATTGATTAAGCAAAGAATTTATATTATTATTATTACTAGTAATTACTAATATTTTAATATTATTATTATTATACAATTTTCACATAAATGATTACTGATACTTTTGGAATCTCCATTTTGCAATAATAGTAGTCGATATCCAAAAAATTAACACAGATAGTTAAACACGGACAGTGGCCTAATTCAATTTCAGCTGGATTCAATTCTGAAAGACTTGTACGTACAGTAGTAGTCGCCATCGATTGCGTAAAGGGTGAGTCGATCTATTCTGTACAGTTCCCCCAGGTCAATAACCCAACTATGTGCGTACTGTCCAACAGCTTGACTAAACGCGCATTCCTCGGATTCAATTTGTGGCCCCAGAAGGCCGTCCACTGATCTCTCGTAAACGTACCGTCGTGCAAACTGCCCAAAACCTATGTGTCCTGGTTTGTGGTAAGCAATGTTACCTGAAACATTAAGGCGAGGCTGAACGTTTGGGTGAATATATTTTACATTGCCGGACATTATACATTTTCTCTGCGCACAAAACATTAATTAACTGACCTCGCGTGAAATAGTTATGAAAATGACATTCCTCGTTAGTTGTATAGTATGTCAATTTCGTGAGAGGTAGGATTTGGAAGGAAGGAAGGGAGGAAATGTTCCTATGTTAAAATATAGGGAGCAAGTTTTAGGTGAAAAGGGAAATTATCCCATATTAAAAGATAGGCAGCAAGGTAGAGAGCTCCTTTGAGAGCTACTTTGAAAGGAAATTTTCCCATGTGAAAACATAGGCAGCAAGATAGAGAGCTCTTTTGAGACCTACTTTGCGAACTACTTTGAGGACTACTTTGAAAAGGAAATATTCTCATTTTAAAAGATAGGCAGCAAGATAGAGAGCGTTTTTGATAGCTAATTTGAGAGCTATTTTGTTTCTACTTTCAGTAAAAACAAATACCAGAACTACTTTCCCATGTTAAAAAACAGGCAGCAAGCTAGAGAGGTTATTTGAGAGCTACTTTGAGACCTTCGAAGCAACGTAGAATGATGTCCTAGGGTAGAAAGTAGAGACCTCTTTTGAGAACCTCCAACGTACAATGCTGTGTACCTATGTTAAAAGATATGCAACAAGCTAGAGAGATCTTCTGAAATCCATGAGACTGTGTGCACAACCTATAGTCTTTGTACACTAACCACACACGACACTGGGACATATTAAACAAAAAATCAAGGACTCTCTACCCTTTAACATGTATCAATGCTATAGGCTTTACATACCACACTTGCACTTACCTCAGTTGGTCGCCTGGTTGCAAACTGGTTTGAACTGATATTCTGGTAACGAGAATGTATTAAATGGTAAACACAACGTACAACCGTCGGGTAGTCAACCGGTGGTATGAGACGGTCGCAGTCCCTTAAATAATTAAGGTGAATCTAAAACAAGGTGTTACGATAGATAATTTGTCATTAAACGTACCCTATATATTAATCAAACTTACGTATAGGTTACAGTCATCATAAAATCGGAAATTCTCTGTTAAATCAGTAAAACTGGCGGCTATCTGCGTAGGTGTACTGTGTTTGATTAGTTATTCGTTATATGGATTTCCTTAACAATCACATATCTTAACATATGTTACACTATTTCACCAAAGTTCTAATGAAGTATATGGCGAACTTTCATTAATATTGAAGAAAACAACAATATCATATGTCAACCCGTCTTCACAGCACAATGTTAGCGTGATGTGCGAAGCACTATTATATATGGAATCCGTAGTCTGAGCTATAACGTGTGTTGTTTGTGCATATTCCTCAGACTGTCTTTACGCGTCGGTTTAAATTATATACCGGTGTCAACAGTAAACTCCATTCATTACCGCACACGTAGCATGCATAATACAGCAGTACCTTCTGACGCTTGGTCAGCCATTCATAATCGCACAAAAGGTGTCGAAATTTTATTTCTTAATTAAGAAACAAGTACTCGTCTATGTAGGTCACAGCCTCATTTTTTCTGTCAAACTAGCAGGCATTCGGAACTTGCGCGTATGTATATAGTCTCATCACTAACGTTATTAATAGGTACGCGTGGTAAATCGGTACGCGTGGAAGTAATTTGGTCAAACTAGCAGGCATTCGAAACTTGCGCGTGTATATAGTCTCATCAATTACGTTATTAAATAGTCACGCGTGGTAAATTGGTACGTGTGGTATATCTTGTCTATCATAATAACATATATAGTGTTTCTTATAACAACACTTACTATTCTAGAAATATGGCGGGAATTCGGCAAACAAATGGTGGGAAATCCTTTTTAATGTAACCTAGTGCCGTGTGCAAACATTTCTATTATGCTTGTATGAACTTGATCTCGACGTATTGTATGAATGTAACTACACCTCGTTGCGCATTCTTGATGTGACGTAAGTGCTACTAATAGTATCGCGTGCCTCGAAACTGGTTCAATTAGAAAACATTTAGTCTGGTAACGTGTTCGACGATAATTGTTTGATAGGTACATGATCACGTGATTCTCAGAAACTTGCGCGTGTGTATATAGTCTCATCAATTACGTCATCAGATAGACATGCGTGGTAAATCGGTACGTGTAGTAGATATTTATTTTATATCATACTATAGCGCTTTAGTATAACAATACTTACTATTATAGAAATATACCAGTAATTCGGTGAAAATGGCGAGAATTCAGCGAGAAATGGTGGGAATTTTGTTTTAATGTAACCTAGTGTCGTGTGCAGACATTTCTATTATGCAAGTTTGAACTTGACCTCGACATACAATATGATTGTAACTACACCTCTTCTCGTTTTCTTGATGTGACGTAAGTGCCATTAATAGTAACACGGTCCTCGAAACTGGTTCAACTAGAATACATATATAAGTATATACATATATAAGTCCTGTGCTACAGCCATCCTGGTAGACATTCGTACCGCTACAGTGTAGAGGCAACGTCGTGCTGAAGATACCCTACTACTGTTCTCTTGCAGCCCTCTGACGTATAAGCTGAGTTTTACGTTATTCGGTAGCGCCCCTAGTTAGAATTTTTATATTTCAATACCACGACACTACTATTACTAACGTCAAGCTAAAAACACCCAACTACTACACTGCTGCAGCCTTCAAAGAAATTGACGAAGATCATCCGTCTGACAAGCGAGCAGTCCTGCCTTCAACCCTGTACTCACCAGAACCGGAACCCCAACTTGAACCAGAGGTCGACGTAAAACCGAAATGCATTGAATTTTTTGGAGCCGACTCTCTCTTGTCCTCTCTTAGCATGTACTGACTATCGATGTCGTGCCAGTGTAATGCATTGCCGAGGTAACATCTTAGAATTTTAGCGTATGTACGCGTGAACGTCGTAATGTCTTGCCAGTTTAGTACATTACCAAGGTAACTTCGTAAAAATGTAGCTGACCAAAGCTATTAACTTCTACAAGTTCCTTAATTTAACTCGAAAATGTTGTAAATTCTTGCCAGTGTAGTGCATCGCCGAGGTAAAATTTACCAAATAGATAGACAGGTAAAAATGAACAAATTGAGCAAGATAGACAGGTAAAATTGAACAAATTCAGCAAGATTGACAGGAAAAGTTGAACAAATTCAGGAAGACACACATGTAAAATTGAACAAATTTATCAAGATAGACAGGTGAATTTAAGGAATTTCAGCCAATTCAGCAAGATAGACAAGTAAAATTCAATTCAATTCAAAACAGGCAGGAATATACGACGCTCTCGCGTTAAAGTAAGAAACTTGTACAAGTATATAGAGTTCGTCGGGTAATTTCTTTACGAAGTTACGTGTATTGTTCAAAAGTAAACAACGAAATGAACAGCCATATGAATTTTATGCACTAAAATACGTCCAATGGGCAAACATGTTACTTGTACGAACTGGTCACCGACAAACTGACATATAAAATCACTAGGCGTTCTTGTTACCTGTATAACGAGCTGTATTTGCTGAATTTGTTCAATTTTGTCAGTCTATCTTGATAAATTTGCAGAACGAGTTCAATTAATTTTACCTGTCCATCTTGTTGAATTTGTTTAATTTGTTCAATTTTACTAATCTATTTTGTTGAATTTGCTGAATTTCCTTAATTTTACCTGACTATCTTGCTGAATTTGGTGAAATTCCTTAAATTTACCTGTCTGTCTTGATGAATTTACTCCATTTGTTCAATTTTACCTGTTCTTCTTGTAGAATTTGCTGGATTTCCTTAATTTTACCGGTCTATTTTGGTGAATTTCCTAAAATTTACCTGTGTATCTTGCTGAATTAGTTCAATTTTATGTGTCTTTCTTATCGAATTTTGTGAATTTTGTGAATTTTACAGTGTATATTGCTGAATTTGGTGATTTACTGAATTTTACCTGTCTATTTTGCTAAGTTTGTTAAATTTTACCTGTCTCGTTGAAGTTACTGAATTTTAACTCGGTGATGTACTAAGCTGGCAAGAATGTTCACGAGTTCATACGCCAAAATTCTAAGAAATTACTTCGGTAATGCACTACACTGGCATACTTTTTACGAAGTTACATCGGTAATGCACTACACTGGCACGACAGCGATAGTCAGTACCTACTAAAAGAGGACAAGGTAGAGTCGGCTCCAGAAAATTGACACGCAACACGCAAGGTTACATTAAAAAAAAATCCCACAATTTGTTGCTGAATTCCCGCCATTTTCACCGAGTTAATGGTATATTTCTAGAATAGTAAGTGTAGTAATACTAAAGCGGTTTATTATGATAGAAAATAAATATCTACCACACGTACCGATTTACCACGCATGTCTATTTAATGACGTAATTGATGAGACTATATACACACGCGCAAGTTTTGAATGCTTGATAGTTTTAACAAATTACTTCCACACGTACATATTAATAACGTCATTGACGAATGCCTGCTAGTTAGACCGACAAAATAAAGCTGTGACCTACATAAACGACTAGTTGTGCCTTAATTAAGAAATAAAATGTCGACACCGTTTGTGCTTTTATGAATGGATGACAAAGCTATATACTTCATTAGAACGTTAATCAAATTGCGTAAAATACGTTAAGAAACGGGATTGTTAAGGAAATCCATATAACGAATAACTAATCATACATAATACACCTACGCAGATAGCCGCCAGTTTGATTGATTTAGCAGATAACTTCCGATTTTATCATTATTGTTACCTATACGTACGTTTTAGAAATATATAGGGTACGTCATAATGTAGGCCAATCAGAATTCCACCTTTGGTATACAACCCATCAGATATACACCACTTCGTTTATTTAATAATCCTTCATTAATGACAGCTTTTCTATCGTAACACCATATTTTAGATTCGCCTTCATCACTTAAGGGACCGCGACCTTCTCATATTACCTGTAGACAACGGTACGGTTATACGTCGTGATTACAATGTAATACATCCTCGTTAAATTGTAGGTTCTAAACATTTTCAGACTTGGACAGCGAATACCATTTTAAGCGAGTTTGCGACCAATTGAGATAAGTGTAAGCCTTGTAAGTCAATCTTATAGCATTGATACATGTTAAAGTATAGGGAGACCTTGACTTTTTAAATAAATATGTCCAAGTGTGGTGTGTAGCAGCTTTAAATGCTGATCGGTCTTCAGTATGCGAAGACTACAGGTTGTGCATATAGATTGATGGATTTCAAAACAGCTCTCTAGCGTGTTGCCTATCTTTTAACATAGGTACAAATCATGGTATGTTGGAGGTTCTCAAAAAAGTTTTCTACTTTCCACCCTAGGAAATGTTGTCCCTATCCTTTAACATCAGTACAAATCATTGAACGTTAGATGGTCTCAAAGTAGCTCGCAAAGGACGTCGCAAACAATTTGTCTAACTTTATGCCAATCTTTTTATATGGGAAAGAGTTCTGATATTTATTGTTGCTGAAAAAGCACAGTACCTCGTAAAGTAGATGTTACAATAGCTCCCAAAAAATCAAACTTTATGCCTATCTTTTAACATGGGGAAAGTTTCTTTTCAAAATAGCTCTCAAAGTACCAGTTAGTATACCTCACAAAATGGGGTCTCTACCTTGCTGCCTATCTTTTAACATGGGAAAATGTCCTTTTCACAGCAGCTCTCAATGTAGCTCGCAAAGTACCTCTCAACAGTGCTTTCTACCTTACTGCCTTCCTTTTAACATAGGAACATTTTCTTTTCACCAAAAAATGTTTTCCCTATCTTTTAACATGGGGAAATTTCCTTCCTTCCAAATCTTACCTGTCATGAAAGAAACATACTATACTACTCTCGTTTTTCTGAAAAATCCACCGAAATCTGATACCCCTCCATTTCTTCTAATGCATTCTATATTAACACTACCAAATTTTCCTGGTAAAAGTGCTCGAACAGAATTCATATATCACACCAAAATTGGCGTAGTGTCTCGTTAAGTAATTGTGGTAAATGCGGGCGGACACTAAATGAGGTCGTAAGACGGTTCCGTTACCTGCAATTATCCTCTTATGCAAGGCACAGTACTTATTAGCAGGGCGTGGCTACCGTGTGAGGTATCAACCAATATATATCTTTCACATGACATGTTGCCTAGCGCGTAGGCAAACCCCAAGGGGCTAGATCCATCACTTATTTGAATTTGGATCAGTTCTCTGGGCACCAGTTATTAAAATTAACAAGTATTATATTTCGCAGAGCACAATGCAACTATAGTACACTCTCGTTTTCATACACAATGTTGTTTGAAGAAAACTTCATTGTTTTTTTGTTCCACCCACCGGTTTGACAAGCCCGTCCGTGCCATGGGTACATGGGTGGTCTACCTCCTCCGCAGGGTCCTCCATTGAGACACGAGCCTGTGTTCCTGTTGCAGCCGTGGATACATAGACAGGGCAAGATGCACGACCCTTGCCTTCCCGGCGATCTGGGGAATATGCACAGGCCTGGTGTACCAATATTAACTGGAAACAAAGAGAAGATGAGGGTTGGTGTCGATTAACTCAACCCATCGTGTATGCAATCAGAGAGATATAGCAGTAATATGTTGAGATAATTTCACCTCTGGATTACATGGGTGGAAGAGGAAATGTAGTCCCGGTTTCCCATATTAAAATATAGGCAACAAGGTAGAGAGCTCTTTTGAGAGCTCTTTTGAAGAAGAGATTTCCCATGTTAAAAGATAGGCATTAGAGATCTCTTTTTAGAGCTATTTTGAGAGCTACTTTGAAAAGGAAATTGTCCCATGTTAATAGATAAGCAGCAATGTAAAGAGCTCTTTTGAAACCTTCCAACTTTTGACATGTGTCAATGCCATAATCTTTACATAACACAGTTCCACTTACCTCAGTTGGTCGCCTCGTTTGAACTGGTATTCGCTGTGCAATTCTGAACTTGTGTAGAACGTAGAATGTAACGAAAATGTATTACATTGCAATCGCGACAAATAACCATGACCTAATCAACCTGATCGAGCGATTCTGGCGTGCAACGGCCGGGGTCCTTTAAGTAATTATGGCGAATCTAAAATAAGGTGTTACAATAAATAAGCTGTAATTAATGAAGCATTATTAATTAAACGAGGTGATGTCTATCTGACCGGCTATATGAAATGTAGAATACTTATTGGCCTAGGTTATGATGGATCCTATATATTTCTAAAACTTACGTACAGCTTACACTTATTATAAAATCGGAACTCAATGACGTTGTAAAATAGGTAAGCGTAGTAAATCTGTACTCGCGGTAATTAGGTCCAACTAGTAGTAGGACCGTTATCAGGCACTCTGAACTTACGCGCATGTATAGTCTGATTCAATTATGTCATTAAATAGGTAAGCGTGGTAATTAGGTCCAACTGGCAGTAATTCGAACAAACTAGCAGGCATTTGGAACTTACGCGCGAGAATATAGTCTTATTCAATCATGTCATTAAATAAGTACACGTTGTAAAGTGGTACCCGTGGTAATTTGCTCAATCAGGTAATAATTCGGTCAAACTAATAGGCATTTTGAACTTGCGCGCATGTATATCCCAATTTATGAAGTAGCATGACGTCAGTATTGTAACCACACCTCGTTGCGTTTTGTCGATGTGCCGTAAGAGCTATTAATAGTACCGCGTGCCTCGAAACTGCTTCAACTAGAATACATGTTGTTTGGTGACGTCTTCGGTGTTGATTGTTTGATAAGTCCACTGTTACGTATTGCTGAAGATACCCTTCTACTGGTCTCTTGCATCCCTGTGGTGTATAAACAGAATACGCCATTATACGCCAGCGTTCCTAGGTAAAGAACAGAATCGCACAATTTCAATACCACGACAGTATTATGGCTAACGTCATGCCGAAAACACCCAACTAGTACACCCCTACGGCTTTCAGCGACAGTGACGAAGATCATCCGTCTGTCAACCAACCAGTCGTACCGTCAACCAACTACTCACCATAACCAAAACCTGAACTTAAACCGGAGGTCGTTTTGAAACCGAAAGGCATAGAATTTTTCTGGGGCCGACTCCCCTTATTAAACTTTTATTCATGCCGGGTCGAAGCATTCGGTCGGGTGTTTAATTCAGTCAAGCATACCAATCAATACAGAAAGGCATTGTACCACGGCCACGTCGAATGTGCAAAATAACAAAACTCAAGCACTTGACAAAATGGAAAAGCAAACATATATGAAGGTCGTAGACGTGTACGGTAAGCAGAAGTATGGGTAAGACAGAGACATTACCGGAAATGAAGTAATTGTCAACATTCCTACCAGGTTCCCCAGCCTACAACACGCGTTACCAAGACACAAAATACACTGTAGGCCATGAATGGTAGATGCAAATCTTGGGTCTATGTATCTCGCCTATTTCAATCCCTAACTACATAAACGTATTAGCCCTTGTATAAGTATTGCCACGTATCATTTTGAAAATAGATTTCTTGAAGAAAAAACATAATTGGCACATTTAAAGCAAAGTTAGTGTGGGTCGAATCCAAATACATGTGGTTAGAAAGGACACGGATTCCCCATAGTGACAATGAACGCCGCTTCAGACGATGCATTATAACTGATGAAGTGATTGTCAGAAATACTAAACAAGACCCTAGCGGCAAACAGGTCGTCGTTCATACCTCCACGGCCTTGTGAGTAACACCCAACCACTACGTTTCTGTGGGCTTCATCGACGAAGACGAACATTGTTGCCGACCGTTCGCGACATCTGTTAACCGACTATTATCATCGTCTGTCAACCGAGTACCGTCACCGTCTGTCAACCGAACACCGTCACCGTCTGTCAATCGAACACCGTCACCATCTGTCAGCCCATTATTCCCATCGTCTACTTCAACTTCTACTATCAACATCGCCCCTGCCATCGGCACCGACTCTACACTAATCATAACCGTCGGCACTGACACTAAACAGGACATGATAAAGTAAGTGGTGTCCATTTTGAAAAAAGAGTTCCCACATTACGTGGCAAAAATCATTACACAACGTGTGAAAGCCGATTGTGGTCTATAGGCAGGTACTCGTTCATACAGCTAAGATAGTCGCACTAAAGTATAATGCACAGTACATGGTGCTTTTCAACAACCATCTTGTCAGTACGCAAGTGCTTAATTTAGCCAAACTGACGTATCCGGGTCGCATAAAATACATGCAAGAAGCTTTCAGAGACGCAACATCCATATCACACGGCTATTTGTTCGTCGACCTGTAACAGGCCACACCGTAATACTTGTGCCTGCGAACTAGTATTGCACTGGAAGCAGACAAAATACAGTACGCCTATTTTCTGTATATATAAATAGGAACACACCGTGGCAAGTTTATATATATATATATGTGTGTGTGTGTGTGTGTGTGTGTGTGTGTGTGTGTGTGTGTGTGTGTGTGTGTGTGTGTGTGTGTGTGTGTGTGTGTGTGTGTGTGTGTGTGTGTGTGTGTGTGTGTGTGTGTGTGTGTGTGTGTGTGTGTAGCGCCCCATGGTGTGTACATTTAGAACTAAAAAAAATACATAAAATGAAATCTTCTTCATAATCAGTTTGATAATGTTTTCAGAACAAGCATCGGTGCAGCCATCTCTCATTCCTACTTTCCTGTCGTCTGTTGTACATTTCCGAGGTACCGCCGCCCCCACCACCACCATGAGACAACGGCTAAGACAACGGACAGGAAGACAATCGATGTGACAACAGTGAAACAACGGTAGAGACAACGGACGGGACAATGCATGAACGGACGAGATAAGAGACGACAAGTGTCGAGACAACGGACGAGATAACAGACGTCAACAGACGACAATAGACGAGTCATCGTACGAGACAACGGACGAGACATCGGATGAGACTACGGACGGTACAACGGCTGAGACAACGGACGGGACAACGCATGAGACAAGGAAGGAGACAACAGCCGAGCCAACACACGAGACAACGGATGAGACAACAGACGAGACAACGGACGAGACAACAGGAATAAAACGGACACGACAACGGACGAAAAAGAGTCGACAAGGGACGAGACAATTGAAGAGACAATGCATAAGACAACGGACAAGACAACAGAAAGACAACGGATGTGACAACGGTGAGACAACAGCTGAGATAAGGGACGGGACTATGGATGAAATAACGAAGAGACATCGTATGAGACAACAGAAAGACAACGGATGTGACAACGGTGAGGCAACGGCTGAGATAACGGACGGGACAACGTATGAGACAACGGACGAGACATCGGATGAGACAATGTATAAGACAACAGGTGAGACAAGGTCAAAGTGTATGTGTCGTATATTCGTGCCAGGGTAGTGCATAAGTAAGTGCGAGGTAACTTCTTTGAATGTTAGCGTATAAACGCTAGAACGTCGTATCGGTATTTATAATTTGTTTAAACTTGGTACTTAGGATTTTTTTTAAGTCTGTTCTTAGACATTTTTCAAATTGGTACTTAGAATTTTCCAAAGTCGGTATTTAGAATTGTTCAAACTTAGTGCTTAGACATTTTTCAACGTCGGAATTTGTTACGGTGCTTAGAAACGTTTTGGAGTATGGCACTTAGAATTTTTTATCAAAGTCGGAACTTAGAATAGTTTTCAAACTTTGTCCTTTGAAATGTTTTCACACTTTTTACTTAAACAAATTTCAAAGTCGGTACTTATAAAAAAAAATCAAAATCGGTACTTATACATTTTTAAACTTCGTATTTAAATTTTTTTTTAAGTCGGTACTTAGAAATTTGTCAAACTTGATACTTAGACTTTTTTTTATAAATCGGTACTTACCATTTTTTTAAGCTTGGTACTTTTTTCAAAGTCGGTACTTAGAATTTTTGTCAAACATGGTACTTAATTTTTTTGAAAGTCGGGCCTTATAAATTTTTCAAACTTTATACTTAGAAATGTTCCAAATTCGGTACTTATACACAAATTTCAAAATTTATACTTAGGCATTTTTCAAAGTCTGTACTTAGAAATGTTTTCAAAGTTGGTACTTAGACATTTTTAAAATTCAATACTTACAACAATTTTCAAACTTGGTATTTATAATTTGTTCGGTACTTAGAGTAATATATACATAGCTAAGGTTAGGGTTAGGGATAAGGTTTAGGTTAAGGCCATAGACTAATAATTGTTCTTTTATTTTCGTTAACCATTTATTATCTTTTGTTGATTACTCATATAATAAATTTGATTGTATTATGATTCTTCCTGATAATCTTGATCGCGGTTCCTATCCTATTGACATGCGTTGTCCTAATTATAAAGAAACTAACTAGACAAACTGACACACGGATTATCTTCGTCAGTGTCGCTGAAGGTCGTAGGAGTGTAGTAGTTGGGTGTTTTCAGCATAACCTTAGCCACAGTACTGTCGTGGCTTTGAAATGATGCAATTTGTCTCTACCTAAGACGCTAGCGCATAACATAGTGCTCTGTTTATATGGTAGAGGGCTGCAAGAGATTAATAGTATGGTATCGTCAGCATGACGTTGCCATAACACTGTAGTGGTATGAATGACGAGCTGGATGCCTGTAACACCGGACTTATATACGATTTATGAGAATCACGTGGTCATGTACCTATGAAACAATTACCATCGAAGACGTTAGCAAACTACATGTATTCTAGTTGAAGTAGTTTCGAGGCAAGCTGTTTTATTAACAGCACTTACGTCACATCGACAAAACGCGACGAGGTTTAATTGCAATACTGATCTATGTTATTACATTAATTTGGATTTTATACACGCGCGAAAGTTCCAAATGCCTGCTAGTTTGACCGATTTATTACCAGTTTGACCTATTTATCACGCGTATCTATGTACCACTTTATTTGATCATTGGATCAGACTATATAAACCCGCGAAAGTTCCAAATGCCTGTTAGATTGACCGATATAATACCTGTTTGACCTATTTAACAAGATTTAAAAAAAATTAATAAGATTGCCACCCAGAGAATTAACTCTAGGTGGCAGGTGGACAAGGAAGCCTTTTGGCTTATCGAGAGTCCGACCCTTTTATCTATGTGTATCCCGCCCGTCTCAGGTATGTGTCGATTTTATTTTTAAACACATTCACGCTACTAGCACCCACACAATCAGCAGATAATCTGTTCCATTCATTTACATTCCTTTGTGAAAATGAAAACTTTCTTATATCTAATCTACTCTGCTCGTTTGCTAATGTAAATTCATGTCCTCTAGTCCTTCTATCTTTCTTAACTAAAAAAAATATTTCCATCAATATTTTCATAACCATTCAATATTTTAAACACTTCTATCTGATTCCCTCTAAATCTCCTGGTCTCTAGTGTTGTTAAACCATATTTTTAGGCGTATTTCGTAACTAAGATCCCTCAGTTTTTGTATCATTTTAGTTGCTCTCCTCTGCACTCTTTCTAACATATATATGTCCTTCCTGCGATATGGCCTCCACGTTTGAATACAATATTCTAAATGAGGCCTAACTATTGTTTTGTACAGCGGTATTATTAGCTTTTTTTAACGTTATGTTTCGCCTAATTAATCCAATGATTTGATCTCCCTTTGAAGCTGCAATTCCGCACTGCTCTGAAACCTTCATATCAGCACTAATGGTTAACCCTAAGTCCTTTTCTTTTACAGTAGTACTTAGTACAGTACCCCCATTGTATATTCTATCTCTTCGTTCCCATTTCCTGCGTGAAAGCATTTACATTTCCCAAAATTGAACAGCATTTGCCACTTTTTAGACCATTTGATCAACTTGTCAAGATCATCTTGTAAATGTTGTCTATCTCCATCACTTTTAATCCTTCTAAAGACTTTTGTATCATCCGCAAATTTCAACACCTTTCTTGTTATTTCATCATCTAAATCGTTGATATATATTAAGAATAATGTAGGTCCTAATACTGATCCCTGTGGTACTCCACTCAATACCGATTTCCAGTTTGAAGCCTCCCCATCAATTACTACACGTTGTCTTCTGTCAATCAGCCATTGTTCTATCCAGTTTATTATACCATTTCCTATGCCATGGGCCTTTAGTTTCAGCAGTAATCTTTGATGTGGTACTTTGTCGAAAGCTTTTTGAAAATCTAAGTAGACGATATCTACTGGTGATCCCTCATCTACCCACTTAGTGATGTCTTCCAAAAAACATAACATATTTGTGTAACATGACCTCGCTTTAAAAAACCATGTTGAGATGGGTTGATCAAGTTTTGTTTAACAAGAAAATCCACCATGTGATCTTTAATTAATCTTTCTAATATTTTGCAAATCACTGATGTTAAACTCACTGGTCTATAGTTCTCTGACTTGTTTCTCGAACCTTTTTTAAATAACGGTATAATGTTTGCCTCTTTCCATTCTAAAGGAACCACTCCCTCTTCTAATGATAAATTGAAAACTTTTGCAAGCGGTACGCTAATTTGTTCTACAATTTCCAATAGTAGTTTGGGCGGAATCCCATCCACTCCAGGTGATTTATTATCCTTCATAGCCCTTATTTTCTTAGCTACCATTTCCGGGGTTACAATTAATTGTCCTAAATAGTCTGAATCTGCCCCCTTGAACTTAGCCTCTGGTACTGGCAGTTAACTAATATCTTCTCTGGTAAACACTGAACTAAAGTACTCATTCAGGTCTTCTGCCATTAAGAATCTCTCTGATATTATATTTCCAGCACTATCTTCTAGAGGACCGACCTTATCTTGAACTTTCTGTTTGCTTCGAACATATGCATAAAAAACTCTTGCTGTCATGTTTTATATTACTAGCTAATTGTTGTTCATAGCTTCTCTTTGAATTTCTAATTTCAGCTGTAGCTTGGTTAAGTGCTTCTTTATAACTGTTGTAGTCTTCATCATTTCCAGTACATCTATATGACTTCCACATCATTTGTTTATACTTAATTTTTCTAATGGCTTCTTTCAATAAGTGTTTCTTTTTGGACCGTTTCCCTTGTTTTTTGAAGGGTACAAATTTGTCGACTATGCACTTAATTTCACTCTTTAATATATTCCAGCATTCTGTTGCTGTCTTATTTTGCAGTGTGTTATTCCAGTCTATCTTTGCTAAATATTTCCTCATGTCCTTACACCTTTCTTTGTGGAAATTTCTCCTATACTGCTTTTTACTATTCCTTTCTGATTTTACTTTGATGGTCAAATGTATCTGGTTGTGATCGTTACTCCCCAGTGGCTCACGTATCTTGACATTGTCAACTAATTCATTCTGTGAGGACAAAACTATGTCTAACATATTCTCACCCCTGGTTGGTTCTAGCACATGTTGAGAAAGGAAAGTATCTTGAACTAACACTAAAAACTTGTGGTCCTCACTCCCCATACTCTGAAGAGATTTCCATTGTATATGCCCGTGGTTAAAATCCCCCATAATAATACAGTCCCGTTTGCTTACTTCCCTTATAGCGTTTTGTATTTTTTCACTCTCTTCTATGCTTATGTTTGGACTTCGATAAACTAACCCAACTGTTAACGTTGAGTTTCCTGTAACTATGTTACACCAAACAGCTTCTTCGCAATCTGCTTCTCTTTCTAATTTTATTTCATCAGCCTGGATAGATTCTTTAATATATAAAATAACTCCACCTCCCTTTCTTCCTATTCTTTCTTTTCTAAACATTACATATCCTGTCAGTCCCAATTCAGCATCTGATATATCGGTGGTGGTCCAGGATTCGGTTATACCTATTATATGAGGGTCAATATCTTCTACCATCATGTTTAGTTTATTTCTTTTGTTGACTATACTCCTTGCACATTTACCACGCGTATCTATGTACCACTTTATTAGATCATTGGATGAGACTATACACACGCGCGAAAGTTCCAAATGCCTGCTAGTTTGACCGATTTATTACCAGTTTGACCTATTTATCACGCGTATCTATGTACCACTTTATTAGATCATTGGATGAGACTATATACACGCGCGCAAGTTCCAAATACCTAATAGTTTGACTGAATTACTACCAGTCAGACCAATTTAACACGCATTCTGATTTATTACACGTATCTATATAATGATATCATTCATAGCAGTTGAACCGATTTACCATGCGTATATATTTAATGACGTCATTGATAGTAGTTGGACCGATTTACCACGCGTACCGATTTAATAAGCGTACCTATTTAACGACGTCATTGACTTATGTTATTAAATAAATTGAGACTATATTATACACGCGCACCAGTTCCGGACGCCTGCTAGTTTGAAAGAATTACTAACAGTTTGACAGCTTTAGCACGCGTACCTATTTGATAACGTGACTGACCTGTATCATTTCTTAAATTGGGACTATACACACGCGCGCAAGTTCAAAATGTCTGCTAGATTAGCCGAATTACTAACAGTTGGACCAAATTACCACATGTACCTATTTAATGACGTCATTGAATTAGACTGTATATATATGCGCAAGTTCCGATTGCCTGCTACCAGAATTATTTCCAGTTGGACCTAATTACCACGTGTACCGATTTACTACACGTACCTATTTTACGACATCATTGACATATGTTA
Organism: Paraescarpia echinospica; assembly: GCA_020002185.1. NCBI lineage: Eukaryota > Metazoa > Annelida > Polychaeta > Sabellida > Siboglinidae > Paraescarpia > Paraescarpia echinospica. Next base: position 14,135,744 of record CM034531.1, read on the forward strand.
TTACAGAAATTGGAACTACATACACGTGTGCAAGTTCGGAATGCCTGCTAGGTTGAACGAATTACCACGTAGACCTATGCACATAGGCCCCAGTTTTACTGATTTAGCAGAGAAGTTACGATTTTATAATTACTGTAAGCTATAGGTAGATTTTATAAATATATAGGTCCGTCATAACCTAGGCCAGTAAGTTGTCCACCTTTCGTATACAACCCGTCAGATAGACACCACCTCGATTAATTAATAACCCTACATTAATTAAAGCTTTTCTATCGTAACGTCATTTTAGTTTCTCCTTCATTACTTATGGGTCATTGACTGTCTCACACAACAATCGCTCGGTCCGGTTTACTAGGACACGGTTATACGTCGCGATTACAATGTAATACATTCTCTTTACATTGCAGGTTCTACACAGGTTCAGACTTGCACAGCCAATTCCAGTTCAAACCAGTTTGCAACCCGGCGACAAATTGAGGTAAGTGGAATTGCCTTATGTAGAGTTTACAGTATAGCATTGATACGTGTTAAAAGTTGGAAAGTCTCAAAAGAGGTTTCAAACGCTCTCTCTACCTTGCTTCCTATCTTTTAACATGGGAAAAGTTCCTCTTCAAAAGAGCTCACAAAAGAGCTTTCTATTATGTTGCCTATATTTTAAGAAGGGAAACCTTTTTCCCCACCCATGCAAACCAGAGGTGAAACGATTTCTACCTATATTCATTTCATTTCAGTTCATCCCGAGACCTGTCGAGTCGTAGAGGAGACATGAGGCACGTAGTCGCAGCGAATGCTGTCCAGCAGGGGCGGTCTAGCGCAAGTCTCAGTAGCGTTTGGACATAACGGTCAGTCGGTCCACTCCCGTATGTTGTTCATCCAGGTCTTCCTTTGCCTGCTTCTCCATCTGTTGCCCTCCAGAGTGCCATGCATGATTGTCTTGGCAAGGGAGTCGTGGCGAGTGACATAGCCGTATCATGCCAACTTTCTCCTCTTCACTGTTGCGAGGAGTGGCTCCTTTGAGCCTGCCAGGGCAATGATCTGTGTTTGGATAGAGTCATTTGTCGTGTGCTCGGCCATGATATTTGCAGCAGGCGTCTGAAGCACTTGGTCTCAAACGCCTGTATTTTCTTCGTCACTGCATCCGTCAGTGTCCAACTTTCGAAGACGTACAGCAGGATGGAGACAACAAGGGATCTGTACAGTCTGATCTTAGTTGCGAAGCAGATGTTAACGCTTCTCCATATCTTACTGAGTTTGATCATTGCTGCTGTCGCAAAGACTATTCGAATCTGGATCTCTTTGTTCGACCGTCCATATTTGGTGAGTGTGGAGCCAAGATATTTGAACGCATCCACTTTCTCCAGCTTCTGGCCGTTCACGGTGATATCAACAGTGATGTTTTCAGTGCTGCTGGCCATCACCTTGCTCTTTTCGTTGCTTTCTTCCATACCGTAAGCGCCTGCTCTATCCACTAGTCTATTGGTGAGATCTTGGAGCTCGTTGTTGCTGACTCCAAGAAGATCTATATCGTCTGCAAATCGCAGGTTTCTGACAGGTCTGCCTCCCACAGAGATGGTGGTGTTGAAGTTGTGGAGGGCTTCTCTCGTGATGTTTTCGAGGTAGATATTAAAGAGAACTGGCGGCAGCAACCAACCTTGACGGACTCTGACTATGGTCCTGGAGTACTCCCCTTTTGGGTTTTTGAGAAGGACCGCACTGCTGGCGTTGTTATACAGTGCGCTGATGACTTGAGTGATGCCTTCTTCAATGTTGAAGCGCCTTAGCATTTGCCACAGACCTTCGTGCCACACCCTGTCGAAAGTCTTCTTGAAGTCTGTAAAGTTGTGGAGCAGGCTCTTCTCGTGTTGCAGGTGTTTTTCGATCAGGAATCTGCAGTTACAGATTTGTTCTATGGTAATTCTTCCGGGTTTGAATCCGGCCTGCTCTTCTGCTTCTCAACCAATATTACTACTACCTATCTACGCTGTTCACATATCTATCTTTTACCAGTCGGTGTTATGAGTCTCTGGTGTCAGGTGGTAGGTTTCTTTTTTGGTAAAACGTCCTCTTTCCTCTTCCCCGATTGTGTCCGATACCAAGCTTTGTTGTTTTGCGCGCGGCATTCTAAATACACCGCTCAGATAGTTAAATCTTCTTTGATGCTTGTGCGTTTGTGTCATCATCATCATCTTTTTGGCGGCCACAATCAACTTGCTGATTATTCTGCCGCTCTTTGGGGGTTGCGAGGAGGTAGAATTTGTGTGTATAGGTAGGTAGGTGTTTTATTTCTGAATTATATAATACAGAAGATTTAATAAAAAACTGCATATAGAATCATTTGAGCAAGTAGATTCTTAGATATGCACGCTACTAATGCACTATTTTTAATTTCATTGGTCCCATACGAAAAAATAAATACAGTCTCCACACTGCAGATAGTTATCCAGCACGTGAAAGTCGTAAGACCCTACAGCTACGGCAATCAGTCCACATATACCGGCAATTCGCGTGATTACTCCGGCAGCACTTGCAGATTGCACCGTGTCGAAGTCTTTGTGGTCCAACTACTTGTCGCCGGCCGTTCACATAACTTCATCTTTAAGACATTGATTCTTCGCACACAAACAAAAACAAACTTGTTATATTCTTCCCTGCACGGTGACACCCTCAAGTGATAAAGGCAAAGCGTATACAATCTATACAATTCCAGGTTGGCAGCAGAGCTGTTATCAGTTGATATACAATGTTACAACAGAAAAAATATAACTTGAATCACTGGTCGCTGCCAACCACTGATAACGGTAATGTAGCGTTGTTGTAGATACAACGTGGAATTAATAACTACAAGCAGACAGTTAATACACTACCATAAATAATAAGTAACAGTAGTGACGTGGTTTTCTTTTCACATATATACAGCACTAATGCGATATTGCATAAGAACAGTGGAAGAATGTTATAACAATTATACATAAATTTCGCAATTTCTATTTCATAAATATCCTTCAGTTTTAGTACATTTAACCGTATGAACATGGGATGAGTATGCTCAAGGAAATTAGTTCGAAGAATACTACAAACAATTTGTTTCTGCATAATGAATACTTTCTTTGGGTAGCTTTTACGTTTATATCCTCAAAGGATTATTCCATATGTCAAATATGGATATACTAATGCATAATAAATTGTCTGTAGGGATTCTACAGGAATAACATATAAAGCACTTTAAAGGGTTTTTTTCTGCAAACATTTATTTGTTCGTGCCAGTCAAGTTTATTATCAATAAAAAGGCCTAGACAGTTTACACAATGGGTAGGTTACATTATCTGATCTGACATCTTTAAAGTGATCTGTTCACAAAGTAGATGTTGTGACCCGGAAAACAACATATTTTGATTTGGATACATTTAATGAGACATTATTCGCATGAAACACACATGTGTGCGTGAGTGAGTGTGTGTGCTCGCGCGCGAGTGCGCGCATGTATACACTGGCGGATCCAGGCGGGTCCCATGTGTCCATGGCCTCCCCATCCTCTCTGAGGGGGGTCCCGGACATCCCCTGCGAGATCAAGAAAACTAAATAATAAATAGTATGTGGTGTTGGCAAGGATTTTACTCGCTGAATAATCTGATACACATAAATGCGCAAATAACTTTGCAACAACAGGCCTACCCCTGTCCATTTAAACGTCTTCACAAGTGGCGCTCGCTTATGAACTGAACTATGAAAATCAGTGGTGGAGCTGCAGAAGAGCGTTCAAATTTGCAGCCGCTTAATCATTATTTGGTCAAATCCAACGAACAGGTTACACAGCATGTCTAAATATGTAGATTGAATAATTATGTGATTAAAAGCGTGGTAATATGCTGTGTTTTTCGGGCTCGATGATACCTTTCGGGGTATATATAGTTTGATTTTTCTATCTTGAAAATATTGGGACCTAGAATTGATAAAGTGGTCGTTTTTGGCAACATTTTAAATAATTTTATTCAATCTATTAGTAATCATCGTACGCCATGAATATGCTCTGTGTTTACAAGTTTATTAGATCATCACATATGTCTATATTATTACTACATAATAATTAAAGCAGTCTACAAATAACCATGTTTTACCACGCTATTTTGGTCTTGGGTAATGTATGTGTTATCGTCCGGGGAGTACTTTTCCAGGTGGCCTATTCATATAAAATTAGTAATCGATAACATGCATAATTAGCTGTACATATATCCTAACATGTATAGATCCAAGATGTACTGCTATTTTTCATGTGTACCTTTGGGCATTTTTTTTTTCCGCCGACTCAGATTTGGTGAAGTTTTTCGCGTTATCATCCGGGGCCCCGTTTTTGTTCTTTTTAACACAAACATTTTTGTCACAGTAAAGAAGGTCTCGCTTGCAATCAGAACAATCATTTGGGAAACAAAAAAATATTTTCTCTATATGCTATGGTTTGGGAAAAGCACCAAGTTACCGTCCGATTCTAGTTATCGTCCAATTCGCTAAACGGCAGTAGTGTCTAGAGTACTTTTGAGGGGTCTCTATGGGCTCCCAACGAAACTACATGACAGGTCACAATCTTGACACTGTATTCTACAAAATATTGCACTAAGTACGCATATTTCCTGATTGATGACTGTTTTGCTGCATGTCAATTTTGCTAGAATATATACACTATATACACGGTAAGAATCATACACATGTCATTTATGTGTGATAATGCTCGAACTTGATGTTAAATGTGCCCCTCGATGAAAACCACTTAACGCGTCACCTATAATTTGGCTTGTTACATTGTTTCCAGTAAGAGAGTGTTTTATAACGGGGGGGGGCACGCTCGATAACGGTGATCCATGGATGGAAGGTATTTCTGCCGGACAGAAACAGTTTCTACCCGGCATAAATGGCAACCACCATGGAACTGGACTGGGCGGCCCGCCTTGTCGACGTCGCCAGGAAATGCTGTCATGTCACACCTTTATTGATCAAGCTGCACTGGCTGCCGATAGCAGTTAGAGTAGAATATAATATACTTCTAGTCACGCACCGAGCACTGACTGGCTGTGCACCACAGTATATCGCCAAATGTTTGAACTGACGTCAGCCAACTCGATTGTTGCGCTCCAGTATACACAATCATTTATGTGTACCACGTGCAGCGCGTCACTGGGGTGACATATCATTTTGCGTAGCAGCCCCAACACTATGGAACTTGCTGCCGGAAAAGCAGACTGCAATAACAATGACAAACTCTGATTTTAAATAAAACCTTAAGACTGATCTGTTTTCCCGAACATTCTGTACGGCGCCGTGAGCAACGATTGTTGAAACGGCGCAATATAAATGTCACGATTTGATTTGAATACATGCCACTGATAGGAAAGTGCGTCTGTTTTGTAGAATGTGCTGCTAATATCTTTCTGTACCTGTCTATGTGCAACCTGAGTAAAAGTTCAAGTACATTCACATGAGTACAAGTACATTTATATAATAACTTATTTTTTTGTGAGTCTGCTTTGCAGTCCTTGCATTTCCCTAGTGATTCCCTGGTTTTAATACAATGGATATAGTATTGTGTTAGATGTATGCTTACTATCTTGTAATATAGAAACGTCATTGATCTTGTGTGCACAGTAATCAGACATAATCATTACGAGCAAAATCACATCACTTGGATTCATGTGTGTGCATTTTGTTGTGCCCGTGTGACATGTGTACAGTACTTATTGCCTGACAGCACATTCCTTTGTTCAGTATTTATCTGATCCCTGCTCTCTCAGTCCCTGTGTATCCCAGTTGTTTTACCAGACTAGAAAATGGCTGGAAATTAAAACGAATTATCACCTGGTCATCTTGTGGTCAGTGAAAAGCCTGGTTTTGAGGCAACTGTCCACTGTATCCAATTAACCAGGCTAGCTGCTAGGTTGCTATTGTTTCAGTCGTTGGGAGAACTGATAAGACTGTCTAGCTGTCAGTGCTTTGATAACTTGTTGGGGTTGGCACCATAAGATGACACAGTAATGGTGCAAGAAGGAAACAGAAATGTTGATATTGATAGTAAAATAAATATGTATAATAATAGGACTATTTTGGGAGTTTCTGCCCTAAGGGCAGAAACTAGGGAAGAAAGGTATTTCTGCCGCACGCACAGAAAGTATTTCTGCCGCACGATTTCTATCGTGAGGGCAGAAAGGTGCCAACTCTGGCTTGGGATACTTCTGATTTGAAATTAATCCACCTGTCTTCCAGATCGGTTTCGTCGAGAGAAGCAAGCGAGCCAAAACGATTAGAGATCTCATTGGTATAGTTATTTTGAATATTTGGTTCACAGAAACGACTAGTTTTATACCGCGGTGCAGGTTTGTAGTTGGCGGGCGGGCGTTTTCAGTTTGAGTTTGAGCTTGGCAATCAGTAGGCGATAATCCGCATTGGAGAGTTCCGCACCACAATAAGTACGGCAATTGTGTAATGACGTGAGCCACTAGCGATTTATTATGATATATTCGATCATCTTCTTTGTGCTACCATTAATGATGATGGTGGGAGACTTCCACGTTCGTGCCATTGGAAGTGCTTGGGCCTTGTAACGGTCATTACCTGATCTGTGTTGACCTGCCCATTTACTACTAACCTTATCTCACCTTAGCCAGCGATGCTCTAACCCGGCATGTATGGGGCCCGACCAACCCAGTACAAACACCCATGGTTACATAAGTCACATCAAAATATTTACGATCGGACATGATTACGTCATGATATTGACCTTCGCAAACACACCCGAATAGATACGTGGAAAGTGTTGACACTCAACACTCCGTCCTTGAACTTAGCTTTATCGTAGACCTACACACATCTATCCACATTCTGCATAGGCTGTGTCTGTGGTTTGAATACGGGTGGGACAGGAGGAATAGGGCGTTGCCGGTGATAATCATGCAGCGAACCCCCCTACAGAAGCTGCTGGATCCGCCACTAGTGTGTGCGTGTGTGCGCGTGTGTGTGTGCGTGCGTGTGCGTGTGTGTGCGCGTGTGTTTATTTGTGTGCGTGTGTGTGCGCCGGTGTGTGCGCATGTGTGTGTGTGTGCGCGCGCGCGCGGGCGTGTGGGCATGCGTGTTATCGTGTGCGCTTGTGTGCGTGTGGGGAGAAGGTGTGTCCGTATGTGTGCGTTTATATAAACGAATGGCATAACACAGCCCACAGATAAACAGCATTTATGCATTCTTCAACACATCACATCAGGGCCCGAGGTTATAAAGCGTACTCGGTGCTCATACTCAACTCCATGCTCAGACTCGAGATCTCATGCTCACCGGAGAATCCATGCTCACGGTGGTTATAAAACTTCTTGAGTATGTGCTCAACTGAGTACGCCGTCTTGAGTACGAGAGCAAAACAAAGCTCTTTCGGAGCTCCCTTGTTCAAGAAGATAACAAACCTACACCTATTTATAAACAATATCAACTTCCGACTATAAAACGGAGACGGACGAAGACCTACGCCGTTGGGAATGTGTTTATTTTATGGTGAAATGCGCAGAGGATTATCGACTGAATAACGCTGCGAGGAAAGTACTTCGCCGTGCACGATGGAACAGACATGGCACAAGACAATTCAAAAGATAAAATAGCGTAAACCAGTAGTAACTGCCACTGGTCAGTCACGCTGTATTATTTATGATATTTTGTATCATTGTAACAGTAAGTAGGTACGATGATTTCGGGCTCGACGGCGTCGATGATACCGTGTTTATAATAAATAAATATCTTACACACATCAAATTGAGTTGGCATTCGTACTTGTGAAATGAACAAATGAACTGACAAAGTAGTTGTATGGGAGCGGCCATTATTTATCAACTGTACCGGAGGATTCGAGAACATACATACTCTGATCTGAAATTCAGCTTACCCCACCTCCAATCATGTCGTTGCGTGTCCCAAATTCGTGTAGTTCTGTGGCAATAATTTCATAACTGTTTCATTAAACAAACGTATTATTTGCCAAGCCTAAGTTCAAAATAGTTATTTATATACAATTGACCCAAATCCATGTTATACATAATTGTTGTTTTTATACAGATATGTGCATATAATATTATGATATTTTGATGTACAATTACACGCTTAAAAGTGTAATATATACACATAACATACTTGTATAATAACCACATTCTAAGTTGTTTTACATAGTTTGCTTCACATTTGCTTGTTGCAGTTTTGAAATACTACTTTGTTAAACTGCACTACATTAGTCACTGTCTTCACCACCATGCTGGGTTTGAACTGATAAGGCAAACACACAGTTATGTTATGGTCTTCCGTCAGCTGTGCAGCATTCCCCATAGCAACTGTATGGCTACATTTTTAATACATCTTAAATTCGATTCTCAAAAACTATGGCTTCATTGCTTCAGTATAATTGGTATAGTTTGTATAATTTTTGTTTGGAAAACATTGTTTTATTACAGGGTAAAACCATTTTAATAGAAAGATATAAACGATGTAATGTTTGTTAGTTCATCCAACTAGTGTCATTTTGGTAACCTTGTAAATATGATCATATTCATTTTCTAAATGTACACTTTGGCTAAAGTAGTGACCGAGTGACCACACCAATGACAGTATAATCACATATACATTTAAGTTATCAACTTGTCGAGGATGTCTGCATATGTTGCGTATGGTCTACCTCTGTGTTGAAGTCTTATTCCTGCCATTGGATTGCAAAATCATAGGCATTACAAATTTGTAATATCATGTCATCCACAAAGCCTTGGACATGGCTACCAATTATATCAACGTTGCACGGGCTTCATTATTAATATGCTATTAATATTAAAAAACGATGAAACAATATAAATAATATGTTTTATACTACTTAATACTCCTTCATTATTCCCAATTGAAAAAACAGCACTACAAAATAATGATATATTAATAACAGTTTCAGGCAATAACAAAACGTGGTTGTGTTGAGAGATAAACTTTGTGACCTCGTAATTTTATTAGTTTTTTTTATAGTTTTTAAGGTATACACATGTCTGTTGTATTAATATGGCTTAATGTCTGGCGTGGTATTTCATTAATCGTCCAGGTATACAACACTGTTTTGGAGAAGTGTTTCGTATGAACTGCCCAACAGTTGATCGTGAAATTGTATCGCCAAGCAGTAGCGGTAAACGAATGGTCCCCGTCGTCGAAAAGGTGCCACCAAACATAAACGTTGTAACATAGTGTCGTAGTGTCTCCCGCTAGATTTGACAAATATTCAGTAAATAGTGCAGTCTGAGGCACAACACGGAATCTGTCGCTGATTTCGTGTTGCTCCACTTCTTGAAATGGATTGATTACATCTCGAAAGCGACTCGGACGCTGGTATCGAGCTGCGTTTCTTCTCGAAAACATCGAACTTGGACAACGAATTCGACAAATTTCTACGTGACCTGCCATCTTTGTTTGTTTGAGTACGGCGTTGAGCAAGGTCCGTAGCATACTCAGAATGCAGACGTTTCAAGCTCAAGTCTGAGTACGATTACGTGCTCAGAAAGTTTTATAACCTCCGTGAGTATGAGCATGGTATGAAAGCGAGGCTTGAGCATGAAATTTTGAGCACCGAGTACGGCTTTATAACCTCGGGCCCAGGACCGTTGAGTGTTTGATTGTTGAGGGTGAGCAGTACGTGCGGTCATATAGCGGGGATGCTGGCGCGGCGCGGAGCAAGAGCAAGGTCAAATGTATAGGTCAAGGTCAAGTGACAAATAGCGCCACCTGGCGGATAGGTCATGAAATACATATGAATACTGCCTAAGATCGTGATTCTTGGTTTTGACCAATAGTGTCACCTGGCGGAATTTTTATTAACTAAATATCTAGACCAAAGTTCAGTACTGCATAAATGTGTGCTTATTTTTGTCAAATGTCGCTCCCTGACGGATAGATGATGAACTACAAATACCACCCCTGGCGGATAAGTCGTGAACTAAATATGGGTCCTGCCTAAATTGATGCGGCTTATTTAAAAAAATTGGCAGCCTTTGGTGGAAAGGTTACGAACTGAAAAAGAAGAACAAATAACTCCGCCTGACGGATAACCAGTGAACTAAATATCAATACTGCTTAAATACCAGCCTCTTGTTACATTTTACTCTTTTTACTGTAAAAATAGGTGAAAGACATCAGTAAATAGGTCATTCCGCATGCGCAATGATATCTTTTTTTATTTATCATAGGTTGTGGACAATTTTTTCTCAGGTATAGCGCCCCCCTAGCCTATACATTTACAACTATAAAATAGGTCCAATCCTGACGAATTGGTAGAGTACTAGTAAAATAGGTCCAATTATGTCATTTCTGGATACCATATTCATCTACGACCTTCCCATCAACCTGTTTGCAAATTTTTGCCTACCTATGTATCGTATTAATAGCATACGTCGACTGCTTCCTGTATTAACAAATAGGTGTTTGTCAATGTTTGCGTACCTATGTCTGTTATTAATAGCAGACGTGAAATGATTCCTGAACATTCTTTCTGACATCTTTATAAAAAAATCAAGGTCTCCCTATCTTTTAACATTCATCAGTTCTATAGTTTTTAATCAATGCTACAGTTTTACATAGGACATTTGCACTTACCTCAGTTAATTGCCCGGTTGCAAGCTGGTATCAACTTGTATTCGCTGCCCAACTCTAATCTACTCTACAGTCTGTGCGTGTGTAGTTTCTACTCTGCAGTCCATGCGTGTGTATTTTCTGCTCTGCAGTCCGCGCGTATATTTTCTACTCTGACGTTCGTTCTTACTCGGCACGCCCACGTGACTTTATAAAAGACCTCCGTCAGCTTTTATGGTCATCATATGTTACATTTTGGAATATGAATAACATGACTAGTGATAACGTCCGACAAGGGATTTTGCTACCGAAGAGGCAGCCTGCTCTGACCACGGAATCACTCGATCCCTCGACCCCGACAATCAACCCGGACCAACGATCAACGACCAGTTCAACGACGAGTTCGACGACCAAACCGATTTCGTCTCTGTCATCAGCTCCGGCAACCAAACCAACCATCAAATATCTACTCTACAGTCTGTACCTTTAATTTCTACTCTGAGGTCCGTGCTTGTTCGGCACGCCCACGTGGCCTTTCGGCACATTCACTAACTATATAAGCGCGGTGCTCTGCCAGTCGGACCGTCGTTCGTATCACGACAACACCATGGCTAATAAAATCACGTTGAAGATACCCTTTTACCGCCCTCGCGATGCTGCAGACTCGAGAGACGAGCCGACGAGCCGACCCATCATGCCGGTGATCAACCGTCCTTCCGGGCCGTCGGAACAAGAGGTCGTGGACGTCCCACTCTGGAAGGGAGAGTGAACGCCGACTCCGTTATCATGATCAGAGGTCTCCTTTTTTCGACAAAAGTACGCCAGCACACTACCTTCTACATCGGGTGCAGATACTGCAAGAAGCGTATGGTTGTCGATAATAGGAAACATTTGCAATACGAACGACACGGTTACGCGGCCTCTGACATGTATATAATTGTTCGAATGGCCGCTGCCAATGAGGAGCCCCTACCGACTCCAAGACAACTACCACCATCGCAGAGGCCCTTCACCAGCCCTGGCTGTGGGACATCGTTCACACGGGAAAATAATTGCAAGCAACATGTCACCAGCGATTCTCGTGGCCCGCCGGAAGAGGACGGCCGAGGAGGCCAAGTTGGAAGCGCTTATGGTGAGTTCAACGTTATATTGCGTTATTATATACTTTCGCCTAAAAAGGCAGTAATTCCTATCAATCTACTGTCCGTGTGTATGTCTGTGTGTGTGTGTGTGTGTGTGTGTGTGTGTGTTTGTTTGTTTGTTTGTGTGTGAGTGTGTGTATGTATGTGTGTTTGTTTCTTGTATTATTTTCTTGTAAAGTTTCACCATTTCAGTAGCGTCATTGAACATCCGGGTATTTTTTATATGTCGGCGTAACTAAAAATTGGTGTTATAATAAGACAGACACTCGATCGCCAGTTTGCAACAACCCTAATACCAACATAGCTAATACTCTTTTTCTACTTTACTATATCAGTGGTGAAGTCAACAAATTCGTCGTTTATTGTTCAAACTCATATTATACCATTTTTGTCTTTTTTCGTACGGTAGTGTTTAAATTCGGGCTTCTTCGGTAAAAACCTTTCAAGCCTAATTCTATTTACCATAAAATTCATAACCTGGTATTGGTAACCGGAAAGAGAAACAAATAAACATTATTCTAAATATTATTTAAATCTTCTTGCAGAACTACATTGAAGGCCCGCTACAACCAAAGCGGCGACGAGTGATCTCTGTGTCAACACCAACTTCCGCTCCTAACGACGTCACAACTTCTACCCATGCTGGCAATCTCACACCTTCTACAAATGCTGCCAATGTCGCAACTTCCGCTACTGCCTTTGCTGGTCCGAACTTTACCATTTACTTCCCTGTGACCAAAATGAAGAAGACGCTTGCACGTCACATAGTATGTAACATCTTTGAACTCTCAATACGACAATGCCGCTCTGGCGAGATAGACCATCCTAGTAAATGTTATCACGATTGTATGTTATATGATGACATTCATATTTACATGCACTTTGACGAGGCTGTGGAGGCCATTAAGTCAACTGCAGTGATGGAAGACTGTTTGAGCGTTTTGTTAGACGCAGGTGTGAATCTATCCGACGTGACATCCGAACAGTAGTGTAATAGCAATACTTGGTTGAAAGACTCCGTTTCGAAACAGTGGCAAAACACTATGAAACTAATGGTTCTGACAGTAATGGAGGGTGACCTGTAAATAACTCTGTTTTGTGCTTTCACTGCTTGAGTCTTTTACAACAATGAGGTTTTAAACTATCCGAAAAGATATACTAACAATTGTGTAGTATCAAGAGCTGACTGGAAGACTCTGTATCAATGTCTAGTCTCTGTTTTTTGCAGTTATGGAGTGTGACCTGTAAATATGTTTGGAATACGAATAAAATGTGCAAACCTTATCTTTTTTCGTAGCATAATGCTAAACCATACTTTGGGAACCTTACTCATAATCTTACACTTCACAACTAAAGAGACTATCCATATTGTCAATATCAAGGTCAACGATTTGCGTAAACAGGTTCGTGTATAATATGCAAGTCACAGGAACAGTACCATGGATCAAACTTAGACCGACAACTTCCATGAACCAGACTTCCATCAACGAGTTGCAAGAACCAAACTTCTACGACACTCTTCAGTCCACCGAATACAATGGTAGATCACCCAGTGTCGGGTACCGTTGTATCTATCGAGTTGTGGTCTTCGACACTGTGGTCATACTTAAATCAGCGACTTGCACGAACCAAATTTAGACCAGCGAGTACAAACCACATTTAAACTTGCAAAGACGGAAACTTATAAACGCTCTTTAAAACACATACAAACATACTTTTAAAATAAAACATTTGTAAACTTTCACTGAAAAACTTGCAATCAAACGTACAAATATATTTTTAAACTTACAAATTTGGAAACTTTCACTGAAAAACTTGCAAACAAACCTACAAACATACTTCTAAACTTACAAATTTGCAAACTTTCAGTGACAAACGTGCAAACAAACGTACTTTCCACAGTAGAACTCAGCAATGGACCAAATAGACAGGTAAAAATGGAGCAATGGAGCAAATAGACACATAAAAAGGTAGTACTGGAGCAAATAGACAGGTAAAAAGGGGAGCAATGGAGCAAACAGACAGGTAAAAATTGAGCAATGGAGCAAATAGACAGCTAAAAAAGGAGCAATGGAGCAAATAGACAGGTAAAAAGGGGGAACAAACATAATTGTAAACTCTACAAACATACTTTTAAACTTACACTGTTCCAAACTTTCACTGACAAACTCACAGACAAACATATGCCCACTTTGCCTCGCCTTCTTCATGACATGCTTCACGGTTTGGATTTGGCGTTCGATGAAGCCGTTTGAGCGTGGATACCTCGGCGAAGACGTTACGTGTTGGAATGCCATCTTCTTTGACAGGTCTGTGTAGCATGCACTGGCGAAATGCGGGCCATTGTCCGACACGACACGCATAGGAACGCCTGTCTCGCTGAAGATCTGCTTTGTGACAGAAACAACGGTTGAGCTTAGACATGGCTTCGGCATTTTGCGCACGATGGGAAATTTTGAATAGTAGTCCGCAATGATGAGCCAGTCTGCGTCGTTGAAGAAGAACATGTCTGTACCAACCACTTCCCAAGGTCTACTCGGTACTTCGTGCGGCTGTAGCGTCTCGTGCTGCTGCGCTGGTTGGTGTTCTTGACAGATGTCACACGACTTGACTGTAGTCTCAATGTCACGATTGATGTTGATCCAATACACAGAGTCTTTTGCTCTGAGTCTCGTCTTCTCTATGCCGAGGTGACCGTAGTGTAGTTTCTCCAGTATGAATGTCTGCATGCTCTCAGGAATGACGACTCGTGTTCCTTTCAGTAGGATACCATCTTCCACGGAGAGTTCATCGCGGAACGACCAGTACGAACGGATGCTAGTTGGCAACTCCTTTATTGTTTCGGGCCATCCAGTCACGATCGTTTCGGAGAGTGCTTGGAGAACTGGATCAGCCTTCGTCTTGTTCCTCAGCTCTTGGATGCGTTCATCAGAGAATCGGACGAAGTCAACACGAACATCAAGGTCGATCGTTTCTGTGTTGTGCGTACTTGGAAGACGCGAGAGTGTGTCCGCAAGGACAATGTCCTTTCCTGGTTGGTATTCAACTTCCATGTCATACCCTTGCAGTTTGAGGAGCATTCATTGTAGTCGCGGTGGAGAGTTGACAAGACCTTTCTGGATGATCGCAACGAGAGGCTTGTGGTCCGTGACGACCTTGAACTTGCGTCCGTATAGGTATGTGTGGAACCGTTGTGTGCCAAAAACAATGGCTAGCAACTCTCGCTCAATGCAGGCATATCGTTTGTCTGCGCTTGATAGACTCTTCGATGCGTATGCCACCGGTTGGATTACACCAGACTCGTTCTCTTGAAGTAACGCCGCGCCAAGTCCAAGGAGACTAGCGTCTGTCTGAAGTATGGGCGTTTTGGACACGTTGAAGTATTGAAGACTTGACCTTGAGGTGACAAGATGTTTCAGACCATCGAAGCAACTTTGATGGTGCGGTTCCCACATGAACATGCTGTCTTCTTTCAGTAGATCTCGAAGCATTGAAGCCTTGTCAGCCAAGTTCGGTATGAATGGGCTCAAAAAGGTCATGAGTCCAAGAAACTGCTGAAGCTCTTTCTTGTCTCGAGGTGGTGGTATGTCTTGCAGATCGCGGATCCTGTGATGCAGACAAGCCGAATGGAAGTCGCTTGAAGGCATATCGACCGTAAGGAGATTGAAACGTAGTGAGGAGTTGAGAGTCCTTGTGAAGCTGGATACCCCAGTATCCGGCTTTGGCGTCAAGTTTGGAGAAATATCTTGCTCCTATGAACTTGTGATTAAGTTCTTCCAACGTAGGAATTTTGTGGTGCGGTCTCTTCAGTGCCTGATTCAAGAACTTGGGGTCCAAACATATTCTTAGGCTCCCATCTTTTTTCTTTGCATAAGCCAGGCTTAAGACCCACTCTGTTGGCTCATTCTCGTGCACTTTGCGTATGACGTCATTTTCCACCATGGAGTCAAGACTGCTTTTGATAGCATCTTTTAGCGCAATTGGTGTCTTTCTTGGAGGATTCACGCGAGGAGGAACTGCGGGATCCACCACTAACTTCACTTCACCAGGAAAACAGCCGATTCTGTCAAACTGTTCTGGATACATTCTAGTGAGGTCATTAACGTTGTTTATAGAGGGTGTGATCGTGACAGCTGATTGTCCCGTAGCAGGTCTATCTTTTGTTGAGGAGTGCGTCTTGATGGTGCAATGTAGAGTCACCAGCTTCAACTTTTCATACGACTGAAGACCAATCATTGCAGGGCCGGTTACATCAACGATGTAGAACCGAGTGTCACCCCATGCCGACTTGTTGTAGCTGCATGAAATGTTAACCACGCCATGGCATGTGATGGACGTGCCATTGTACGCCGTCAATCGTGCGCCTCTTGCTGCTGCGACGATGTTACCAACGGGGAACCCCTCAGCATTTAACTTGTCCGGATACATGCGTCGAAATGTTCGCAGTGGAAGTGTATTGCCTTGTGCGCCTGTGTCCACTTTCAGGCTCAAATTGTGGATGCCAGGACAATTGCTCAGTTTAATTTGCACCTGCGCATAGGCTTCGTCGCGATTATATTGCCCGAGACACATTGCTGACACCTTCACATCATGAAAACTGAGTGCATCAAATGACTGTCCACGTGTGTCAGTGTTCTGTGCATTGGAACGCATTTGATGAATTGACTTCTCGTTTGCATACGAATGTTGTCGTTGCCGATGCTCGTTCCTGTTCCTGGATTTCGAACGTCCGCGCTGATGTGACGTGATGTTGTTGGCATGCTGTTTTTTCTTAGTCAGACAACATTTCGCTCAGTGGTTCATTCTGCCGCACGCTCTGCACTTGACTCCAAACGCTGGATAACTTTCACGCGGTTTGAATGGGTGTTGTTGACCACAGTTGCGACATTTGACGGATGAGTTTGCACCACGTCTGAAGCTATGCACCGTAGTTGTCGCCACTGTTCCCATGTCACGAATCTGCTGGACGTAGGAGGCACTCGCTTCATACGCTCGTCCCAACTGAATTGCTTCGTCCAGTGTGTAGTTCTTGTTTTTTCCAAGCAATTCCTTCTGGTAATCAGGAATTGGCGTACCAGCTATGATCAGTTCAATGAGTCGCTCATTCAATTCGTTATCTTGAAACTCGCATTTCAGAGCTAGCAACTAGCATCTGTTTATGAAACAATCTAAGTTTTCTTCTGGCCTTTGACGGTAGTGCATAAGTCGTAACCGGCTGATGCGATAGTTCTCACACGGCTCAAGTTGTTCAACGAATTTGGCGAATATTTTGGTAGGATCTTTCCTTTCCTCTTCTGTGAGGCTCCAAGAGTTGTATCGGCGTAGTCCTTCATCGCCGACTTGTAGTAGAATGTGTACTACTTGTTCTCCTTCCTCAATTCGCTTTGCTTTGAAGTATAATTCAAGTCGTTGTTTAAATAACTTGAATGTTTCTGCTTGATTTTCCACTGACCAATCCATTCTTGGTACGTGATCCATGTTCGCTGTTGTCGTTAGCCAATTCGCGCCTACTAGTAGCGTGTTAGCTGTGTGTCTTATAAATTGTGTAGCTTAAAACTACCAGCCAGGCTGCTTTAATGAGCCCCGGTCAGTTATAATTATGGCTATATGGGTTATATGCCTAGCTATAACAACAGACTGCAAGTGTTCAATTGCTAGCCAGCCAGACCGCTTTTATGAGTCCCGACAAAAATTACAGAAGGCTGAATGTCTCTGTTGTTTACACGTAGCTGTCCATTTGCATGTGACGGGACCTTTGATCCCGACGCGGCTGTCGAGTGACGTCATTCGTGTTGCGCGTGATTCTTTTGAACAAATTTCAGGCACGGCGAATAAAGACATATTTTTCACTCATCAGTTGATTCAAAGATCACGATTTCAGTGTCAATACGTTACCGCCGCCCTTAGTTTGTTCTCGTCGCTGCCACCATGTTATCGTGTTGTTTGGATGTACTGATAATAGCCATTATATGACAGTTTACTACAAGACACGTTAGAAGGAATGGATGTTTAATCAAAGCATAACTCGTGAACAACTGAACTCTAACCTCTAGTATAATGAGGTCATATTAAAGCGCGTAAAACTACGACAGTCCTTGGATGCCCATGTTTGACAGCCTTTGCATAGATTTGTCAAGACCTCAGCATCCACACATTTGCCGCTGTCAGTAGATATTGCTGATACCACTCCGTGATGGCTCGAATGGCCACGGCGTTGCCACGTCCAGTCAACTGACACAAAGCAGTCTCTTCCACATGCATCTCGTATTTCAGCAGAAGCAGCAGTCATGCTGTTGATTGCAACATACTTTGCAGCAGCATGTTGCAGCTTGAACAGCTTTGCATAATTTCGTCTGGTCATTGGCAGTGGCGAATTCAAATATTTAGAGAAGAGCTGTAGACCGCTGTGCCCTTTGCCAACAACACGGATAATAGCAACCATGCGCATGTTTGCTTCAAATGGCGTCTTCTTCCCTGTAACCACAGTTGTTCTGTCTGCTTTCTTTGAACTAATAAACAGTACAGTTCTTGCTTCACAGACTTCACAATAAGATACCACTTCGTGGGCAAAGCCCTGACTCGTAAGCAAGTCAACACCATATTGCACTGGTCCCTCGCATGTACTACATGTGATCTGTTGAGCAATAAAATCACACATAATGCCAATATCAATGATGACAAAGCCATTCCTTGCATATCTATCTCCACTTTCAGCTTCCTCTGCGTTGATATTACCTGAAATTTTACTTTCAGATGCAGACACATTCAACTCTTGGCCAGTAGCTTCATGGGGGCATCCATTTTGGATTCTACAAACACACACAAGTTTCCTTTTTTTTCGCCGTCCAGACATTTTTTTATCTCCCATCTTGCACAATTCAAAGCTATATGTTATGCCCAAATAGATCAGTTTGAATACAGTTCTTCAAAAACATACATTTTGCAGATGATGGTGGATATAAATGGTCGATATGACACTGTTGTTACTGATAGAAAACTGACATCAACACAACATCCAAAATCCGTTTGTAAAGAGAGCTGTGATTCGTCGGTTTTAAAATGAGCTACAGTCCTTCACAAATGTACTGTTTTTGGAATTATTTAAAAATCTTAAATACAAATGCGTGTATCCAAGGGTAAAATACGTGTATCCGAGGGTAAAATACGTGGCTATGGAACATAAACAAATTCCAGCTTCACTAATTAGGGTTTTTTCTTCTAATTAGAGGCAGTGGGTGGGTTTTTGTCATTTTATACTTGTTTAGCAATAATTAAGCTACAACTAAAGTGCATTAAAAAAATATGTACAAATTCAGAAAAATCAAATTTTTAATGGCATTCTGCTACCTTGAGCAGGTTGCTTTTTAGCCTTTCTGGGTTGGCGTACGCTTAGGTTACAGGTGAAAAGGGAAATTGAAAATGGAGGGAACTGCCGAATCATGGAGGCTTCTTCCGATCTTGTTGGGACGAAACACAAAACAGTTCACTTCAAAATTATCACTACAAAGGAAGCTGTTCGTTGTTGGTGTCCAGTCTTTTCTCCTGATTGCTTCAACCCACGCAGCTCGGCATTCTCGCCTTTTCTTTTCGTCTGGGAATATGCAGGGGCAGTATCCATTATCAGTAATTATTAGTCATAATATATTATCCCATTGAGCCTTTAGATTAATACAAAACGTGTCGACCATGCTAGGACTCTGCACAATAATATTATTAAATCAACTTTTGGTATATACGGTAATTCAACCAACTTAAGTTATATTTTGTCAATTTGCACATGATTGTAATGTTTTTAAAACTGTTAATTTTCTAAATAAATGCCAATGAGGCATGTTTGTGCAGACTATTACCTAAGCTATATTGTATAATTGAGGATTCTCACATGTGGAAAGAGATGCCAGATCCTGTCTTCTGTCGGTTGGTACAGTTGTAAGCTACACAGGAAATAACCATATTTGCTGTTTCACAATAACTATTGTAACCAGCAAGCCTACAAATGTTGTCGAGAGTTAAAAACAGAAACACGTTGCTCACGCCAGTGTGAGCCACTCAACTGTTCACCGTTTAGGATCATATAATTGGGATATTGACCTCAGCTTAAACTCATTTCCAGGTCACAACCCTTCCCCACATGACTAAGCAGGAGGCTACAGCCTACCCCATTAATTAATCATCAGTCACTTTGTCAAGGAAGCACTATGACAAATCTCCAGATCACTACCCCCAACCAACCCAAATCGCTAAGCTGGTAGTTGCGCTGGCCTACCTAGTTAAAATTTCCTATGCCAGATATTTATTACATGTTAGGCGTTCAATATACCTAAGTGAATTTTAAAAGTGCTATGAGCGAAAACTACTATGTCAATAACATGTAAGAACAATCACGTAACATGATTTCATTCAAAGAGGTGACCATCACGATTCCCGACGCCACTCAACGGACACCTATGTAACTACTTAGAGTAACGCCGTCTACTGTGGTCGTCGTATCTCTATTCGTCGATACACTTCCGCTATTGAAACTTCCGTATTTATACACTACATGTGACCATACCATCCACACGGTTTAGGGAATTCACACTATTAGAAAGAGGCCATCTGTCAAATGATTCACATCCGTGGGCGCGTGAGTGAGTGAGATATAGGAGACTTCCTGCGCCAT
Organism: Paraescarpia echinospica; assembly: GCA_020002185.1. Lineage (NCBI taxonomy): Eukaryota > Metazoa > Annelida > Polychaeta > Sabellida > Siboglinidae > Paraescarpia > Paraescarpia echinospica. The sequence continues at coordinate 14,156,159 of CM034531.1, forward strand.
CCAAAGAGAGATAACAGCCAATAGACGAGACAGCGGATGAGACAACGGATGAGATAACAGACAGAACAACAGACGAGACAAAATACGAGGAAACGACTCAGATTGTGTCGTGCCGACAAGTGGATCGAAAAATGTCTATGTCCAAACTAAAACAAAATCTAAGGTTGCAGCTAAGGAAAATCACGTTACACCTTCATTTCAGTCAAAATTTGCGACTTTGTAAGTCTAAATGTATGTTTGTAGGTTTGTTTGTTTGCGTGTTTGTCGGTGAAAGTTTGGTACTGCGTAAATTTTAAAGTACGTTTGTAGTTTTGTTTGCAAATATGTCAGTGAAAATTTTTCAGCTTTTTAAGTTGAAAAGTATGTTTGTAGGTTTGTTTACAAGTTTGTTAGTCAATGTTTGCAAATTTGTAAGTTTAAAAGTATGTTTGTACGTTTGTTTCCACGATTGTCAGTGAAAGTGTGCAAATTTGTAAGTTCAAAAGTATATTTGTAGGTTTGTTTGCAAGTTTGTCAGTGTATGTTTACAAATTTGTAAGTTTAAAAGTATGTTTGTACATGTTTTAAAGTCTGTTCGTAAGTTTGTTTGCAAGTTTGTTAGTGTAAGTTTCTGTGTATGCAATTTTAAATGTGTGTTTGTATGTACTCGCTGGTCTAAGTTTGGTTCGTGCAAGTTGCTGATTTAAGTGTGACCACAGTGTTGAAGACCATAACTCGATAGATACAACTGTACTCGACACAGGGTAATCTACCAGTGTATTCGGTGGACAGAAGAGTGTCATAGAAGTTTGGTTCTTGCAAATCGTCGATCCAAGTCTCGTTTATGGAAGTTGTCGGTCTACGTTTAATCCATGGTACTGTTCCTGTGTCTTGCATATTGTACAGGAACCTGTTTAGGCAAATCGTTGACCTTGATATTGACAATACGGATAGTCTCTTTAGTTGTGAAGTGCAAGATTTTGAGTAAGTTTCCCAACGTATGGTTTAGCACTATGTTACGAAAAAAGACACAAGATATGGTTTGCACATTTTATTCGTATTCCAAACGTATTTACAGGTCACACTCCATAACTGCAAGAAACAAGGACTAGACATTGATACAGAGTCCTGCAATAAGCTCTTGATATTACACGAGTGTTCGTATATCTTCTCGGATAGTTTAAAACCTCATTGTTGTAAAAGACTCAAACAGTCAAAGCACAAGACAGAGTTATTTATAAGTCACCCTCCATTACTGTCAGAACCATTTGTTCCATAGTGTTTCTACATGCTATGTGACGTGCAAGCGTCTTCTTCATTATGGTCACAGGGAAGTAAATAATAAAGTTCGGACCAGCAAAGACAGGAGCGGAAGTTGCGACATTGGCAGCATATGTAGAAGGTGTGACATTGGCAGCATGTCTAGAAATTGTGACGTCGTTAGGAGCGGAAGTTGGTGTCGACACAGAGACCACTCGTCGCCGCTTTGGTTGTAGCGGGCCTTCAATGTAGTTCTGCAAGAATATTTTAATATTATTTAGAATAATGTATATTTATGTCTCCATCCGGTTACCAATGTCATGTAATGAATTTTACGGTAAATAGAATTAGGTTTGAAAGGTTTTTACCGCAGAAACCCGAATTTAAACACTACCGTACGAAAATAGATAAAATGATATAATATGAGTTTGAACAATAAACGACTTGTTTGTAGACTTGACCACTGATATACTAAAGTGGAAAAAGAGTATTAGCTATGTTGGAATTGGGGTTGTTACAAACTGGCGACCGAATGTCTATGTCTTATTATAACACCAAATTTTTAGTTACGCCGACATAGATAAAATACACGGATGTTCAATGACGCTACTGAAATGGTTAAACTTATAAAATAAAATAATACAAGATACACACACACATGCACACACATGCACACGCACTCACACACACACAGACACACAAACACACACACACGGACACTAGATAGGAATTACATAGGGAGCTGCCTTTTTAGGTTTCTTTCTAAGTTCAACTCAATATAAATACCCGGATGTTCAATGACGCTACTGATATGGTGAAACTTATAAAATAATACAAGGTACACACACACATACACGCAAGCACACGCACACACACACACACACAAACAAGCACACACGGACACTAGATTGATAGGAATTACACAGGGAGCTGCCTTTTTAGGCGAAAGTATATAATACGTAGTTTAACTCAGTATAAAGTTTAACTCACCACAAGCGCTTCCAACTTGGCTTCCTCGGCCGTCCTCTTCCGGCGGCAACAAAATCCTCTGGTGACATGTTGCTTGCAATTATTTTCCCGTGTGAACGATGTCCCACAGTCCGGGCAGGTGAAGGGCATATGCGATGGTGGTAGTTGTCTCGGAGTCGGGAGTCGGTAAGGGCCGTTCGAACCACGATTTACATGTCAGAGGCCGCGTAACCGTGTCGTTCGCATTGCAAATGTCCCCTATCGTCGACAACCATACGCTTCTTGCAGTATCTGCACCCGATGTTGAAGGGAGTACGCTGGCGTACTTTATCGAAAAGGAGACCTCTGATCTTGATAACGGAGTCTGCGTTCACTCTCCCTTCCAGAGTTGGGACGTCCACGACCTCTTGTTCCGACGGCCCGGAAGGACGGTTGATCACCGGCATGATGGGTCGGTTCGTCGGCTCGACCTCGTCTCTCGAGTTTGCTGCATCGCAAGGGCGGTAATAGGGTATCTTCAACGTGATTTTATTACCCATGGTGTAGTCGTGATACGAATGACGGTCCGACTGGCAGAGCACCGCGCTTACATAGTTTGTGAATGTGCCGAAAGGTCACGTGGGCGTGCCGAACAAGCACGGACCTCAGAGTAGAAATTAAAGGTACATACGATATTTGATGTTTGGTTTGGTTGCCTGAGCTGATGACAGGCACGAAATCGGTTTGGTCGTCGAATTCGTCGTTGAACTGGTCGTTGGTCGTTGGTCCGGGTTGATTGTTGAGGTCGAGGGATCGAGTGATTCCGTGGTCGGAGCAGACTGCTTCTTCGGTAGCAAAATCCCTTGTCGGACGTTTTCATTAATCATGTTGTTCATTTTCCAAAATGTAAGATATAATGATCACAAAAGCTGACGCAAGTCTTTTATAACAGTTCGACAGAACATATAGGTCTCGTAGGCGTGTCGAATAAGGATGAACCTCAGATAGCTAATACTCTTGTGAGAATGTGGTTGACTCTGAAAAGAACCGTTTCTCCTATGTAAAGACGAGTTCGCTTTGATGTTCGCGCTTTATCCGCGACAGTGTGTTCTTGATGAGCACGGAGCGCCGGAGGAAAGACACCGGATCGTGCGTCTTGCGTAGTTTCTCGATTGACAACCTCAAGAGGCGTCGTGTCTCCTTGCGGTGATTGGATGTGGTCAGCGGCGGAGACAGTCGCTTGGCAGGCTGATAGTCACACAGGTCGGTCGCCGGGTGTCGTCGCTTTTTGCTTCCAGCAACATCTCGGACAATGTCGGTAGCAACATTTCGAATATTGTCGTTAGATGAAATCGACCCCATTTTCAAAATGTAAGATATGATAACAAAAGGTGACGCAGGTCTTTTATAACAGTTCAACAGAACATGAAGGTCACGTGGGCGTGCCGAGTAAGAACGAACATCAGAGTAGAAAATACACGCGCGGACTGCAGAGTAGAAAATACACAAGCACGGACTGCAGAGTAGAAAATACACACGCACAGACTGTAGAGTAGATAAGAGCTGGACAGCGAATACAAGTTCATACCAGCTTGCAACCGGGCAATCAACTGAGGTAAGTGCAAATGCCCTATGTAAAACTGTAGCATTGTTTAAAAACTACAGCACTGATCAATGTTAAAAGATAGGGAGACCTTGATAAAGATGTCCGAAAGAATGTTGCATGTTCAGGAATCACTTCACGTCTGCTATTAATAACAGACATAGGTACGAAAAATTTACAAACACCTATTTGTTAATACAGGAAGCAGTCGACGTATGCTAGTAATAAGAGACATAGGTAGGCACAAATTTACAAACAGGGTGATGGGAAGGTCGTAGATCTTTATGGTACCCAGAAATTACATAATTTGACTTACTTTACCAGTTCTCTCTGAACCAAAAATTTTCCACAACCTATGATATTTAAGAAAAGACACCATTGCGCTATTTAATGACGCCTTTTTATATTATAAAGAATAAAAAGAAACAAGAGGCACAAATTTAAACAGTATTGATATTTAGTTCACTGACTATCCGTCAGGGGGTTATTTTTTCTTTTTAGTTCGTAACCTTTCCACCAAAGGGCGCCAATTTTCATAAATAAGACACACCAATTTAGTTCACGATTTATCCGCCAGGGGTGGTATTTGAAGTTCATCATCTATCCTTCAGTGGTGCCATTTGTCAAAACCAAGAAGCACGAATTTAGGCAGTAATCGTATGTAGTTCACTTTTCCGCCAGGAGAGCTATTTTTAGTTTATGACATATCCGCCAGGTGGCGTTATTATATCTATATATTTGACCTTTGACCTTGCTCAGCGCCGCGGCAGTATCCCCGCTAAGGGACCGCAAATACTACTAGGGTGCATTGTTGTCGCCTAAGCGGGAATATCTCCCCAACAACGAACGGGCCAGTGTATTAACTTACCTTCGCAGTTAAGTCCCATGTAAGAGGTTGTGCAACCGCAATAATACTTTGTTACATTCCAGATACAAATTCCATTGTTCATGCAAGGTTTGCTATCACATGCAGTCTCGTCATTGATGTCTGAAATGGTAGTGTTTGTTATATATATATATATATATATATATATATATATATCTGTCATGCAATATTGTAACATCCACTGTTTAAACCATGTTTTACAAAACACTGATTATCATTATGTGGGCCGTTCTCATGAAAAAATGTAACATGTCAAAAATAAATGTTAATGTGTACGTTGTTTTTAGTTAATACTATTAATGTCAAATGTATATAAACATGAAGCTGCATAGCTTGGTTTGAAATATTAGTAGAGAAAATAAATGTAATATATATTGATGCTTAGAAATAAATTTGACAGTTTGACATGGCTGAAGTAATATCACATTTTGGGAATCTGTTTCATCATTGTAGCAGTAAATAAGGGGAAAATTTAAAAACATGATATCGTTAAACAATAATAACATGCATAATTATTAAGGTTGTTGTTTCTACAAGTGATATCAACCAATGTTATATATAAACATATAATACACAAAACAATGTAGAAGTTTTATAGTTATAATTTTATATTGAATTAATATATATTAATACGCTAATTTAATACAATAACACTTTCAATCTACAGATACAACTATAATATCCAGTCTTAGCACATATCTATCCACACATATATATATATATATTCTGTTTGGATAATTGTGTCACAAATGGATATTACACTTGTTGTACATGTAGATTAAATGCGTTATTGTGTTCGTCCAACATGTAATTATAGTTAACTGCTTAGTGTAGTATTGTGTAACATTTCTGCTATTTGTGTATGTTTAAATCTACTTTCCTTAGGTTTAATTTGGTAAATGATGAAAAGGTCAAGCCAGTAGATAGACAGATTGTTGACCAACCGCCTTAGTTACGTCATTACAGCAACTCGGTTGCAGATGCGTTCTGTGGGGCGTGGTATTCTGTTGCTAGCGTTTCTAGGCAAGCAGATGGTTTCACTTTATCTTAGAGGGTGTTCCACAATGCCTAGCTAGAATTGTATATTGTATTAGCCAATAGAAATTATAGAAACCTGTCATATGATGTGTAAATAGGTCCGCTTATACTGATTGGGACAGATCCAGGGTTGAACGAGACAGGTTGCCCTGCTGCCAAGAGAATGGCAAATCAAGTCGTGAAGCGTGGTGGGAATCGTTAACGTGTGTTACGTTCCTAAGCTTGTGTGTGTGTAATATTCAGCGTCCAGAGTGACTGTTCGAGCTTCGAAGAAGCCATGCCGCCACGTCAGCGGTTTATTGAAACAACTTTCCGGTCGACCCCCAACGTATTTGCGTCGATGAGCGATAATCGCAACGCGCTCACCCACCTCGGGCCATCCTCGAACAGCGGTCATACAGCGACATCGTCCGAAAGCGAATGCGACTCGTAGCGGCCGGCGGTAAGCGTCTACCGTCCGGCGGTAAGCGTCTACCGCCCGGCGTCCTCATTCACGCGAACGCATTCAACTGACTTCGCAATCGTTTGCGACCGTGCGAGACAAGTCGATCATAGAACGGACGCGACTCGAGAATTCTCGGCGTACGACGGCAAACGTCAATTGCCCGGCACCATCACTCGTGCGGCCGAGATACACCGTTCTGATTGCATTCTGAGCTCAGCGTGTTGACTTCAGCAAGCGTTCGAATAGATTCGAGATGGGACTAGCCCAGTGTAAATGTCTATTTTCTGATTGAACGTATCTATTATGTGCTGCATGAATAGTACTTATCTGTGGTTTTGAAGTGAGGTATTATTACCCTTGAAGTATTCATATATATATATATATATATATATATATATATATATATTTGTTGTAATAGATTACTGTAATGAGAGTCCGCGAGGGCTGGCTATATGCTGTGTATTTATCATATGGGAGTTATTCTTAAATAACACTTCGCGCCTAGGGTTAGGTCGTGTAGTGGTATAATCCACCTTAGAAAGGAAGTAGGATTTGATAATTGGAAGATTAATTGTATATTTATTTTCTTAGTTAGATAGATTCAAAGATTCAGTGTTATTGTTTATTATGTTCTATTAAGACTTGGTTACGGGATTTCTTTATTATTTTCATTTTTGCTAATCGAGATATTTACCAAAAGGAAGATATCTTGCAATAAAGTTTATTAAATTTTCTTCGTTCTTTGTTGCTTGTTCACGATAACCGTTCTTTATCATATGCGTTGACCTTGTAGCTTCGGGTTCCAGGGACGAACAGGCAGGGGACAGGTTACTATGCCGATGCCATTGGGCGCCATGCAGTAAACGAAGATGCGTTGTCTGTGGACATTAGGGAAAAGAGATTTGTTCCGCGTTGGTTGACACATTCGTCGTCCGGTGGTGGAATTTGATTATATAATCCAACTCTAGAACTGTTGTTTATATCTACATTAGGTTTATTTGGCCACAACCGTATCCAAGGTCCACTGTTTTATTTTATAGTTGGGGTGCATTGATTTTGCCTCCGCGGTAGATGCGTTCGCACCCATCGCACCGCCTGCCCCCCACCATCATACGGGTCTGTGTGTTAACTTACCATCGCAGTTGAGTGAAGTGTAACCCTTTGTGCAAGTACAATAGTACGATGTCACATTCCAATGACACGTTCCACCGTGACTGCAAGGACTGCTACCACATGCATTGTTGGCTTCTGAAATCATAGTGTTTTGTTTTAATATCGATTAAATCTGTCGTACAATATTGTAACATCCACCGCGTAGACAACGTTTAAAAAACACAGATTATCTTTATATTTGCTGTTCTCGCAAAACATATGGTAACCGAATGACATGTCAAAAATAAATGTTAATATGTGTCGTGGTTTAGTTAGTATTATTAATATCAAGTGTACTCGCATGTACACGAAGAAGCAAATATTGAAATTAGTAAATAGCAATATTAGTAAAGAAGACAATATAAGTTTAATATATTCATGGTTCAAAATAAATCAGATATTCTGACATGGCTGAAGTAATGCCAAATTTGTGGAATCTATTTCATCAGGGTAGCAGTAAATAATGGTAAAATAAAAACCCATGATATTACTAAAATTGTATAACTGTTAAGGATGTTGTCTCTACAGGTGATACAAACCAACATTGTGTTTGTGTGGGGGGGGGTAACGTGCGAGCGTGCGTGCGTTTGCATGCGTTGTGTGTGCGTGCATGTGTACATTCGTCCGTGCGTGCATGTGTATATAATATACAACATTACATTGCAGTTGTTTTTAACTTATGGGAACGAGTTTAAGTTCAAAGCTGGGGCATGTATACTTCTAATACGGTCAGCGTAAACTGACAACCAAAGCCCATCTCTGTTCTTTCAAAACTATAATGATTTTACCGTCTAAACGCCC